>VXBL01003769.1:854462-920411 GCA_013400195.1 Aramus guarauna | reverse complement strand
AGAAGCCTTTTTTTTTTTTTTTTCTTTTTAAAAGTAAGTATATATGTGGATGAAAAGATTATTGTATTACATAAAAATGGCTTAATTATTGATTGATAAGTAAAAACAGATTTAGGACTATAACTCTTCAGTTGTACTCTTACTGGAAAGATTACATCTTTTTTAAATTTAAAAAAATTTTCACTTGTGAAGAGAAGAGCAGAAACTACCTTGGCCATTGCAGTTTCACAGCAGAATATCAACAGATTATCTACGTTGTCTGCACATTGCATCAAAAACTATGGTAGAACACCCCAAACATGTTTGGAAATGAACATGTGCAAGCTGTGGTAGCCTGAACTTTCTGGCCTGCCTACCTGACCAGCTCTCTGAAGTCTGCTCTGAATTCGTGAACATCTTTTGCCAACGAGGGCAGTAAAATATAATTTTACAGGAATAGCAAACTGCATATGATGACAATGCTCAGGTTTTAAACAGGCTCTCTGTAGCAGATGCTATGTCTTCTAGCATTTCTGTTTCTCCATCATGACAGCATTAGTGACCCAGATAAAGAATATTATTCAGTTAACAACAGAAGAGTCATATAATTATTGTGTCCCATTAGTCTGTAGATATTTAATTGGCATAGCAGTGATTAAGATGAATTTATCAACAGCTCATGCTTTTCAGTGTTTTTCCACTAAAATTTGTCATTACTTAATCCCTATTTAAATGATAGTATTACCATTCTTTGTCATAAATTGTTTCTCTGACCCATCTCACTGCTTTATGGATGGATTTGTGCCCTTAGTTCAGCAATACTCCCCTTTTATATCCAGCCCATTAAAAAAAATTAAAAAAAATCCATAAAATCCTGCAACTTTAAGCAGTAGAAATTAAAACAATAACTAAACACAACAGAACAAAAATTACAAAGAAGCTCTCAGCTTCTTTTTTTTTCCTTCTCTCCCTCTTTTTTTTTTTTTTTTTTTATGGCTAAATGCATTAGGACTATGGTTTTTTTTCATTTGTCATCATTTATTGCTCATCAACACAGCACCAGTTGCTGCAGTATTAACATTGTTGAACACTAGAACCTCAGCTTGCAATGAGACACTTCCTATTACAGCAGGAATATACACTAGGACAAACAGTCATTTAATTCAACTTCACAATGGATGCATTACCAAATCACTGGTGGCATATCAACCTTCCTTCTGTCCTGGCAGCTAAACTACAGAGGGTGTATTTAATAAAAAATAATAAATAAATAAATAAATAAATAAATAAATAAATAAATAAAAATCAAATCCCCTGCAACTGAATATAAGGACAGAGGTAGTTTCAATGTTTTCTCATGATCTGCGGAATTAATTGTAACAGGTACTATAAGTAATATCCATAAACTATTCTTAAAAAAAATACATACCTCCTATAATGTTACTTTATTGGCACTCTGACTAGGTATAACATTTCACTGTAAAGCTGCTGGGAATGCTAAGAAATTTCACTTTATTAATGTGGGGCATACAGGGTTCTCACTAAATGGAATTTCTTGACTCTCCAGGGATGAGAAAGGATCAAGGTAATCCCCATCTGTAAACCAGAGGTATTAATAATTTATTAAATTTTACGTTATGTTATATTAAGACCAGCATTATTTACATATTTTAATGATGTATCATGAAATCTGTATTGATGATATTCTGTCACATGCTATAAATCCAGCAGAACCCTGGACAGAAAACATGCAATGTAGAGGTATGAAGTCTGAGTAAGGGGTACAGGCAACCAGTTTATTAACTACAGCTTGGGTGATGGAGTTGCTTCCACAGTCAGAGATTTGTTGATGTTGCCTTAACTAATATACTGCTTTGAACCACATAAAAGTTAAACAGAAGTTTTTATCATTATTCAAATGGAAGGTTTGTATTCTCATCTATCTAAAAATTATCATCTGCTTAGACTGTAAGTCATTCAGATCAAGACTGTCTCTTTGTTTTGTCCAGTTCCTATATTCTGGTGAAATTTAATTTTTATTTTTGCTGCTTCTGCCAGTTATCTCCAAACTAGATCATTATCCAGACCAACAGCTATGAATTAACCTAATCAAAACACTGTTCCTCATGTGAACATTTGAGTTCACAACTTGTCAGAAGCTGAACTCAACAATTGCCTCTGGGGTCGCAAGATACTCTTGTCCCTCTGTGCTGGAGTGGGATAACCATGCTGGACACAAAGAATATATTTGTCTTTGATGCTCTCTTGAAGGGGTTTCCCCCAGAAATTACTGATCATTGACTTTGTCCACTCTGGAGCATCAGGCTAATGGATGCTGTACCTGGCTCACAAGAACAAGTGGCTCTTAAGGCATCTGTCCTGTGCCTTCATCAGCATGATGTGCCTTGGTGAGAGAGAAACGTGGCAATCTGAGATACAAAAGTGTCATCCGTAGAACTACTTGACTGGAAAGTGACTATGGAACTAGGTTTTCCTGAAGTCTATTTGTCAATGGAAATAGCATAGATACACATTGTTATATACAATATGTAAAACTTTTTTTTTTTCCTGAATTACAATGTTTTCAGCAATATCTTTGAAAGAAACTGGTGTTCTCCATTTTATCTGGTCAACTTGGCATATTCTGAAAGAACATTTACCTATGAAAAATTGCAGCTAGCACTAGGTTGCATTATTAGCCTCAATAAATGTAGATCTCACTTCAATTTGATTTACAGCACATTAAATCAGGAGCAGCTTCTCTAAAAAAAGTAAAGTCTTTAAGCTATGTCAAATCTAGTAAGCAAATCCTGGAGTAAATGCCATTAAGTTCTTGCAATGTTTGATTAGTATACAGTGTGTGGATCACAACTTACCATTTTTATTCCATGCTTTAAAAGAAATTGCTGTTTCATTTGCATCATGCCTCCTGCATAAAGCCATACTTCAAAAGACTTTTTACATCTCCTTTTCTATGTATGTTTGTTATTTCTATTTCATTTCTTGATTAAAATTTTCAGTACCTTCCGTATATAGTGCCCACACAGGTGTGAAATTATTGCTGACATTTGACTTGAATGATATCCTATGTTCCTATATTCTTGCTTACTAATGTCATTGTGGTTTAACTGTTATCTTTAAGCTTTATTTTTTCTTTTTTAAAATAAAACCCCTCTGCCCCCCAAAAGAAAACTCCAACAACCTACAAAAAAAAAAAACCCTACCACCAAACAAAAAACATCCTGCATTACTCATCAGACAGTATTTCAATGCCAAAAAAGTGCAAATACTGACTTGAATATATTCCACGGAACATTGTTTAGCAGAAATCCTTCTTGAAATGTAATAAGCAGTATGAAACAATGCATCTACAATATTTCATAACAAGTGAAAGCATCCAGATCCCACTGAAAAGATATAATTTTTGGAATGATTTTTAAATTACTTTGATGTTTGTTATTTTTTTAATTTATTTTTTTGTTTGAGAAAAGGTCTTGAAAATGAAAGTGTTCTTCAAACACTTCTTGCAATTTGTTATAAACAAACATATTTAATCCAAGAAATAAAAATTCTAAATAAAATATTTACATTGCTTTCATTAAATAAGGCAGATTCTCAGACTTCTTTCATTTCTCTTATGTACTTTTTTCCTTTAGAACTATATAAAGAAAACCCCAATAAATATAATATTGTCCTGTTTAAATCCTTCTTGCCTGCTCTGATTTAAAGCATTCCATGACTTCATCGGCTACAACTGTTATACGCAGTACGTGACTGCCTGAATACAGTAATTAAGAGGGGTAGGTTACTTTCAAATTAAAAGGAACAAGAACCTTTTTGCAACATATTCCCTAAAGTGTTTATTAAAGGAGAAAACTATTTTATTTACACTGGTACAAATTTTGTGGGCATCTGACTATATCTATTTGATTTTGTAGATCATAAAATCCTCTCCTTCTCCTGATTTTTGTAAGACTCTTTTCTCAGCTTCATAAATTCCTGCAAGTTGCTCAACACATTTTGTAAATACCTATTGCTTTTAATTATAATTTTTATTTCTGCAGTCCTTTAGAGACTCACTCTGGAACCAGGGACTAATGAAGTGTCTATAAACAAAACACTATTGAAAACATAGACATGGTCTTAAAGGTCTTAAAATCAAAGGTATCAATCTTGCAAAGAATTATGCGTGCTTTTAGCTTTATGTGTCATGAATAAAACCAGGCCTATGCTATAATATTCTGTGAACACAGCTCTGTCAGCTAGGAATGGAGGGGAAAAAATCTCACTCCCAGCTAACACTCATGCCAGAAAAATCTTACTGTAAGCTCAAAGTTCCTGACAGTGCTCAATATATGTCACAGGAGGACGTGTCACTCTTATGCAGGGAGAAAAGTCTTCTGTCAGTTGCTGCTGAATTTCCATTTGAACATGTTGGCAACATGCTCTTAATTTCATTTCACATTTACTTTCAGTTAAGAAAAATGTAAACAAGATAATATTATCGATATTTCTTTGCAAAATGAAAAATTTCTCTTTTTTTTTTAAGTCTGGTTTTACTTGTGCTGTATTTCTTTGCTATAAGAATACCCCATATCTATTCTATCAAAATTAATTCATTTAAAAATAGCATGACATTTATGAAAAGTGTATCGTTTTAACAATGAATAGTAATTTTCACAATTTCGATGCAATTTTCACATGCTGATCAACATCAGTATGACAGTAATCACTAACTACACACTGCACTTTCACATATTTCTATGTAATATAAATATGATTTTTTTTTTAATGGAAAACCATCAAGATCAGTGTTTTTGTTTGCAGATAGTCCATTTAAATTATTACAAATATCTATCACTACCTAAAAATAAACAATTTCAGAGTAAAAATTCTGCCCTCAGAACTGGTTTAAAAATAATCTTCAAGTAAAACTAATACTTGATTAATAGAAATTCACTGAAATTAAGACTAAAACCAAATTACTATATTAACTACTGTATTCCTAATGTTACCAAGCAAGAGCCATTCTTGTGCAAAGAGCTCTTCACAACCTCTACATGTCCTAATTTCTCCAGTAACACTTTTGTAAGTCAGCATCTTTATTTTCCTGGTTAGACAGTTAGGGACTTGGTGTCTGTGAGCATTTTATTTTATCTCATTTTGTTTTGTGTAGCTTCCTATTGTCAAATAGTCATAGACCTTGAGGATGTCCCAGAGAAATACTAGAATATGAACAGGCAGTATTGTATGTGCTTTTAACATTTATGTCACATTTACTGTGACATAAAAGATATAACATTGTATGTACACAGCACTTTAAATATGATGATTTGGTATGGAAGACTGCTGAAGCCCAAAACCCCTGCAGAATTTTGCCCCAGTTTTGGAATGTCTCTCTCCTACATATGTATTTCTGTTGGTTTAGAACTTGTGACTTGGTATAGTACTTGCAATTTCATGTGTGTGGCCAGCTGTCAGATAAGTTGCAGACAGTAGATCTTTACCTCAATTTAATCAACACAGAAGAATTGAACTAGCAAGACACTCAAATACTATTTTTCCTGTGGAACAAAAGCAGATGGATTCTGGGAATTCCTCACGATCTAAATTCTTTCAAAGACATTAGAAGATGCTTTCAGGCCACTGTTTGGCTTAGGTAATCATCTGTAGACTAAAATGGTCTTTGGATAAATTTTCCTAGAACAGGTATTTGGTTTTCCAGAAATGTCCTGAATTCAGAGATCTGCATAAGATGATAGATTAACAAATGCAGGTGCAGGAACAAAAATTGCTCATACAAAGGGACTCCTTCTGAAAGATGTGTTTGCCCACATATCGTTGAGCAAGTCAATGGATATTGCTTCAGAAGATTTCTTTATTTTGCTTTCTGTATATTTGCATTGTAAATATCTATGTATCTGCGTACCAATCTATCATTTCACCCTTTCTCTATTTATTCTTGAATGCTTGCAATGCAAACCAAAAACAAACAAAAAAGACCTCTCGGTCTTTCCCTAGTACAGGTGAGCCAGGCGTTTAAGCATTCAAGCTTCTTACAAATCCTCAGCAAGAATAAATCAAACAGCTTTTCTGAGATGGTATTTCAACCTCTGTCTTGATCTTCCTGCTGCCATTATATATCCTGAAGAACTCTGTAACACTGGCCTGTACGAGGGGCACTGTAATAGTCTATTCCCTGCTGTGTTGGTTTGGGGTTTTTTGTTTTTAGGGTGGGTTTTTTGGGGTTTTTTTTGAGTAATTTTTCATGATAGATTCTGTTTTAAGCAGCTTTGCTACAGTGATAGTGTGCCCTGGTGGTGTCCAGGAGATTTTTGTTGTCAATAACTGAAAGATATAATAGTAACCTGCTAAGCATCTGCTTGCTCAGTGATTTGAGCTGTATAGTAGCTGTCCTGAAATTGTCCTGGCTGGTTACAGTCCGATAGCTCTGCTTGCAATTGCTGTTGTTACTACTGCTATTATTACTATAGGGTGAAGTTCACTCTGATGCAGAGGACAGCACAAGGTCAATATGTTTATGAAATCCTAGATCAGCCTTTACTGATGCTGTTAAGGGAGACTTAAATTGTTCACAGCTCTTGTGCTTTCTCCTTACATAGAATTGAATGTAGCCCATGTTAGGAATTTTCTAGTGTTTTAAATCTGCAAAAATCTGCTGTGGTGTTTTTGGGAAGAACAAAGTAATGAACAAAATTTAGTGTTCTGTACAATTCTATGCAAATAATAGCAAGAGGTGTAAATCAGGGTTAAATCTAGCCCTGATTGCACATGAGAAAACAACTAGCAGAAATAAAGCACAAACATGGGGAAACTAAGAAAGCAAGAAACAATCCAGCAATGCTAAAACAAATTCAGCCTCAAACCCATCAAAACAATAGCTTTAAAAATTACACCAGTGTCCCTAAAAAAGGGATAATAGACAAAGAAAACTCTAGATACACTGGTTACCTGAGACATTATCTTGCCAAATCGCAGGCTGCAAGATTTATAAAGAGATGAAAACAAGAAAAACCCAAGCCAAGCCAAACAAACCAAAGCTACTAAAAACCTCCCTCTCAAAAAGAAAAGAAAAGAAAAGAAAAGAAAAGAAAAGAAAAGAAAAGAAAAGAGAAGAAAAGAAAAAAAAACTCAAACAAAACAAACAAAAAAACCCCCCACCACAAACAAAAAGGAAGTTTAGATAAATTATTATTATTAATAGTGGGCTGAAATACAGAACTTACAGATAGAAAGAGAAAAGCAATGTTTTCCTAAAACATACCATTGGCAAAGGCTAACCCAGATTCTCTCCTCCCCTTTGCCTAATCTCCCCATTCTGTGAGGCAGGCTGTTGAAAATGCTGTTTCTGTATTCACTGAGGGCATAATTTATTCTGTGTATCTATCAACTTTTTTCCAAGCAAGCAATACCCTACACATGCACAATCTTTATAGGTCAACGGCACTTGGTTTAATCCATCTGCATTGCAAAATATGTTTTATGTACGGTGTTGTAGTTTCCATTTGCTGTCTTTCCTGAGGCATGCTCAGAAGTGGTATGGCACTGAACTGACATCAACACAAATGTTCAGATACTTTCTATATTTTTCATCATCTGCATTTCTTTAAACTTCTTAGTATGAAAGAGACCGAATTGTATTACCAGAATTGCAGCTATTTTCTTTACGTTTCCAGTGCTCACCTTCACTTAATAGGCATCATTTAGGATTAGTGAATTGAGCAATACGCCCAGTAACACATTTTGCATTTTTTGAGTTGCATTTTAACTTTATTCACTACTCATTTAAAACAAAACAAAACAAAACAAAACAAAACAAAACAAACCCAAAAAACAAACCCCACCCAAAAACCCCAAACAAAACCAACCTATAAACTGCATAGGTTTTTCAGAAAATGTTATTTGCAATTTCTCTTTTTTTTTTTTTCAGGTTTTTTGTACTCGCTTTCAGAGCAGAAATTGTCCCTTCTGCCATATTGAATGACAACAGCAGTGAACTTTTGAGAGGAAAGACATGAAAAATGAAGTAACAACTACTTCCGTAACCATTCCATTAGGCATATGTTTAGCCAAATTCAGAAGACATAACCTGGAGGTCTTAAATACATACCCAGAATATGTATGTATTACATCCCGAGCTGCTGGAACTTCTTCATCCTGACTTAAGTACATTTAGTTATTGCTCTGAGTCACGTGATTATTACTTTGAGTCACGTGATATTTTTTATAGATTAATTTTCTTTTCTTTATGTACACAACTTGTGAATTCTAACTATTTGAGTAAAATCAGAGTAGCATCAGCTGCTAGGGTTACATATCTGAGGCTGTAACCTTATTTTTTACATTCCCGCCCTTTTGAATACTTACATGTTCTCCATTTTGCTTTCTATTATCACTGGAAAATAGCAAATTATACATTCATGAGATTGAGCTATGTTAAGTATGCATACTAGAGAAGAATAGAAACATTTTTTTAAATGTCAGAGCCTACTCTTCATGTTCAATATGCAGCTTTTATAATAAAGGGAATCTATTCCTACCTGTCTCACCTGTAAGACATGCTCTTGTATTGTGAACTCATTGTGACCTTTCTGTTCTGAGGTTGTAAGTGAACTATATTTGCACAGTCACACCAGCTATGATGTTCTTATAAAGTTTGTGTTAGTGAATACTGAAAAAAAAATCTCACAAACAGGTATTTTATATTGGAAATAGTAGAGTGATCACACAGAAAGTGGTAAATCTAGCAATATAGTGTAAGATATTGCTCCATTTTTTACAAGATAACAGTCTCCTCTTTTGATCCCTCAGGGTTATTTGAGGGAAGAGGGCTGTTGCTTCTCACTGGTTAATAACTGCTTTCTTTTTCTTTAAACAGAACAAAAGTCAACTGCCTTAAGTGCACAGACATATTTTTATTTACAGGTGTAATGTGGAGCTGAGAGTAGGGTTGTTTAAATATTCGGTGTAGTGAAGTTGCTCAAGAGAAAATTCCTGTTTTAAAAAAGTGTATTCATTTACAAATTTTAAAAGTATACAAAACCTTAAATCTTCATGGAGTTTCTCATAGATATGATTCATGCATGCATTATTTTAGATAGGTTATGATCTCATCTATAGAGTATGAGATCAGAGTTAAGGAATGACTCACCATGAAGTTTCTGTGACCAAAGATTTTTAAGAACAGATTAGGCAGCCACTTGCCAGATTACTACTGTGTTTGTGCCTCAGTATTTCTTATTTCAGATACACCTCTGAGGAACTAAGAGTTCTCCAGATTGGGACTGTGTTTTGTTTGGGATTATTTTTGACTGTGCTTGCAAATAGTCCATCTTAACAGGTTTCAGAAGGGGTTGGTTTTCCATATGGTCTTTTGACAGTGCCAGATTTCAGGAACTTGAAACAAGAACGAAGAATCAAACTTTGATGACATATCTGCCAATTGGAGAAAACTCCTTTTCATTCTTCAAAAGGAGACAAAAAAGGAGGGTCTCTGTAGGACACATTTCAGCATTGGCAGGGCTTCTGTGTTTACAACAAACCACCTTACTACGATATTCATCATACACATACTAGGCCCTGGCAAATTGACCAACTAGCCTAGCATATCAAGTAGTCATGATACAAGTCTCACACATCACAGAAGCCGCAAACTGAAAAGGGTAATATTTTTAATCTTATCCCTCATCTTTTTTACAGGTAACCATTCTGTATGACTCTGTATCTCCTTTAACACACATTTTTAAGCCAGCAAGGAAAATCTTGACAGAGATCTCATTTTCCAGAGTTTCTTCCTACACATTTTGTTGTGAGAGAGATTAATAAGAGATCAGTCTCCAGGTGGCAAGAATAATCAAGTACTTTTCTGGTGGCTAATAAGTCTCTAGAGCATGAACAAGGAAAAGTGTCAACTGTTTCTTACTGTCTCTTTAGTTTACTGAAGTTTCTAGAGCAAGAAACTCCATGTTTGTCAGTGCATTGGAGACTGTGGCCCAAGGCAAATCACTGTCTCTATCTGATCATCACCATAACCCTGATTTAGGCTTCAAATGCTGCATATGCAGGGTATGA
This sequence comes from Aramus guarauna, assembly GCA_013400195.1. Classification (NCBI taxonomy): domain Eukaryota; kingdom Metazoa; phylum Chordata; class Aves; order Gruiformes; family Aramidae; genus Aramus; species Aramus guarauna. Next base: position 910,340 of record VXBL01003769.1, on the reverse strand, counting down.
ATAGCACCATTGGCCTTGATGTATATCTATAAAGTTTTAACTGTGTATTTAAACCACTAAATTATGAGCTGTAGAACTTTAAGTAGTGTCATCTTAGCTCCCAATGCCAGCCTCTATGAGATTGTAAGAGACAGTATGTTTTCCAAGCAATTAAGTTTATTCATAATTGGAAAACAATTCTGAATCATTTCCTCAATGCAATGATGTGCAATGTTTGAGATTATAAATGAGCAATTATCATATCACATCCAATGAATTATAGATTTTAACTGTCAGAGAAATAGATTTCTAATTGGTTATTAAGTATTTCAACAAATAACTACAAAGAATGACAAATGCTTACAGAAAAAAGTAAGTTTTATTCATACAACATTGTATATTCAGGTAACACTTGAGTGCTTTCTTTGAAGTAATTGTGTATACAGGAATTAGAAACAAGTGTATATTCTGGTTAATGTATTTTCTGGGTATAATAAATCAGTTTGCTAAAAAAAAATTAAAATAAGCAAATGATGGTAATTTATGAATGTAGTTAAAAGCATAGGAAAAGAAATCAGCCTTAAGCCCTTTAATAATCCTGATGTGCACAATCATGATTCAGATCAACACATTTAACTTTTAAATATGTCTTGTTTCCCCTGGTGAGAATCCCAGTGAAAGCAATGGACAGACACACAATCACACACCTATGTGTGCATACACGTGTATGCATGCACACGTGTGTGTGTGTGTGACAGAGAGGGAGAGACTTCAGGGTATTTTGTTCAGAAGTTAATTTTTTTGAACAAGAGTAATGTACACTTTTTACACCTTTCTAGTGCTATATATTTGTATTACATATAACAACAGCTAAATGCTGTGACCCTCACTGCAAAAAACTTTCTCTGCAGATTTCATTGAAAAGCTCATGGGTCCTTCACTGACCCATTCAGAAAGCCCCGTAAAAGAGTACAATAAATTGACATGGTTAGGCACTAGCTGGACCATCTATTTTATAGACCATGTAAGGCCCTGATAACAAGTGGGTGTCACAAACACCCATCTTGACATGGGCAGGGATGGGCTGATGACAAGGGAGTGTTGACCAAGAATGGAGCCTGCGGAGGCAGGATAATGTCGTGTGAGCCCACTCCTCTATTCCTGAAATATTCTAGAAAAAGACCATCTGTGTCCTGTGCACCATGTGCCTGTGAAAGATCACCACTCACTTCGTCAGCCCTGAAGGGGAGGAGCAGTGAGACTCCCAAGACCCCCACAACCCACTGACTCATTTCTAGAACATTTCTGAACATTCCTGAGCACATATTGTGCCTGCTCAGTGATGACAGACCCTCGTTTATGGGGTGGGCACATTGGGTTATAAAAAGGGGAAACGTAAGTTTTTGGCACACACCCACCACCTGAAGACTACAACTACGAGCAGAGAACATCGCTGGATCCAAGGGTGGTGATATCTTTTTTCTTTCTCTCGCTCTGTCTTTCTTTCTCTCTTTCTTTTTCTCTCTTTGTCTCTAAATTCATTTTCGGCACATTAAAGTAATAGCGTCACAAGTTTTGCGAAACCATTACCTTTCATTGTTCTGCTAAGTTTTAAGTGTTGTTATATCTTTTACCAAGCCTCTATCTTTGGCAGTTCCACTGAGCTTTAAGTAAATTTGTGATTTGTTTGAACCTCTAGAGTAACTGTCATTACTCCTGATTAGCATGAAGAGAATTAAAAAGTTAACCTCACCCTAACCCTCTGAGTGGCACAGGCCAGACCATATATAGAAACAGGCAAAACACAAGATACTTCGCAACTGAGCAATTCTCACTGAGACTTACAGGCCAATTTTTTAGATTACATTTATATATGAATGACAAAAATATATTGTCACATACAAAAGATATTTTGGGGGCAAAAATGCCCAAGTGTAATCAAATCTTCCATGATATTAGGAAAGCTCACCTGGACGTAGGAGATTACTTCAGAGAATTTTCATGACCTATTCAGAAATTCCCAGTACACAGGGAAAGTGGCTGAAAGCATTGGAATAGATTATTCCACTTTGTTATGTAGACTCACTCTGTTAAATCCCAGTTGGCTCCTTAATGTGTGAAGTAACTACAACTGATTTTTTTTTCTTCCTCAAAAAAAAGTTGGCAAGTTTTTCTTTTTGTTTGACCCCTCTTCAGTGGACAATTTATCCCTTCAGGTCCAGAATATAATGGTTTCCATATGGGATTGCAGCTTTAGGTAATTTGAGATAGAGACTAGTGCAGTATACAGACAATTGTTATCAGCAAGATTTCATAGTAAAAGTGCATTGTATTCATGCTATGTGATCTACCTGCTTAATCTTTACATAGGTATTAGTTTAAATCTTTACAGTTTCTGAAAGTCACTTATCTAAGAGCTAGCCTCTTCCCTTTGCAGCGTTATTACAGTAGTCACAAATGGAGGAGGCTAAAATGGAATTTCAAACTGAGTTTATATGGGAAGGATTAACAGAAAGCGGTTTCTGTGTGGCAGCCTTCATCTACATTCTGGCTTGCTACAGGAAGGACCTGTATATTATTCAGGCACACTAAACTTATCTTTATTGTTTCAGTAAACCTTGGGTTGAAATCAAGTTTGAATTAGATTATTGTAGAATTTTGCCACAGTTGCTTTATTGATAAATTTAATATTTATACTTTATGAGAGTGATCTTATAAGTATTTTGTCCTGGGTTAGTCTATTAATGTAAGTAGGCTTAAAGACCTGATTGTAATTTTTTTTTTTTTTTTTTTTAAGTGAAATGACAGTCACATACAAGTTCTGGTAAGAAATGATTCTTTTGAATATACTAAAGCATATTTTCTAGAAACTACATAATATTTTTTATGCCTACATAAAAAAAAAAAACCCTAAGTAAGTTTTCAGCTGTCCTCCTGTTTACTTAAGTATAAAGTGCATTTTTATCTTTCAATACAAAGTAGTAATTCTTTTCAGGACAGAGAGATTTCAAATATTTACAAACAGATTAAAAAAAAAAAGCCCTTGTCACCCCTGTATGAGCTGGTAATACTTAAAAGTAAAAAGCTTTCTTTCCACAGTTACATCCCCCATCTGGTGGGAAAGACCTGTTCAGAAGTCAATAAATATCTTCATAATGAAACTAATGTCCTTTTTAATGGAAAGAAGATTGATTCAAACACTGAAGTTCCTTAAGCTTGTTCATTGACTGAAGATTATATTGTATAGATTGAGTATCTCACCTGACCTTAGTTAAGCAGCAGAGTACAGACAGGGAGATGGTTTCTAGCACTAAGCCTAGGCTAGAAAACCTAAAAGCAATTTTGCATTCTCAGTCTATGCATCATCTGAGTTAGATGCTGGGTGACACTTAAAGTGACCTCAGCTGCTCCTCCTCTTCTACTTACATCCTAATTTCCATGAAAAAGAAATCAAGATGAATATTCCTAACAGAAGCCAGTGCATGCTCTAGCATTAGCTACTCTGGGCAACCTGGGGACTGGGTCACCACGAGTGCCCCAGTATGCCATGGATAAATGTGTGAATGGATTGCTGCGTAGAAGATAGTGTCTCTACGTATTTGGAAAGCACCATTTTACATTCAGATATACTAGTGTAAAGTAATGAAGTCCCATGTGGTAAATGTCAATCAATACCTATTCCAAGGTTAAAGTACAACCAGCAGTTCTGTGATGGGAATTCAAAGCACAGAATCAATTCACTTCCATTTTGTTTAGTGCTCTGTTTTGTTTTTTGGTTTTTGTTTTTGTTTTTTGTTTTTTTTTTTTTTTTCTTTTTTTAGTGTCTTCTAAAGGATGTTTATGAGACACAATGAAACTTGGTGTGAACTTACTGTCTGGCATAAACCCCTATTCAGTAGTCTCCATGTATGCATTTGTGTGTGCATGTATATATCCATGTAGAAATACCAAGTGTGGCATGTGAGTTAAGTAGATTTGTAAGTTTTTATTTCATCACTGGTTGATTTATTGCACACAATTATCGAAATATTAGTACTAATTACAAAGCATGCAGCACTTCATATTTTAACTATGCTTCTTCTGCATTCTTTCTCATAATTCATCTGTGGTTTAATTGCATGTGGAAATGGCTGATGAAAAAATCAGACAAGGTCTTTCAAGCCAGTTTCTACTTTGACGGACAAGCAGCATGGATTTATCACTCTAGCAGTGTTAATATCATATATGTATATATGTATGTATACATAAATAGAAATACAGCTTTGTCTCATATGTTATACTGCAAGACAGGTCCTTACATAGATGTATATGTATACATACTTAAAGAGAACTCATAGATCATTGCTGGGATGTTGATTAATTTAATATTAATTATAGGAATTTCTTTCAGAACACTACTTTGAAATGAATAGGTGTCAGGACCTCAGATGAAATATATTCATGTTCATGTCACATAACAGTTTGTCAAATTACTGTACAAAACATGGAGCAAATTTGAATTTTGATGATAGAAAAATGCAGTTCTGCTTCAGCTGTGAGTGAATACATCTGTAACTGCCTTTGCTCAGCAGAATCCCAGTCTTTCAGAGGGAATAAGTAGGATCAAATTCTAACCAGCCTCACTAATATAGTTTAACCAGCTCAGAATATACTTAAAGTCAGTGCTAAGTAGACAATTTCCCTTAATATTATGTGACCGTTTATTGCGCGGCCAGGCATACCATCTTAATGCCCCACAGCACTTTATAAGGCACAGCGTCCAGAGAGATGCTACTAGAATCATATTGGGATTGCCATAGCCAACATAGCCAAGAAACTATCTCTCTGGGTAATAATCAATGGCAGAATTAAATTATCTCATTATACACATATTTCTCCATTTATTTGCTTTGCCAAGTGTAGCCACAACTCAGGAGTGGGTCTTTTTTTAAATGTATTTTCAAGGTCACACCATGTACTTGTTTCCCTTGAAACCACTATAAATTTGCTGAATGCACTCATATGAGCTAACAGTAGATAACAAATGGACTCTCTGAGGTAATCTAAGATTGTGCACTCAGTTTCTAATTCTGTATCTTGACTTTTAAAATTACTTTACTTTCTGTGGTGGTGAGAGAAAACATCCAGGCAGGCCACAAATATAACACATGCACAGAGACAGAACAATAATTTCTCTCTTCTCTGTGTTCTGCGTGTGTGCATATACACATATATGGAAAACTTACAATTAAAAATTCAATTAGAAGAATGTTTGTTTGTTCATAATTAGGCAAATTACTGCTCAGTGGTAATCTAACTAAGAAATTTAGGGCCTACTGGGAAAAAAGAGGAAATCCTTTTATGTCGGATGAAATCATAGCGACCATTTAAAAAAAAGAACCACAACACAATCATTTAATTTTCTTTCCAGGAAGTTGAAGGTGTTACATCACTGTGACACCAAGGTAAGGGAGTGTGGAGAATCACATTTTCATTTAAAGACTACTTTTCATCTGAGATAGTCCAAGGTCTTCAGTATCAGTTCTTACACCCTGCTTTGAGGCCAGTGGGTGTTATTCTCCCTCTTCTAAACAAGTGCAAAAGGAGACATGGAAAGGTCAATTGTCTCAAGACATCCAGTTAGTGGCAGAGGAGTGAACAACCTCGCAGAGCTCTGGTTTCCGGTTATCTGTTCTCTGGATGTTTTGCATAAAATATTTATATTTATCTAAATATAAAATATAAAATATTTAGATGTCAATACTCTTGAGGTTTTTAAAGCATATTTTGTCCCTGTAGTTGGCTTGTGAGTTTGGAATGTTTTCCTTTTTTTTTAAGTGTGTTTTAATTTGAATAACAATACAGGAAATGCTACAATGTTCCCTACTATTTCAGTCTTCACTTCTGAAAAGATGATGTCTGAAACTCTAAATGATTATGCAAATGAATTAAAAAATAGTGTTAAAATGTGGATTTCTTACACATGGAAAAGTTTTTCATACGCCTACTTGTTTTCAGGATCAAAACCTTAAGACTTGAAATGAAAGGGAAAGTCTCTCAGAATTCACTTGATCCTGCAATGACTTGTCAGGTATTTCAACCCTTGTTCAGAAGGGGTCTTCAGGAGTGTGCAGTCCTATGCCATATCAGGACACATCTCCAAATAGCTGGAATTTTTTTATTGTTTACTTAGTAGGATGTAACAACTGCCATTGCTAGCGAATGAACTATACTGGAAAATTAATACTGCGCAGTATGCTGAATAATGACCCTATTTTAATTTGTACATTGTTGGCAGCAATCCGTGACAGTATTAACTTCTAACATCATTACTGACTATCTCAAACTGACAATGACTGATACTTTGCAGCAGACTGGTAGGCAATTGCTATATTGTCCACACCAACAAGTTCTGTGCTCAGTAAAGCTAACAGTGCAATGTTTCCTGAGCTTCTGGAGGTAGGGGGGAAGTTATGTAAACCTGCTTTTTAATTAGATCTGTATTAGGGCCCACTTTTCATCTCATATCTCATCCTCAAAACATAGAAGACTGGCTATAATTTTTTTTAATATTTCTCTGTTATTTCTCTGCTTGATGTTCCTCAATCACATAGATGCAGAAGAGCCATAGACAAAGCCTATCTGAAAGCACTGCTCAGGCAGATGTGACCTTCACTACATCTGCCCAGCTCTGACTGATTGACCTGCTCAGATCTTCAAAACAAAGAAGTGATAGAGGAACTTTGTCGTGTGGCTGTTGCAGACTTCACCCTTTGTGTAACACAGATAAAGTGGGAGACCAGAGGCTGATGGAAAGCCCAGTGACAGATATTAATTGGCCTCGGATATGGTGAAATCCAAAGGGATTGCCCCCAGCTTCACGATTAACAGGACTGTTCGTGGTTTATGATGACAATCTATACAGAAAATAATACACAGTAGGAATAATAGCCCCTCAGGGGTGGCGTGACACATCCAGAGATGCCCAGTGGTGTGGAGGAGATGGCATCACTGGGTGAGGGAGCCAGGCCACCACACTTTTGAAGAGTCGGAGTGAGTGTCCCCTCTCCTGGGGGGTGTCCTGGGTGCTGCTATTGCACACTGGGCAGGGGGCTTGCTTGGTACGAGTGTGTTGCAGAATAAGAATCTTAGAATAGAAACAGCTCTCCATCCACAATGCCTGTCCTGCTCATTAAGTTTTAAGCTGCATGTCAGCGAGTGGTGTGGTTTGGTCCTTCTGGCCACACCAGCTAAATTCCCCTGTGACAAGAAATCAAAGTGGAAAGGCTTACTTTAAAAAGTGCAAGAATATGAAGCCAAAGCTAGAGCCCCAACACTTTGAAAATGAAACTAAGAGCAGCAAAAGAAGTGATGCTGCTATAGCAGAAGATATTTTCCAGGATACCATGAGATCCTCTATTTTTCTATGAGCAGGGTGTGAAACATTTCTCTACAACACACTGTCTGCGTGTTGAACTGTTATTGACAAAAACAGAATTAAATATCAGATAAAATGAAATAAAATGTCAAGCACATATATTACATATATAATTCTTAAGCAAATGAAGCACTTACAACTAAGTAATGAAATTATATCAAATCACATGTGACTTTCCACTTTATACGTATTTGCCAGGCAGCTGAAAAACATTTGGCAGTGTTGCATGCTTTGACATTTAACAGGTGGTACCAAGTTATGATGATTGGACTCTTACCTTAAGATACATGTTTTCTCAGTGACAGTTTCCTAGTTAAAATTTATTATCTGACATGAATAGTAGGTAGGTGTTTCAGGACATTTAATGCTTCTCCTCTGTGGTGCTGATTTTTTTTTTTTGTAATTCTGTGTAGTGTGTGTGTGTCTATCTTTGCAGATATTCTGTGTTTTACCCGGTTCAGTTTCCTTCTTCCAGCTTGGTATGTGCAGAGCTGAATATTAAACATACTGGAAAACTTAAATTAACAATGTTTTATCGGATCTAAGGACTCACCGCATTACTTATGTCTTCAAGATACTGCAGAGAAAAACATTTCTTTAAAATCTTAGGATTTTTGATATAACAGAAAAGAAGTGGAAAAGATAGAAACAGGAAGTAATATCTAGTGGCACTGAAGACAAATTGTATAATCAGAAATCCCTATGTGCCATTGCCATATTCATTTATCATTAGGAGACACATTTCAAAACAGAAAGGGCAGTAAACTCTTTCACCTCTTGTATAGAAAAAGAGTAAAGGACCACAAAAAATGATGCTTTGTTAAAGATTACAGATCTGTTGGTCCTTTGTTTGCTAATTTATCTATGAAATACAGTTGAAAGTACATTGAATCTTACTTTGTACAGAGCTTGTTACAATATTCGAATATCAGAAATGTCTACCCCTTTTTCTAAATTCCTTGCTTAGAGGAAGTGATTTTTCCCCTAGAATAAACAGTCTACAGTGTGAGGAAATAACAACCCTGGCAATGGAAAACTGCAAAGGTATTTCTTTACAGCTGTATTTCTTTACAGATAAAGAGATACATTTATATACGAGTGGCAAACATTGATGAAAAATGCCAGATGGTCAGCACCAACAGACAGCTCTTTAATTTTATGTCCATCAAATGAGGTGCTTTCGTGAGTGATATGCTAATAATGAAAAATTTTTACTGACTTCTGCTATAGTATCTGATTCTCAGGAAGAATTCCAGTTCTCAGGGTGATTTCATGGAGGAGCAGTTCAAAAAGGATATCGAAGATAGTTGTATTTATTTATGTAGCAACTCATCTTAAACACTATGCTGCAGCGGAGACGAAATAGCAGTTTAATGCAGTTAGTTTTACACAAAAGAACAACTTGGCTATAGAATGAACTCGCACAGTCTGGTAAAGGGAATTTATTACTGTTGCCTATTTATTATTTATGATGTGCGAAAGACTTAGAAATCTCATTCAGGATCAGTCCCCAGATAGGCATGGGTTGTATAGACAGATAAGAATAAGACAATTCCTGTCCCCATAAGCTTTACAAGTAATTATTTGCAAATTCTGATCCCCTTGACAAGAGCAAGTCTGTTAGTTTCTCAGGAAGCAGTATGAATGTAGGGATTATCTTGCTGAAATCCTGAACATGAGTTAATCAGTGTATCAGGTATATTAATATTATACTATATTATGAGGATTACAAATAGATGAACAGACATAGTTTTCAGGATCCATAATACTCAACCCTGTAACAAAGAAGGGAAATAGACAGAAATTTGCAGATAAATCTCAAAACCACAAAAATGTGCTTCTGTGTCTAACTGCAAGACACCACTTAAGTGATCTGTTACACATATGATGTTAAAATTTAAACTGGAGATTTTAATTCTGGCTACATGGATTTATAAAGAAATCTCTTCTGTTGCTTTTTAGTGAAGGCACAGTTTTAACTTTTGGGGGGTTTGATATAGAATCCAATGAAATTATTTGAAACTGTTGTAGTGACTTCACTGAGGTACGAGTTATGCCCAACATGATTACACTCTACCTCACGTGGCCTGTTCCACTGTTCAGCTCTGGAAGAATATTGATTTGTATTTTTCTGTTGAAGCCTAGATTAACTGATTATTATTGAGAGAAGGAATAGATTGTGACTATGAACTAAGAAAAAACATTTAATCCTCTTTAATTGGTTCTTATTTGCATATGAGCACTTTAAGATGATTTTTGGAAGTTCTTAATGCTGTCCTTGAAATCTCATTTCCAGTGTTTGGACACTGTGTCAAATAGCTCAGCCTACAAAACTGCAATTATCACCTGCAAAACACACATTGTATCTTTACCCTCTCATTGGTCTTTTTAGTTAGTATAAAGCAGTCCACATCTTATGAATAACTAAGCATATTTTTATCACACATAAACATTTCCTTACCTGTACGATACAACAGTAGTTTTATAACCAGCTTCTTAATTGTTTGCTTATTAACAAACCAAAACAAATATACCCCTTATTCTTTCTAAACACTAAACTTTTACTCAAATCTTCCAAATGCCTTTTTCCTTGTATATTCTCTGTCACTAAGCAAAAGTGATGTATTGGCATATTGTTGTAGTCAACAATATGTATGCTTGTATAAATCTATCAAACCATAAAATAATAATAATAAAGTCATTTCCACACAATCAGTTAGCACAGGAACTCCAAATGCCATTCAAAAGGTCTCTATTTCCTGGTGCATTCACCTCCATTCCAGGGATTATCATGGTAAAAACATGAATCTTCAGACCTTTGGACACTTGTATACATGAACACTTTTACACTTCAGAGCATGTACTACAGGGTCAGTTGTCATATTCCTAAATGGTTGTAAGACTCAGTTTTAAGGAAAAAGGCAACTTTAGTTATCTCTTGTGCAAAGAAATATTTCCAGACACTTCTATACTTTCAACCTTTTCTGTACTCCTAGAGGTAGTATTTTTGAAATACATCTGCAGCTGACAAAGTTGTTGGGAATTATTATTGAGATCAAAAAACGTTAGAACACTGTTTTCAGCAAGCTAAACACAGAAGCTTCAGGCTCCAGTTATTTCCTCTTTCTGGTGGTTATTCATTTAGTTGGTTGGATGGTTGGGTTTTGTTGTGGTTGGTTTTTATTTTGTTTTTAACAGAAAGTGAATGTAATTTATACTTTCAATTTTTCTATTTTTAGCAGTCAAAGGTTTTCAATAATGACATTGTCAAGAGTAGTTCTTTATTTAATTTTCTGGTACTCAAGTTTTCATCTAACTATTGCTACTTTTTGTATATTCCTATTTTAATTTAAAAAAAAATAAATACTAGAATAGGATTATTTATTTATTTATTTATTTATTTATTTTAATGAGTCAATTTCTTAGCATTTATAAAGAAGTATGTATGGCTAGATTTTGGAAAACAACATGTTATTCATAATACATTTTCTATTAAAAAGTATCTCCTAAGGGCAAAAGGTATTAGTACTAACCTTTTAATGAGAAAAGACAGTGTCTTAACTGTATATTTTCCTGAAGAATAGTTTGCACTTTGCCCTCACCACCTAGGTGATTATGCTTTTTTAATATTCACGGTAACTGAAATATAAGATAGTTCTGTTTGCATTTGTGATCTTTTCTGATGTTTCTTCATGCAATTTTAGTGTTGTTTCTTTATGTTTTATGTTTTCCATAGTGCTTCCTTGCATAGAAGTGATGATGGGTATGACTAGGAAAGAGATAATGAAGCTGAAATACCTGACAGAATGTGATTTATGCTGCTATAATTCATATTTTGTGTGTTGTTAATGTGTTTGCATCCCATCAAACTGCTAAGGCTGAATTACAGAAATTAAGATCACACATTTACGAGTTATCAGGCTTAGAAGTGAATTTGCATAACAATAGTCCAAATTAAAAAAAAAAAAAGAAAACAAAAAGGAAGTGTTTCGAGAGAAATAATTATTATAAGTAACTATCATGACTATTCTACTTTTCCCTTCATTGAAAAACAAAACAAAACAAAACAAAACAGGACCTCATGGCACATCACTGAAATCAATGACCAGTTTGCCATCAGTATCAATGGACATAAGATTGTATATACTTTTACCACTGTGTTTTCAATGAAAAAGGACTATAGGATTTGGTCTTAATTCACTAAAAATAATATGAAATTAGAATAAATGTATTTAAAGCCCCATAAAAATCTATTTCCTAGTACAAGTTACTCTAATGAGTTGTTCAAGACCTGCAAGATTTAGCAGAAATGTCAGGATTGAATACATAATTTCTCTCCCCTCCCTCCTGACTAGGAGCAGATTTCCACAGTGCTTCAGAGACAGCTTATCTTCTGAAGTTTTAATACTTCTAATTAATCTTCTGAATAAAAGGTAAACCTTTAAAATAGACAAGCTGTTTTTAACAAATCTGTTGCTGGTAGTGAGGTAAATGGGAGAGGAATCTACAGCATTCATCTTTCACACGAGTTATATGGGAACCATGGATAACTGTGGGTAGCTGAGTTTCAAAAGCAGACAGTCCTATTTCTGCCTCTTCTGAATGTTGCATGTTGTACACACTTTAAAAACAGCAGGGATACTTTCAAGTCAAATTTCTTTATATAAAAGCTAAATTTGGATTACGAACTTGACTCTTGATTTGACTTTTTAAGCACAAGTGCTACCTGAAAGTATCCCTGTATTCTTTGCACTAACCTGCAAATGAACTTGGTAGTTTTGGGGACCTTTGGCTTTTTTCCTTTAGCCAGTCATTTAACATGAAAACAGTTCCTCATATGAGAATTTTCTGGTTACATATAAAATTCTGTAATCAAAGAAACTATCAAGCATGTTAGATAAGCTTGTCCTGAAGTTCAGAAATCAAAGTGTCTCCTAGAAATTAAAAAAAAAAAAGCGAAGAACTCAGACATAAAAAGGTATGCTTTCTTAAAGTTCATGCAAATGTTTGTTTGTTTGTTTGTTTGTTTGTTTATGTATTTGAAGCATCCATCACACAAGTAAAATTAAGCTTAACATCTTACACTGAGGGCTGTAGTTCTTTATGTTCCTCTTGACAACTTTAATTTTTCTTGCACTTCTTGTTAGAAACATAAGTTGTCCTCAAGATGGCCCTATGGCAAAATAGACCCAGAAAAGCCATGGCTTTGAAAGCCTGGGAAGTCATGCATAGATGTTTGCCTACATGTTCTTTGGAGTTGTAGGGTATCCTATGTACACAAAACACAATACACACCAATCCACACTATTGCAGCTATTATTCTTTTTGACTGAGATGTAAAACAGACTTCTCAACCTTTCAAATCTATTTTAAACTGGAGTATCTATTACTTAAAGAACATTTTACCAGAAGACTGAGAAGTGATTATTTGAGTCTGCTCCGTCTGGAGTCTTTCCATTGATTGCAATGGGAGTTCAGCTAAGCCCTTAATACACAACATTTTCTGTCATAGAAGAACATCTGCAATTGGGTCATTTAATCTATTCTCACACTAATTTAGGGTTATTTCCCTACAGTAAATGCAATGGCTAGTTTAGTTTAAAATATCACAAAAAGTTTTCACCTGTTCTGAAATTCTCCTCAGGGCTGTTTCCAAGCTTAACACAATGTATCACATCAATTCTATAATTTTATTGAGCAATTTTTTTTTTTTTTAAAGTGCCCCTCTAAGCAAGTTCCCTGAGGTTTGACTCAATTTCTTTATAAACCGATGCTGCTTGCCATCCTGCTAGTCTCAAGATAGTTATAATTTCTTTATATGTGTTCTTTTACTTAATGGAATAGAAATTGGATTCAACAGTTCCTAACTACCTGTCTTCTTTACAAATCAATATCATATTGGCTTCTCATAGGTGTTCCTCTTTCATAATTTTCCAAAAATAGATACCACCACTGTTTACTTAGTCACTGTGCTGTGATTTCTCAAATTCATCCGGAGGCAATATTGGCTTGTCTCTTTCTTATTGCGAAAGAATGTGCTTCTAACTGACTGGTAGCATCATTCTTTTCTCCTAAAGAAGCAGAAGTCACCATAAATGAGAAGAAGGTTTAATCATTAATGAAATAAAATTAAAAATATAGTTGTATATTTCTGATAATTTAAATCTCCATAAAAATTGCAAATTAATTTTAAAACTAAGGCAAACTTATTCAGTAAAACACTTAGATGAAAAAGTTTAGTTGAATGTACATTTTTTAGATTCCAAGTTCCTGGTTGTAGTATCCTTCAAGAGTATATGTCTAAAACAGTCTTTCTGAGTCATCAAATCATCCATAATTGTAGGTTATCAAATTTATCAAGCTGTATCTTAAACCTGTATGTTAACTATTTTTCCACTGCTTTTTCTGATTTCCTAATAAAATCCAGTGTTTGAAAGTTCTTTAGAATCTGTATTTTCAGGGTTTCTTTAGTAATTTCATCCCTAAACAGAAGTGTAAACTCCACATTGTTTGCTTTCCTGCTTGTCCTTCACGGGAGGGTACCTTCTCCTGTGGGTACCCTGCCACATTTTAGAACTGTATCCTGTGTCACTGAAAGCAATGGGAAGTTCAGCACTAATTTCAAAGGAGCAGAATACTCGCAGTACCCTCAAGCATACTTGATCTTCATTAGACAGGACATAATTTTTTAATAGTAAAATCATGCTCAGATATTCAAGAGAATTCACAAAGTGGAATGAAACATCTTAATTCATAGGGAAGAAGAGGAATCTGTGTATGAACACACATTAAAGGACCTTTTTATTTTTTTTTTTTTCCAAAAGAAAAAATTTATATCACTTTGCAATTTGGAAGGTGGTTTTTGGTTGGTTGGTTGTTCCCCCCCCCCCCCCAAAAAAAAACAAACAAAAACCTAACAACAAACCCCTTCCAAACTGCTAAGTAATATAGAGGCATGGACCATGACAATTACCTTTATTTCAAGTCGGAGGGGTAATCATCTGTAATATTTCTAGAGAATATTTTAAACCATGAAAACCTGTTGAATGACACTTTGGATGCAGGCAGCCTAGCATGAGAACCCAGCAGGGTGTACATTCAGATTTAATGATGTTCTGTGTGTGTAGGTAGGGGGGAAATACATCTCACAAAACTTTAGCAGTTTAAAAGCTAGACATTAAGTCAAAGCTCTTTGTCTAGGTTTTCTCCATGATAAAAAGTTATATACGTCTAGAGTGTGATCCATCCCATCTCAGATTAATTACATGTGTATCTTCTGCTTTGGAGAACAGACGGTGTCTTGATGACAAAGCCAAATAATTATTTTTCAGATGGCTAATATTAGATTAAATGAATCCTACCTCAAGCTTAACACTTCCTAGGCAAGTTGCTCACCTTTTCAGTCCTACAGATGAAAATAGTAGACAAATTGCAGGTGTATGAGGAGAAGGCCTGCATCTGATGGCCCGATCCTGCCTCTCAAAGGTGCTAAGGGGCCTTCATGGATCAAAAGATTGGTTTCACTGTCTCAGAAATTTAAAATATTCAGTTTAAATTAAAACTTCAAAGTAATTGTAGAGGTCAGTTCAAAGCACCTGATTCTAGGTACAGCTTCCAGATTATATTTAAAGATTCGGATAAATTAAAGTTGTAATCTAGTATCATAGAGTGTAGGTAGTTAAAACTACCTAAAGATTGTATGGTTTAAATGCTAACCTGGTCATTTTGTTTTGTTATTTTAAACTCAGTTAGAATTACCATCTTTTGTTCCTTGAGCTAAACATTTAGTTATTATTGATATAGATTATGAGATTTTTAATGTCTTTGGGGGCTGTATCAATTGATGATCACAAACACTTTTGACACTCTCTCATACCGTCTTCATTAGCAAGCTTAGGAAGTGTGGATTGGATGAGTGGACAGTGAGGTGGGTTGAAAACTGACTGAATGGCAGAGCCCCGAGGGTTGTGATAAGTAGCGCAGAGGCTAATTGGAGGCTGGTATCTAGTGGTGTGCCCCAAGGGTCAGTGCTTGGTCCAATCTTATTCAACATATTCATCAATGACCTGGACGAGGGGACAGAGTGTACCCTCAGCAAAACTTGCTGATGATATAAAACTGGGAGGAGTGGCTGACACACCAGAAGGCTGTGCTGTCATTCAGTGAGATCTGGACAGATTAGACAATTGAGCGAAGAGGAACCATATGAAATTCAGTAAGGGCAAGAGTAGGGTCCTGCACTTAGGGAAGAACAACCCCAGGCACCAGTACAGGTTAGGGGTTGACCTGCTGGGAAGCAGCTCTGCAGAGAAGGACCTGGGAGTCCTGGTGGACAACAAGTTCTCCGTGAGTCAGCAATATGCCCCTGTGGCCAAAGAAGGTCAATGGTACCCTGGGTGCATTGAGAAGAGCATGGCCAGCAGATCGAGGGAAGTTATCCTCCCCCTCTGCTCTGCCCCGCCGAGGCCATATCTGGAGTTCTGCATCCATTTCTGGGGTGCCCAGTTCAAGAAAGACAGGGAACTACTGGAGACAGTCCAGTGGAGGGCTACAAAGATGATTAGGGGACTGGAGCATCTCTTGTATGAGGAAAGGCTGAGAGCTGGGTCTGTTAACTTGGAGAAGAGAAGACTGAGAGGGGATCTTATTAACGCTTATAAATATCTAAAGGGCAGGTGTCAAGAGGTTGCGGCCAGACTCTTTTAAGTGGTGCCCAGTGACAGGACAAGGGGCAATGAGCACAAACTGAACACAGGAAGTTCCATCTCAACATGAGAAAAAACTTCTTTACTCTGAGGGTGACCAAGCACTGGCACAGGCTGCCCAGAGAGGTTATGGAGTCTCCTTCTCTGGAGATATTCAAAAGCTGCCTGGACATGATCCTGTGCAACCTGCTGTAGGTGATCCTTCTTTAGCGGGGGGAGTTAGATTGGATGATCTCCAGAAGTCCCTTCTAACCCCTACCACTCTGTGAATCTGTGAAACTAAATCAGTGAAGTTCCGGCCAGGCATTAGGAACAGAGTTTTCATTATGAAAACAATCAAGCGTTGAAATGGGTTGCCCAGAGAAGTTGGTGAAATATTTGGAGCCTTTCACTACCCTACTAGATAGATTCCTGAGCAATCTGGCCTGAATTTAGTGTTACCTCTTCTGTGAGCAGGAACTTGAACTAGGTAAATACCTAAGGTCGCTACCAACCTGAATGCTTCTTTGATACTATGTCTTCCCCTCCAGATGCAAATATTATTGACACCTTGAGGTAGCTTCACAGTCTCCTAGAAAGAGCTGGGCCAGATCTAGTATTTGCAGTACACTTAATTGCTAATGACAAATGGATCAGCTCTGGAGAGAACAGTCAGCTGTGAACTCCATCCAGAGTTGAAGTTTTCATTGCATTGTCTGGCGTGCTCTATGTGCAATGCCAAACAGGGACAGAATTTCCTCAGGTGTCTGAGAAATTTATATAAGAAAGAGGATTCTAAATTTCATAAAAAGCTACAGCAAAACTATTTGGAATAGAATTAAGGCAGGAAATAATGGGATCAGTGGAATATGTCTATGGTCAGCGGGTCACTTACAAATGGGCAACTTGTCCAAATGCATGTAGAATTTAGCCACACCAAACACAGCACACAATCTCAGTAGCTTGAAATACCATACCTTGAAGATTTTAAAATTAGGGCTATACATGATCAATGACTCAGATAGGATGTTGAAAATGGTTGTAAAATGGTAAGAAAAGCATAATCATAATCATAACAGGAGATTTAAATTGCTCACACATAGACTGGGTGAATGCTGGTGCTATAAAGTGTTACATTTTTTAAACTCAAATGCTTTTTGGAGCAATTTGCCTCTAACAAATCAAAGAAATGAAATCTTTTGATTTATTCTTTAGAAAAGCACAAAACTTGATCCAAGAATTATTTTAGTAGCATCCGTGTTGATTTTCTACTTTAGAGAAGTAAAAAAGTTCATAATTCAACAGAATAATGTTTTATTTTTCTTTTAAAAGAGATGTGCCAAAACCTGAGGAAAACAGTTAAAAGATTACCTAAAATACAGCTAAAAGGCTAAAATGTTTTCAGAAGGCATGAGGAATGTCAAAAAAATTTATTAAGGCTTTAGGATAAAAATAAAATTAAATTGAGACTCAAACACTTTTATCTGCTGAGTATGGCTAACCAGAAGACTAAAGAAAGTGGTACGTGATAGAAAAGCTTTCTTCCTAAAGTGGAAGTCTTCTCCAGCTGAATAAACCGGAAAAGAACATTAACTCTTAATAGCTAAATGTAGAATCACAATACAGCAAGCCAAAAAAAAAAAGAAAAAAAAAAAAAAAAAAAAAAAAAAAAAAAAAAAAAAAAAAAAAAAAAAAAAAAGATTCTAAGGAACAACTTGTAAAAAACATTGTAATAAAATGCTTTCTCAGTGTCCTGGAAATCAGACAACTGTTAGAGATGATGGAGTCCAAAATTGTCAAGGCGTACAAGGAGCATCCAATGATATTGAAGCCATAACACATATTATTAATGAAATGAGTCTGAGGAACTCTTTCTAACTGAAATGAAATGAACAAAAACAATTTGCCAGGAACAGATAGTATTCATCCAAGAGTTCTAAAGGAATTTGAATCTGACATTGTTAAATTACTAGTTTCAGTTTATAATCTCACATTCAAAACAGCTGGAGGAATGGAAGGTGAAAAAGGTATATTAATTTCAAATAGGATATCCTGTATTGAATGAATCAATAGAAATCATATTAAAGAATGGAATTAGAAGATACATGGATAAGCAAGAAATATAGAAGAAGCAATACCTCTTTCAGAAGGAAATAATACATCATAACTTTATTGAAATTATTTAAGAAAATCAGAGATGACCTTAATAAATCTGATATGACTGATAAGTGTGTTTAGAGTTCAAAAAAGTTAATTTGAAAATTAATTTGAAAACTTCACTAAAAGTTCTTAAAGACAGTATGGTGGGATTGAAGGGAAACTCTTCTAGCTGGTCTTGTGACCTGTTAAATCCAGAAAAAATGAAATAGAAATAATTTTCATTTTTTCACTGTAAAAGCAGACTGCCAGTGGGGTCCCCTTGTATTCTTCAATATATTTGCAAGTGGTCTAGTAAAGATAATGAATACTGAGGTCACAGATGTTTCTGATTAAACAATTATGAAATGATTTTGAATAGAATTAACAGATTAAAGACCTTATGATACTAAGGATGGAATTGATCTAACATAACTTTAGCTGTCTAGAAGTATGATATCCAGACTAAATTTGGCATTTAAGATTCCAGTACAGTGTGTGGAAAGAGATATTTACTTCAGGAAGATGGTCCATCCATTTCATTTTACAGTAAGATGAATCACTTTCTTTACTGTTTATAGGGAAATCTTAGATATGATCTTAGGTATGATACTTTACTTTTTCACAGCTATGAGGGGAAACCCATACAAGTAATCTGGGCAATAAAATTCCAGATAAAATTCAATGCAAATAAATGCTAAGTAATGCATATGACCAATATAAAACTCTCTATATATGTAGCAATATGTGTATGTATATATACTAACTTTTGCATATTAACTTATTCAGAAAATAAATTTTAAATTTATACAATGTACATGGTTGGTTTTTAAAATTTGTAGTTAAGTGATCAGAAGTAAAAAATGCAATGAAAAGTAGGAGTTATCTGAAAAGAAATACATATTAAAAGCTACAAAAATATCATCACAGTACTATGTAAATCAAAATCATACTTAGCTCCAGCACATAAAGCAAATTAGCTGGGGGGGGAGGGGGGGGGCGGGGAGCAAAAAAAAAGCAATAAACAATGGCTCGGATCCTCAGACACATAAACAGATGGATAACTGCCAACTTCAATGGAGTTGCAATGTTTGAAGACCCAGCTCTGGATGTTTTCACAACCCCCTGTAAATTTACTATTTACTAGTCTGACAGCTCTTATACATATGTAATTCAATTTTAAACACATTTTTTAGTAACAGCATAAAGTCACATAGTTGTGGGCATTGTTTCTGCATGGCACACTATGAGCACATTTTTTTTAAAACTGAAATGTAATGATATCTCTTTGGGCACTGGGGTTTTTTGCTATTCTTACCAGGCACACACTTCTTCATGGGCTGACTGGATGGCTGGCAACAGAAATGACTTCATTAGTCTTTGTTTCTTGTCAAGATAATCTTGGAAAAATAGAACTACTAGATTGCTGGACTTTTGTCACTAATGTTTTTGTTTCAATCTAGGTTTTGAATCTGTGTTTCTTATCCATTTTGGTGAGCCTTGACACCTATTCTTAAGTCTGTAGTTTTCGCTTTAAAGAATATTCTCCTGCTTGCAAGAGTACCCATTTCTTCAAAATGAAAATTTATATTCAGTTCCTGGTGGCATATACTATTTAAAGAAATTTACTAATGGCTTTGTCATGGGTTTGCTTTTTCTCACTTAGGAGTATTTTGGATCAAATTAAATGCCTGATATGAAGCATAATGAAGTCAAGCCCTAGGATGATTTTCTATGTTAGTAGACATAATTATTGGAAAAGTTTTGAAGAAAAATTCTTAGTAGAAAGCATGTGAAGTGCAGAGCAACATTTATAGTTGGCTAGAGATGAAGAGCCTATTTCAGCAGCTTGATTTCAAAGAACCAGTGCTCTGCTTTTACACTTACATTTTTTTCTCACTGTAGTTACACATCTTCTACAGTATCTTTGGCATGGTTAAAGAGTGAAGAGATGGTGTATTCCTCAAAAGAAATGTCTGTGCTATGTGACAGTAGGAATTATTGGCTAGCCATTCCAAAAACCTTTTGATTACAGAAATATATGCTTTGGCTGCTATTTCTAGAATTAAGTACCCTCAAGGGATTTGACTGAAAATGTCAATTGAGGTATGACAGATAGCTTGTAAAAACATTAGCAGTGTTTCATGTTCTACCACTGTTCATTATGTTTAAACTAAAACTCGACACAGATACTGTGTGACAGTCCAGATATTATTTAAAGGTGGTTCTCAAAATGATAGAGATTAAATAATATTTATTCTGGTCAGGTATATATGCTTTGAGATTTATCACATGACTGAGATGAAAAGGATAGAAGAGGTAATGAAATCAATGTCGGAAACTAAATAAATTTTCTTTAATTTGTCAGCCATTACAGAGTTAGATTCTATGGACCAAACATAAGATTTGTTATTGCCCACTTGTATGCAAAAAGTATAAAGATGTTACTGAGGTTCTATGAAGAAGACAACGGTTCTGTTGTATGTTATAGATGCTTAAGCAAAAAAAAGAAAAAAATCCTAAGCATAAACTATATTGAAAAAAAACCACCTTTGGAAGTCTCATAAGAAAGTCTAGTATGATTTCTTTTTTTTTATTTATATGATGTCAGAAGAATAGAAAACTCTATAAACATGAACAATAATAAGAGTAATATTAATAAAGTCCACAGCTTATATCTCTGAATACTTTTTCTTTGGAAATCTTTGACATATATGATATAAACTGAACTTACAGTTGCGACACTGCCAGAAATAAGTTGAAAGCACCATTCAATTTTATGTCACTCATTTGTGAGTGAAAAAATACCAATAAAGAAAAAGAACTGTTTCAGAAGTAGAACCATGAAAATGTTGAAAGTAAAGCATACCATACATAGGGAATGGAACTCAATGGCTAATTCCAATACTGGTCAGCTTACTTCTTGTGCAGCAGCAAGACAAAATATGTCCCCTATAGTCCATATGTTCTTATTCACAAATGACTTAATATTTTCATAGAATCATAGAACCATAGAATGGTTTGATCCTTCAAGATCATCTAGTTCCAAGCCCCCTGCCATGGATAGGCCCCCTTCAGGTACTGGAAGGCTGCTATAAGATCTCCCCAGAGCCTTCTCTTCTCCAGACTGAACCACCACAACTTTCTCAGCCTGTCTTCATACGAGAGGTGCTCCAGCCCTCTGATCTTTGTGACCCTCCTCTGGACTCCAACAGCTCAATGTCTTTCTTATGTTGGGTGCCCCAGAGCTGGACACAGTACTCCAGGTGGGGTCTCGTGAGAGTGGAGTAGAGGGGGACAATCACCTTCCTTGACCTGCTGGTCATGCTCTTTTTGATGGTTGGCTTTATGGGCTGCAAGTGCACATTGCTGGCTCATGTTGAGCTTCTCATCCACCAACACCCCCAAGTCCTTCTTCTCAGGGCTGCTCTCAATCCTTTCTCCACCCACTCTGTATTTGTGCTTGTGTATTCATAGAACAATGTTATTAGCTCAGATGGTCTCTTTCCAGGTTTTATCTAACTGTCCATCAACTTTGTCATTTACATCATCATCCACCAACCACTCTTCTTCCAGGCAGAGACTGTGGTGAGAGATAAAATTGCTTCAGAATGACATTACATGGGATAAATAACAGATAGTAGTAACAGTTGTTGGGATACTTTATTTCTTCCTGGTGGGGAAATGACTGTTACCATGCTGCTTGCCAGATTGAGAGAGAGAGAAAAGAGGCAAGGTAGCTTGTGTTCCTCTGATCTATTCTCAAAGGTGACAAAACCTCATATTGAGTTTTGCTAATATATTTCACTGTTCATTTACCGTTCTATTTTGAGTTCTTGAAAATACTGGTGAAACTGGGCTCCATTTGAAATTAAACCAATTACAGATATTGGAATTAGATGCAAGTTAAGCCTGAAGCAGGCAGTCAAAAGCTCAGTCATATTCCCATTTCCCAACTTTGAAGTTCCAGCTTCAACTCAGAACAGGATGAAAGCACTTTGCTTTTTTGTCATTTACAATCCTAATAGTTCTTTCAGAAGGAAGGAAGGAAGGAAGGAAGGAAGGAAGGAAGGGAGGAAGGAAGGAAGGAAGGAAGGAAGGAAGGAAGGAAGNTATATTATAATAGTGTTTTCAGAAGAAAGGAAGGAAGGAAGGAAGGAAGGAAGGAAGGAAGGAAGACCTCCTTATTCCAGTTCTCATTTAAACCAAAAGACTTATTTATAGAGTAAGACTCAAATACATTCAATATCATTTTAGCTACTCAAGTGAAGTAGTCTAGAATTCAGAAAAACTGGATTGATGAATTCTGGCTGTTCATGCCTCCAATTACTACAGAGGAGATGTAAGCCAACTAGCATCTCAATTATACCTGAAAATTAGGTTCCTTTGCATAGTGAACTACTGGGTTTAACACTAATTATTTGATTTCTGAATTCCCTGTGTTCTGGGCTGCTTAGTGTGCAGGAAGTTGAGCTGGTGGGGACAAGCATGGGTCTGGCATGTCCTGGAAGAATAAGAAGCAGAGGTGCTTTGACCACTTATTTAAAGCACGTTAAAGTTGTTGTGCACATGCAAATCAGCTTCATCATCCAAGTACAATAGCTTTATCAAATTTTAGATAGAATTCTAGGCATTCTGGTCTCCTTGTGTATGTGAAAAAGAGATGCTCTGCACATTTGAAGATTATGCTAGATGGAATGAATATGACTCCAAATTGCTACTCATGAAAGCATATCTGACCTTAAAAAAAAAAAAAAAAAAAAGAAGTTAACTTATGGTTCATGCATTATAACATCAGAAGAAACAGTTAAAATAATCTAGTTGGATTGGATAAACATTTGGATAGAATTTGGATGAACTAATTCCTATACAAATTGTTCTTTGTTACTAGACCTTTGATTTAAGAAATTTTGATTATGTAGAATCTAGAAAAAATATTAATAAGTTGTTATTATTAATATAAATAATAATATAAATCTTGGTATACTTTTAATATCAATTCTATTCAGATTCTGTTCCAGTTACAGTCTCATTTACTTGACTGAAGAGCTCTGTATTATCAAATTTCTATTTCCCCATGGCTCTTCAATATCTCCTTTGAATCTTGAATCTGACAATGGCCACAATATTCATGTAATGATTCCTTCACTGCCAAAACTAGGATAATATAAAATCCTTATTCTTACATAGTCTACTTTGTCTACCCTAAGGGTGTCTATCTAAGGGTAACATTAGCTTTCCAGTCACAATGAGGCACTGAGGTTATTTCCAACTGATTATCCCCCATGGCTAAATGACTTTATACGAAACCATACAATTTTACACTAAATGACATTACAAAGCTGGAATCTGACCCATTCTGAGTAAGGGTAGCAAAATTTTGCTTCCAAATAAAATTTTAAAAATCAAATAAATTGACTTCATATATTGTCCCACATAGTGAAATCTGTCATCTTGAGGTCAGTCTCTGGCAATCAGAACATGAGGATACAGAGACAACTTAGTATTCATGTTTTACATTATGCCCAGAAAACACATTTGTTTTTACAGCCCGATAAAACCTTATAAATCTCAGAGACTGTGTGTTAGCTGAAAAATCAAAGTCCTTAAGGAACTGTTGACAAGATACAAAACTAACAAAAACAAATGAATAAAGCTAAAAAGATTAAAATAATTTATTTATGAATAACAAAGCAGAACAGCTCCAAATGGTGGCAAATACAATTCTCTTTTATGTAAAAGGGCACAGCATAATTCAAGTGTATAATATTTGCAACAGCTGTGTCAAATGGCCCACAAACAATTCAGTCCTTACCTCTTTTGTTTCAGTTCCTTTTCCACCTTTAGTTGCGCAAAGATCACAGAGATCTGTTGTATGCCAAATCTGAGGGGGCAAAAACAAACAAACAGACAAAACTGGCACAAAAATTGAAAAGAGAGTGTGAAATGAAAGAAAGCTGTAGTTTATATGCATCTTATGTTTCTTCTGTCATTTACATAGCTGTTATTTTATACCATAAATACGGGAAATGCTTTAAGTAAAATAGCAGCCAAGAAGGTACTTTTTTTTTCTGAGATAACTAATGTAAGCAGGCATTTTGTTTTGCATGATCTCTAAGTTGCTATTCCCAAATATAAAAATGTGATAATACATATCTTCAAAAATCCTCCTCCCCACTCCCCTCCCCCAAAGATATTTAATAAGATGAAAATTATTATTAAATATCTACATGCTGGAAACCATTTACACTTTTATGAAAGTTAACATGTCTCTGAAGAATGCAGTATATTCACTCTTGACTACCATCTCTGTCACCTCATATGTTATCTAGCTCTCTCAGCATAAACACTTCTACAGAGTTCCCCCATTAAAATATTTGAGCTTTCAGATTCCCAGATATTTTGAAAATAATGACAAATCATAGAAAGTACTTCACAGCTGTAAAGAGAGAAAAAAACTTTCTAGAAGCTTGCCTTATTAACTCACAGAATTTCACTCTTCATACATTTTTACTTGACTGGTTTGAGCCCAGTCTTAGATCAGAAGAAAACATCTACACTTGCCCAAAATCAAATATTCCAACTATATGATTTTGAGAAGAGTATGTCTATCCATTGATGCAGGATAGCAGAGTGAGAACTGTTATGTAATTTTCCTCTTTTTTCAAGTGGCTGCTATTTCCAAATATATTTCCTTTTTTTTTTTTTACATCTGCTTAGATTTCCTTTCTTTCATAACCCTTTAGTTTCTATTTACACACATAATCCCTAAGTGTGGTACTATAGAGTTCCTAGATTGTAGGTATTGGGAGCTAAAATTAGGTAGAAGACATAAATCAATTCTCTATGCTGTGGATGCATTTCACCCATAGTATTCCTGAGTCACAAAATCTACTATTCAACTGAAATTGCTGATCATAGGCCTTCTTCTTCACCTTTGTTCACAGCACAAAATCTATTTACTTTGGTCTATGTAAAGGAGTAGGTGAATTTAACCCTATTGCAATATCTATTCAAATGACATTTAATGTGATACTAGAGTAATTGTGTGTGCAAAAATACAAAAAGAAGTACAACTTAATGACCATTATCATTGCAGTAAGAGTATCCAATTCCCTTGGTCCAATATATAATAGACCATTATAATAATGATTTTTATACTAACTTGACTCAAATCATAAAGCTAAGTCTCTGCATGATGTTTTCACTCTTGGATTGCTATAGTATAATCAATTCTTTTGCCTGAGGCAGTTACATATTCCAAAATACTATTGTGCTCTTACCTTCTTTGTTGGTCAGCCATTTGTGACAAAAATATTGACAAATTAGGTATGTTCAGAAGCCAGCTCCATTGGCCTATAGCCCTAAAACAGGAGGAGAGAAGAAAAAAAAAGACAACTCTGACTCTGGAGTGTGATGAAATTTAGGGCAAATGATTACATTTGAAGTAGGTAGTTTTATTTTATACTCACAGCTTAACACTTTTCACATATGAGGATGCAGATTTCAAGAAAAAGCAAACAGAAAATATTATGACCAGTTTTGTTGTTGCTAACATTTGTTTGCAATATTGTCATACTATGAGAGGACCTGACAGCCTCAGGCCTCTTCTAAAAAGAGTCTCTCTTTGGGGGTTCTGGAGGATGGTGGAATTTTTACAACAAGCTGCAGGGGAGATGTGCACTCACAGTGGGACTGAAACAGAAGGAAGGTTGAACTGTGTGCCTGTTGTGGTTGGTGATGTCAACAGCTACCTGGAAGGTGTCTCTTCCACATGCTATCCAGACATAGCATTCCTTAGTTGTTGGATGAGACTTCTGTGCAAATATACAAACCTTAAGGTGTTGTACCCGATCCCTATTTTACATCCCAGAGTAACAGGGACTACACAGTTTGAGAAGGTTATCTTTGGGCTTCCTACCTCTGCATGAGGAAATTTTCCAGATCTCATATCAACTTGCGTTATGTCCATTTCCATCCATTTGCACAGCAACTCAAATAGTCTTATGTCAACAGCACTTTATCATTCGTTAAAAGACTCGTAACATCAGCATTTGTTTAAAATAGATTTGAATTTATTTAATTTGTTAAAATGGCTTATTAAATGCTGCTCTCATTTTAAACTGTTTCAGAATAAGTGAGAACAGGGCACTCAGGATTTTGTAAGATCCATGAAGATATTTTCATATTGCAGTGTTAAGTGTTACATTGTCCAATATACATCTGTTGCAGCTACCTGAATCACTCATGTTATTGAAATTCAAGTTGAGATTCCCCACAACATACAGGCGAAAACTGAAACTCTTCAGAATAAAAGCTCCATGTCTTGTAGTGGGGACCCCAGAGCTGGACACAGTACCCCAGGTGGGGTCTCACAAGAGCAGAGTAGAGGGGCAGAATCACCTCCACTCAACCTGCTGGTCACGCTGCTTTTGATGCAGCCCAGGATACAATTGGCTTTCTGGACTGCAAGCACACACTGCCAGCTCATGTTGAGTTTTTCATCAACCAACACCCCCAAGTCCTTCTCCTCAGGGCTGCTTTAAATCCATTCTTCACCCAGCCAGTATTTGTGTTTGGGATTGCCATGACCCATGTGCAGGACCTTGCACTCGACCTTATTGAATTTCATGTGGTTCACATGGGCCCACCTCTCAAGCCTGTCAAGGTCCCTCTGGATAGCATCCTTTCCCTCCAGCATGTGGACCACACCACACCGTACTGCACCACACAGCTTGGTGTCATCAGTAAACTTGCTGCGAGTGCACCCGATCCCACTGTCCATGTCACCAACAAAGACGTTAAACAGTTCTGGTCCCTATACTGACCCCTGAAGAATGCCATTCGCTACTGATCTCCACTTGGACATTGAGCCATTGACCATAGCTCTTGGAGTAAAATCATCCAGCCAATTCCTTATCCAATGAGTGGTCCATCTGTCAAATCCATGTCTCTACATTTTAGAGGCAAAGATGTTATTTGGGAGAGTGTCAAATGCTTTTCAGAAGTCCAGGTAGATTTAAATCACATTTTCTTATGTCAAGTTTAAACTACTTTCTCTATTTAGGTAATTATGTTGGCAACTGATGGGTTTAGAAAAAAACAACAAACAAACAAAACCCAAAGAACAAAGACAATATCATAGAAGGGCTTCCTAGACAAACAAATTATTTGAAGATATATACTTTTTATTGTATGTAAAGCATACTATTTGAGACGAATGCATTCTATACTTTTCATCTGTTAATATGGTTAACAGAAAATAATGAGAGAAGCTTCATTCAAATGGAAATGGAATAAAAGAAAAGATCTAGTAGTGGTGTGGGCAATACAGTGATTTTTCTCATCCTCACAGTCAGATGCACACAGGGCAATTGTATCATGTTCCTCTTATGAAATAATACTTGAGTTATACAGCTGCCTGTCTTCTGAAATATGTGCAACAAACGGTACCAAAATGACCATGACCTCATTCCAATGAGGTGAGGAAGTATCATTTCTATTTTACGGCTAGAAAAGCTGAGACAAG
This sequence comes from Aramus guarauna, assembly GCA_013400195.1. NCBI lineage: Eukaryota > Metazoa > Chordata > Aves > Gruiformes > Aramidae > Aramus > Aramus guarauna. The sequence continues at coordinate 882,595 of VXBL01003769.1, read as the reverse complement.
TGTAGCTGGAATATGTTTTGCCCAAGGTTACGGCAGAAGTGTATGTGAAAGGTAGATATGAAAACCAGATCTCTTGATTCACAGTCCTGTTTATTATCCATAAATCTCACTTCACTATTTTTTAAAAGTATTCCTGTAATCTTCTATTGACATATATACAAAGTACTATTATCTGAAAACAGAAATTACACATAAGCATTTACTGTATAGTGAGATGTTATTTTCTTCTGGTCTTGGAAATATCACCTAAAATTGTGCCCTTAGTTGTCCTGTTATCGCCTTGAATAGTTTCCAATTATTTTTAGTGACTCACTCAAGATTATTATTATTGACACATAAAGGAATCTTTTTGCCTTTATATTCAAGAGGTAACAAAGGAAAATATATGTCTACAATAGGCAAAGCCTATAGCTCTGCACATTTACATGCAAAAGTTTCACTAGGGGTTTTGTTGTTGTTGTTGTTGGCTTGTTTTTGTTTTGTTGGGTTTTTTAACATTGTGAAATAGGGCTTTATTATCTCTCTGGTATGAAACTTAATTAGATTGACACAGACACTGAAAGTTTTATGAGACCATTTTCTTGGCCACAGAAAACTGTGTAGGGTGAAAGTAAAGCATGGTGTTAATTATGGCCCTAAGATATGAATCAAGCAGTGCAGTCAGCACAGGTCCTTTCTGATCAAATGTTCCATATTCTGAAGCCTTAACGACAGTCTGGATGTTAGTTTTTCTATTAGTGAAATCAGAACTATCTTTTCTTTGTGGTTTCAAGTTTATCTTGCATTTTTCCAAGAAGAAAATTTAAAGTTGATAATTACATTAACTTTAGAGGTTTCATGAGTGACTACAATAAATACATCTATGACTGTGTACTTCACTTACAACATTTTATAGAGTGGAGGGTAATAAAAACAAGAATGAATTAGAAAATTTGTGAGTTAAAGACATTGACATTTGTTATGAATTTGCCTTCATATGTGCACAGCTTGCCAAAAATAACTTAGTTACAACTTCTCTTGTATGTGATATTTAGGCAACTTTTTTCACAGGTTCTTAGACCGATAGCATAAAAACTGGGTTCTGTGGAGATATATGAAGTTTTGTAATTGGTTTTAAAGCTCTCAAGCTTGGATCTATTTATTATATGGTAAGTATATACCACAAGTCTTTCTTAGATTGGCTTATGTCCACAATAAAGCCTTTCCACATGCCAGCAGATAATTTACATTCTCTGCATTCATTTTTACACCTTCACAACTACCCTACCTTTCTAGACATTTCATGAATTTCCTCTTTTTTCCTGAATGAGCAAACACTTTGCTAATGCTACATGCCATTCATTATCTACTAGATTGTGGCAGAATGATAACAACAGCTGCAAACAAGATGGAAAAAATAGTTTCCATCATAAGTCCCTATATTCAAATGGCTATTTTCTAGCAAAATATCTTCTTCTTAAACTGACATTGCCATTTTTGGTACTTACTGGCAGATTTTATTTTTCTTGAAGATAAGAAAGAGAAAAAGAGCTCCAAAAATTGACTCAGTTGTTTTTCTGACATATTTAAAGCTGCCAATCAGGCTGTTTTTCTCAGATGTAGTATGAAACTTTTATTGCTGATGCTTATATTAGCAAATAATGAGGTACCATAGGAGCATAAGCATAAAGTGTTGTCCACACCAGACACGTTTCAGCAGGTTTTTAGACTAGCTCTAGTCAGGTCCTGCAAACTGAACACTCATTAATGTTAGATGCGTTGCATAAGCTTCTTGATTGCATCTTCTGTTTCAGTTTTATCGAAATGTAATTCAGTTCTTGTACTATAAGGCTGCACTGTGATGACAACCAAAACACGGCAAGTGGTGACAGTCAGGAGGTTTCCTTCAGTGATGCATTTCTCGCCCAAACTAAAATGCAAATGTGTGTACACCATTCCTTTCCCAATATAAATTAACTGCATCTTCTATGTGGTATATTTCAAAAATCTATACAACTTCATAGAAAAGGCAATATAGCATCATGAGTTAATTTGAGGATTAGGTGGCTAAAATAATCACTTTTGGGAAAGGAAAAGCCAGTTGCAGTTCATTCTATCACTTCTGTTATGTGTAATGCTTTCTGTATGGCAATGATAGGGTGTAGGTTTACTAGTTGTGGTACTGCGTTGGCTTTTTGCCTTCACTGGCTTTCATTTTATTTTGTTTTGCTGTTTTGGATTTTGATCGTGTTATCACCCCTGTTCTCACCACTTTACCACGTTCTTTCCTCCACTTCTGCAGAGAAGTGTTAGTGAGGTGCTGGGATTATTAACAGGGCTGCTATAACAGACCGGTAGTGGAAAACAAAGATAAGGAGAGGACTGATGTCTATTTCCAGGTAAAGATATTGAACCTGGTTTCTCCTCAAATGGAACTGGCATTTACAGGAGAATTAGCTAATCTCTTCCTTTCCCTGTTCTCCTAGGAGCAGCATCCATCCCACAAGCCCACATGAAGAAGTTTAATGTCTCAAATAACATCCTGGAAAAGTCTTAAATAATACACTACCATTTGCAAAATGAACTTTAAGAACTGAAAAGAACATTAGTAGTGACTCCCAGAAGGTGTGAAATAATATCCTTGCCTTTTCTGGGAGAGTAGGACTGGAAGGAGAAATGAGAGTATTAAGTCAAGTTATATACAGCAGTCCTGCAGTGGTAAATAAAAATGAGTGTAAAAATACCTGTGTTTGTTTCAATCCAGTCATTGACAGTAAGAACAACTTCTATTTCTTACATTACTAAGCTCCATTTACCAGCATTTTTTTATGACTACATACTGACTTAGCCCATGGTCTTGGATGGGCAGACAGTGGGATAGATAGCTGAAAGGATGAAAAGTAGATCTCCTGGGCCAGTGGACACATGGGAATAATTTGCCACTGAACACCTTTGTAGTAAGCTTCACTTGATGCTAGAACTGCTCGGGTGTCACTTAACAAATACTGCCTATATGTAGGACATATGAACAGGACTTGCATTGTTTCAGTGCTGGGAAATCCTGCCATATGAAATCAACCTGCTGTTCACACCTTTGACCTTAATAGTATATTACATAATTCTTCAGTTACCATGTGCCACATATAGCTCTAAAGAACCTTCTTAATGCAGTAAATCCTATACTGCGTGCTCCAGTACTTGTATCATTTACTCCTATATATTTCATAATTGAGTCATCATCTCCAAATCTGAATCTCTAATGTTATCTTTCTTCTAGTAGGTTTGGATGTTCAGTTTGATCACACTACTCTTTGAAAAACAAAATGATAATATGATAATAGTGTGGAGGCTCTACTATATATTTAATACTGTATATATATAATCTAAATGCTTTGCCACAACCTAGAGGTTCTCTACATTGCATTTCAAACACAGATATGACACATTGTTATACATAATTTCAAATAGTGTAAATAAGCCTGTACTTAACAAAATGTTTCAGTGGTCTTTGGAGAACTTGAGGGCAGAAATCCTGGGTCTGTGAAGCTTTCTGGGTATGTACTTGAACTTGTGCTATTTGATGTTCAGCCTGGTGGACCACTGCCTTGTTCATTCACATTGAGTGCTATGATATGCCTGATATCAGGTGGATAAATAAATGATCCTTGATTTCATCATGCAACAAAGCTGATGAGATCTGTAAGTAGTCTGAGCTTTGCCTGCCTTTGGTTTGTAAAGAGAAGCATTAGACACTGCTGACTGCATGGAGGAATAGTGAACACAAACATTGTGTCTACATTAGCAGTGCAAAAGGAGCAAGTGTTGAACAAAGCAGTTAATGCTGGAGATTTGATATGCATACTGTACACACTTGGGTGAATTTAATTTCATTCTAGTCTAGTCTGTTTCCAGGGACTGATGTCTATTAGCAGACAGAGAACACTTAGGTGAACTCGTGGAGCACATCTTCTAGTTTAATTTCATCAGAAAGGAACCCAGGTTGTGATCTCTGAGCCCATGCTAATTTATATGTGCAATAACAAGCAGTAAGTAGGATTATCAGGAGAGCTGAGTGAAAACTGCAGTTCTGATTAAAACTAAATTGCTAATGTAGACAACAATATAACACTGAGAAAGAATATCTACTGCTTTTAGAATCAACTGCATTACATACAGCACAGATTTAGCCTAAGGGTCTCAGCAACTGGTGATGGTTATTCTCAATGCTGTCGGGCAGACTGTGCATACCCGGTTCTTGCTATCCCCCAGTAAGAGTCAGTGTGACTACTCTATTATCTGACAGGATTAGGAAAGTCACAACACATGTTTTGGGCACATTTTCACTTTTTCATCCCTGATTCCAAAATGATAATTAACACAACCTTTTTGCCATTTATTTTAACCTGTCATTCCTCTTAGCCCACTGCCTGGGCTAATAAATGCTGGTTTTAAAATACAAAATTCTTTCAATGTTCTGGATTTTGGTTTTTTTTTTTTTTTTTTTTTTTTTTTTCCCCCCCCCCCCCAATAAATTAATCTTTTACATCCTCCTCTGACAATCTGAATGCAGGAAAGGAATTCAATACAAAATTTTAGTGTCCAAAATGTTATCTTCTGCTGGAGATTACTGTTCACACGTTTACCAAAAAGTTCCACACTGAACTACCAGCTAGCCTCCCTTATGAAAGGAGGGCTTTGTGAATTCTTTTGTTCCTACTTGCAGGTGCTTCTAGCTCTGAAAAGATCCTGTGATCTGATAGCTGTTTTTCACGTTCTGTGATCACGGGCAGCTTGCATAATGCAACAAAGGTGGAAGATTGTTGCCTTCCCCAGGGTTGCTTAAAGTTACAGTCCTGATCTCTTGACCTTTAATTTCAGCAAGTTTGATTGCTCAAGGAACCCTGGTGTGCATACTTGGAGCTAGTATAGCATTTTGCTGTTCAGTTTATTGTAAGTGCTTTAACATTGACATAGTTTTAGAAGAGCAATAGTTTCTGGGGATCTCCTGCATATCATAGAGTTAAGGAATAAAGAGAAACTGCCAGCACAAAATAACCCCCAGACTCACAGCACACCATGGGCTACAAAATATTCTGTTATGGATATTATAAATGCTGATGTGTCACAGAACAATGGTGCAAATGTCAGAGGTTGTTTGTGTTATACTCCCCCAGTAGGGTGCTGTGCAATGATAAGACACAAGCAAAGGGCAGTAGAGCTCAGAGAAGAGAGCCCAGAATAGAGGTTAGGAATAAATTACAAAATTAAATTACTTTTTTCTTTGTTGTAGCTTAGCAGATGAATAAGAGAACAGTAATAGCAACAAACAATACAATTTAAAATAAAGTTTCCCTCACAAAACCTTATTGGTTTTCTACTTTTTTTTTTTTTCCTCCAAGTAAAGTAAATTAAAACCCTCCCAGTTCAAGGTTCAACAATGCATGCTGATGAATCCAAAATATTTTTTTCTGAGCTGTCATGAAGAAGTAGCAACAAGACACTGAGAACAATGTAATTTAGATCACCTCATAATAAGGTAGTTAGTGTACTTTCCTGTAGGTAGAGATCAGTATAGTACCTCAGGGAAAACAAGGATATGAGCTCAAGGAATGAAAGGACATGTGCAGGGAATGAAATTTGGTTGATTGCAGTGATCACTGGACTCCAGAGTAAGAGAAGAAAGGTTTTATTCCCCCTTCTGAACCTCTGAACTGATGTCTTCTCTTTGCTCAGAAACAAGATTGTAAAATGTTCTGAAAATGCCAAACTACATTTTTAAACATTTTCTAAACATTCCACTGTTATTTTTAATGTATTATAACTGCAGGTTTTAGCTAGGGAATGATTTAACAAATAAAAATGTTTCCAGTCAGGAATTCTTAGGGTATTTCTCAGTGTTTGCCCACTGAATGGACTGGTGACACACCAAAAGATCAGCAGAAACTGCCCAATGGCTTACAGCATCAGAAGGACAAGCTAGTTGTGGTGAACAGCAGTACTGAACTCAGAGAAAGGTTTTTCTTAACTTGGACTACTGGAAACAATGGAATAAAATCTAAGTTTAATCCATATTAATGACTGTGAAACATTCCTATACTGTGGTGTGGTAAAATGCAGTAGAGCAACAAAGGGAAATACAAAGGGACATAGAAAATTGTATAAATAATTAAAAAAGGCTACAATTGTTTACATTTTTTAAAGCAATTTGAACCAAAGAATAGTAACTGAAAACAATTGTGAGATTCACTTCAGAACAGTATTAATTCTGGCTAAAGGATTTATGCAGATACACCCACAAAGTCATTGAGACAAATGTTGTTCACCTGCCCCCACCTGCATTACATGGTTCTCCATGTACAAACCTTGAGAACCACTCAATGGTGCATGACAATACCAGTTGTCTAAATCATCCCAGCTTGCTTCTGAAGGCCCAGTTAGCCTAGAGGGAGCTTGTGTTTCTGCATACCATCTTGTATTATACTATATAGTGTAGTTTGGACACTTTCTTCATAGGCACCATGATTTAAAGAACTCAGCTATTAAAATAGCAAGCAATGTTAATAGCAATTATTTTAGCAATAATTTACCAAAAGCAAACAATGGAAATCTTGGTGAGGTTACGCTACCTGTCTGCATCCTCCCTCTGTTTCTGGTGGATTTCCAGTCATGAATTCTCTCATGCATTCTAATAAAGTAAGGAAGCTGCATGTCCTTGTTTTGACAGGGACAGACTTAAATTTTCTTACTAGCAGCTAGTATAGTGCTGTGTTTTGGATTTAGGATGAGAATAATGTTAATAACACACTGCTGTTTTAGTTGTTGCCAAGCAGTCAAGGATTTTCAGCTTCTCACACTGCCCTGCCAACGAGAAGGCAGGGGGCACCCAAGAAGTTGGGAGGGAACACAGCCAGGACAGCTGACTCAAACTGGCTAAAGAGATATTCTACACCATATGACATAATGTTCAATATACAACTGGGGGAATTGGCCAGGAGGTGGGGCAGCTCAGGAACTAGCTGGGCATCGGCTTTCGGTGGTGAGCAATTGTGCTGTTTATAATTTGTTTTGTATATTCTTTGTTGTTGTTAATTACCAATTATTATTTCTCTTCCTTTTCTGTCCTCTTAAACTGTCTTTATCTTCTCTCCCCCATACCACTGTGGGGGGTGGGCAGAGTGAGCGAATGGCTGTGTAGTTGTTTTAGCCACCTGCTGGGTTAAACCACAATATTGCACTTTGTGTTTTATTTCTTTCACAGATCTTATGTAGGTACTCATTTTTGTTTCTGCTCTTTTTCTCCTTTTTTTTTTTTTCTTCTTTTCTTTGTTTCTTAAGTCTACATCTTGGAGTCAACAGGTTAGGTGTTAATCCAAGCTTCTATGTAAAAATTAAGGTTCTAGTCCTCATGATTACAAGGCAAAACTTGAAAACATGACTTGAGTGCAACTGCAACAACTCAAAGCCAGGTGCAAAGGAAAAAGCACAGTTTTTATTATTATTATTATGTGTGAAAAAAAATCTAATTATGTTATCTGTCTTATTTATATCTCAATGAGGCAACATGTCAAATAACTATCTACAAATACACAACACTGATTCATTTTTGCAGGTGTTTACTTAGTCTCTTGTGTTTCTCAAGCAGATCCACATTTGTAAAGTAAAGCAAAGCTCAACAAGTTTCTGAATGTTCATTTTCTCAGACTACTCACAGTTTTGTCTTTCGCATCACACAGAATGAAAACTTGTTTGTGTTTGTTCTGAAGAAATGCAGTTTCTAAAAATTAAAAAAAAAAAAAAAAAAAGAAGAAGAAGAAAAACACCAGGGATTAGGTGTTTTCTTTCATCAGCTTATTTTCTATTTATTTTGTACTTCCAGTGGTCACCAGAAACAGAAACATTTGTCCTGTAGTGGTAAATCTGTCCCAATCTATTACTGTTCTTATTGTATTATTCTTATAATGTATCTTAAATCTTATCCACAGTCCAACTGCCAGCACACTGGGATGCAAGCTGCACAAAGTGGAAGAAATATCAAGCTTGCTTGTGTAATTGGGAGTTCCCCACTGGATTTGTATGTCACATATATAAACTGGGACACTTACTCAGACATTGAGATGTTGCAGTGCTATTAGTCTTCTCAATGTGAATTAGTTACATCTGACTGCTGAACAATATCAGCTATGTTCATATTGTTTTCAGTGGAAATCTTACTGCCTGGTGATTTTAATTCTGAATTTCTAGCACACCCTTGAACTCCCATTAAAGTACTGATGTTAGAAGAAATTTTCAGTCAGCTCAGTGGAAAATAGCCAAAATACCAGCAGTACCTACATCCAAAACACTTATTCATTTTAATCAAGGATGAAAGGGTTTTCATCTTCTGCTGCATTATTCTCCTCTCATTTTCCAATTAATTAAAAAAAAATAAATTGCAGCAGTGTTATTATTTTCCAGTGACTCTGTATAACTCTGCCTAGTCATGTCAACAAAGATGAACTGACTTGGGAGTGTCTGACTGTCTCTGAAACAACCAATTAAGTTACCCCTGTGTTGTTTAATAAAGACAAAATCAATATCAGAATAGCTTTTGAGAACAATTGCTAAAACATAATGTTCATTCTAGCAATGGACTTGCAAGTACTGCACTGAAGAACAGTGATCTGTGGTAAGAAAAGTTTGTGTCAAGAAATTTATATTTTTATTGTAGCACCTGGACATATCCAAATGTTCTTGTCATTGTACAAACATAGTTATTTGGCAATTCTTATCCTAGAGAGCTCTAATCCTCCGTCTAGCACAAAACTTATTATTTGATCGTTGGTAACTTGCTGTGACTTCATCTCTTCTGGAAAATGCCCATAATAATATCTAAGAAAAGTAAATATGTGTTATGGGAACTGAAGACAAGTAAGTGAGAGGCTTCTATGATAAATTTTTTTGTGAAGTTCAAAAGTATTGTGCATAACAATTTTCAAGAAAAAATTATAAGTATTATCTTTATTGCCTAAAAATGATAAAAGAATAAAATAATATTATCCAAAAAGAAATATTTGATTTTACTTAAAAATAAGAACTATGTTAAAATTCCAACCTGCAATATGATTTAATTTTTTTTTCCGAAATTGTTCCCTCATTTTTTAAAAACAACTTTTAAACAATATTTGTACACCTGCTCTTTTTTTAGAAATTAAAACATTTAATAAAATTATTTCCAGACTTCTACCTAACACTGATTTGAGTCACCAGAACTTTTCTCAGTTGAGATATGATGTTAAACTTCACTCTGAAACCAGCATTTTCCAATGTGAATAAGCATATCACTAATCTGATTACTACTTAGTAAGAAATCCTCTGAAAATGTGCTTGTGATTGATCCAATTGATCCATGACCCTTAACTTTCATAAGAGTCTAAAATCCTTTGTCAGCTTCTCCATACAACTGTAAATCACTCAATAGAAAATTTATTTGATTTATCTTTACACTGTATTTACCTTTGCCATTAGACATTGACATCAGTGAGGCCTTCCCATCCGGGTGAATGACCTGGAGACTATATATCTGACTGATATATAGTGTCTTGGATTCAATCATCCACTAGCAAGGCATTTTCAGAATTTCTCAATAAATTTCTCACTTCAACCTCTCTCAGATCCTCATGTTCCTTTTCCTGGACAGGACAGGAACCAAAGGCGGTTCATGTGCATTCCAGTGGAAAGTCTAGTATTCATTATTTTGCTTACACCTGTATAATTTTAGTGACCTCTAATTAGATTGTGGATCAGTGAGAGAAATTTCTAACCCTAGATATCACAAGTAGAAAAAATTCTTTTCATTCATCCACCTATCACAGCTACTTATGCATGTCCACTGTAAAGTTAAATATATCAAGCAATGGGAAATTTCTATATGCCTAGGGGAAATGAATACAGTAGTTAAAGGATTTTATTGTTCAGACTATTTTAATTTCAATGTGTAAATCTCATAATTTCTAATCATGAATGTTTTCTTTCTACTCAAGCATCCTTTACCTGATATTTGTGCAGATCAAATAATGTAGACTGCAAGCATAAATTTTTATCCTCCTGGTAATTTTTTAGTAAATTGTATAACAAAATTTCATTTTGTCTCCCTTCAACCATTTGGATTCTTCTTTTCTAAACACTTACTTCATTACAAACTCACCAGTGTGAAGATGTTTTAAAAAGATCTATATTTCCATCTGTTGCCTTTCAGATATACATTTATCATATAAAAAATTTCTGTTAAAAAGATCCTCAGTGAAATAGTGAAAGCGCCAAAACCAAAAGTTTTCTGTTTCAGTTTTGGCATCCCATGAAGATTGTAACAATCATTATGGCTTCTATTTTTTTTTTAGTTTCTCTTCAGCTATTATTTTAGATGACATCTGATGAGTCTCAGCTGAACGGTCTTACTGTGGCCTGAGTTTTCAAACCCTGAGCTAAGCTGTGCATTATCTGACTGTTAATTTTTAAAAGTCTGGCATTTCACAGCATGGCAAAGGTGCTCATGACGTGTCTTGCTGTGAACAAGTAGCACCAGGGCCTGTGACAGAGGACAAAATAGCTAGTTGCTTAATACATCTGTACCCTTGAGGGTTTCTGCAGGTGGTCAGCCATTCCGAATTACCTTTGTTGTCTGATTTTTCTTGCTTGCACAATACTCTAGAGTACAATGTTTCAAATCAAGTGCTCTAGTCTTTGAGAGTGTCTAATAGCAACATCATAGGGTTATTAAACATAGATCTTGGTGTCAGAAGGGATCACTTCGGTCATCTAGTCTGACCTGCCACAGCACTATGCTTAAAAGATTTCCAGGACAATTTATTTTGCTGAAGCTACAGATTGTCTCCTAGAAAGCTCATTAAATGCTCTTGACAAAAGCATAACCTAATGTTGAAAAAAGTATGCAGCAAATTGCAATAACTTCTGGTAATATGAACTGTTGGGTTGGGTTTTTTTTTTGTTTGTTTGTTTTGTCTTTTCCCCCTATGTAGTCCTCCTTGTCTGGTTATTTGGCATTCTGTTCCTACCTTTGCTTCATGAAATCTTTAGCCAAGGCCATGGTTCTATTTAAATAAAAATCACTTTCCATTTACTTTGACATTTTTGAAATTAGAATTCAGACTCTGAAATGAAGGTCCTGTCTTATGTCCTTTTTCTTGATTCTTAACTTGTCCTTTTTTTAGCTGCAGGCTAGAACATGCATAGAATTGCTTCACAGAGAAATTAGGGTTAGTGAGGTTCTGGCAAAACCTGACCACAGCTAGATTTCCATTTCACAGCTCTGCCTTTCAGGTGTAATTCCATACATCACTTGTGTGACTTATACATTAGTGTACATAAGTGATGTATAGACTCAATGAACAGACAGATTTGATACTCCAACACAAACCTTACTATGTACTTGACTAACAGGGCTATAGCAAAGTATTTCTTTACCTTCATACTTCTTCCAGGATCTGCACTTCTAAAAAGAGCTGTATATAAGTTTTAGTTCCAGGGACCTAGCTGTGTTTGTCCTCAAACTCTTTTTCTGAATTGTCCTGCAAACAGTAGTAAGAACAGAAAACAAGATGAGAAGATGACAGTCTGTCAGTGACAGCTATCAGATTTTTCCAAGCCAGTAATAACTAGAAACAGCCAAAAGCATAGAAGGGAATAATAGCTTTCAGATACTTCATTCCTAAACTTTAAAAACTGACAGGTATAGGCCTGTTTGCTGTGTTTGTTTTCAAGCACACTCTCTATACACTAAATTTAATCTGTAAATATTACTGAAGGCCTGTTACTGCCTGAAGTCCTTGAACTTATATAGGTTGAATAGACTCTCTGCAAGGAGCTTTAAAGAACAAAGCAAAAATGACACTATAAAAATTATTTCTATTCTTGCCATCTCAGATGTTAATGTAGAGGGGATTCTTGAGATAGCACAATATCATTTGTGTTGGTGCTTATAAGGGTATCTGTTTCCAACATTTCCAAAATAGTATGGGGCACAGTGGGCCCTCTCAACCTAAAAGACTCAGTAGAAAGGATTTTCTCCAACATTTGAGAGACTAAAATTTATGAGATGGCTTGAAGATCAGCAAGGCAAAGGAAACCACTGACTGGGAAATATCTTTATATGATGTATAATTTGTACTTTTTGTTAATTTTTTGGATAGTGGACAAATAAGGCTACTTCAGCCTTTAAGACTTGGGGTAAAATGTCCTGCATTTTTACAGGCAGCTTACTTGGCACAGCTTATAGTAACTCGTTCCCCCTCCTAAGCACTATTCTTCTCCTGTCTGTTAGCTTATCTGCTATTATTGTTTTGATTTACCTATTAATTAATCAATCTTAATTTTGTCATCACATTCCCCCTGAAAATGTGCAGGGGGACATTTAGACATATTTCTGAATAAAGCAAGACCAATTTGTAGTTTTGAGGCCAGATGGAACAGTTTGGTCACATCCATATTAGTGTCACTTAACCCTAGACTCCTCTGTTACCCTATAATACCAACAGTATTTTGTGTGTGAGAGTTTTTTTAGACAAAATTTCTAGTGATGTAAGAATTGTGCTGCAGTCCATGGGAATCATATTTTCTTACAACCAATGTATATGTTGCATATATTGTAGAGCAGTTAAGGACATGGAAAGTTTGTGAAGGCTTCCAAGCCTTCTGGGCTACCATTGGAGGACTACAGGGAATGGTTTTGTCTGTACAACCCAGAAGGAAAATGTTGCTCAGACACTGAGAGTTCTAGCTGCCAAGAGCGATCCACATCAGGAGATACCTCAACAGTTAAGTGATAAGGACTTGCTTGTGATGTCTCAGAATAGCTGAAAGCCCAGTTAGACTTCCCAATTACAGCAGTGAAGGCTGAATTTGAAGTTTCCAGCTCACCAGAAGCTGCAGTGGAAAATATATTTGAGAAAAATATTTGCAATCTGAAATTTTCCATGGGTACCAGTCTCTACTAGAAAAGTTTTGATTTTTTTGTTCCTTGAGCTTGCATTTGATTGCATGCTTCAACTCTATTCACATTATTTCATTTTGTTATTCTCATTGCAGAATTATATTTTTATGTTTTTGTATGTGTAACCAAGAAGTAGATTAATTTAATAATGTATATAAGCATATAATTTACACTTAACTATATGGGCAGTATTATTGCAGTTAGACAACAGTTCTTTAACTGCTTAGATATTCAGAAATAGGGAGGAATCAAGTTTTCAAGCTGATACTCACTAGGTGTTGCAAGTAGTTATTCACTATATGATGCACTACTTCATTCTAGTATAGTTCATCAGGGGGTTCTCACTGGACTTTTAATTTTATATTTAACTCAGCTTCATAGACTGCTTGTTTGTTCATACATCTTCAAACAAAGCTTTTCAAATTATTTTCTTTCATGAAAAATCTGTACGTTCAACCTAGGAAAAGGTAAAATAACTGCGGTGTATAGGGCAATCAAGGAGCGTGGAGAAAAAGGAAACCACTTTCTATGTTCTTTTGATAGCTTACAGGATGAATAATAGATGGTAGATGTGAATTATTTTTGCCCATTCCATAGATTTGCGCAGACGACGTTAGAAAAGCTTGTAAATTAATTTTAAAAATCTACTGCAATCAGAACCATTTGCTGTTTGCAATTTGCAGTTTTTTTCACAGTATGCAGTTTTGATTTCCTCTTACTCCATTTCCCCTCCCCCTCCCCTCCATTGACTCTGAATTCCTCCTTTTTGAATAATGAATATTCTTACAGATGTTATCAGTTGCCTTAACAGGCAAATATTGTTCAGTCACTAATTCAGGACTTGAGGAATGTTACATCCTACATGTTACCCTTCCTGTGGACATACTCTCCTTTTCCATCCTGCTGGTTGATTCTCAGTGGTTGGATATTTCCACTGTCAATATCTATGATAATCTGAAATCTCAGGCATTTTTGTCACACATGCAGGTCATAATTATCAATCAAAATTTTGCACTCCATATTTTTTCCAATTCCTCTTTTTTTTGTTTCTTAATTTTCATTTCTTTTGTGAAATATAGCCTTCTGTGAAATATAGCCTAAAGTAGATTCTGTAATGATTCAGGACCATCAGCCAACAAATGTTCAACCCAGTGTGGTTGCACAGGGACTGGCATAATCAGTTACTCATTGGAGTGTAATAGACTTGTCATGTTGATTGATGCAACAAGATTTGTGATTGTATTTTTAAGGTCAGGAAGTGCTTGGCTGTGATTAGCATGACAATTCTGTTCCACCAGAATCAGTAGCAGCTTGGTGTGAACTTTCTTCACAAATCTTGCTAAGATTTGTCTCTTGGTGTCAAATGCATTGCATGATATACCTAATGGATGTAAATTGTGTTATTTTGAAGTGAAGAACTGATACTAGTGGTCATATTTGTTTTAAATAATTTTGAAAAAGTATCTTTCAGATTGTTGGATTTTATTTTTTTTTTCTTTACTGAAGTTGACAATATATATGAATGATTTTTTTAAAATGTCCCCTTAGTTGGTGTTCCACAGATTAGGAGTTAAATGTACCATGCTGTACTTTCATATGAATCATATGAGTGGAAGAAAGCCATAGAAATCGCATGTAGAAGTTCTGACCTTGTTATATTCTTTTACTTCATTAACATATGCAGACATGATTTCTTCTTTAGTTTAGAGACTAAAGACTGCTTCTTGAACAAGACAGGATAGGAAAAAGGAACAAAAAGATTCATGGGAAATAAAAATGCTTTAAATAAAGAGGTATCATCATCAGGGGAAAAAAAAACCAAAAACAAACCACCAACAAACAAGCAATAAAAAACCCCAACAAAACCCTCCAGAAAAACAAACAAACAAGCAAGCAAACAAACAAACAAACAAAAAACCAAACAAGAGTTGAAGCATGTAAATGTAATACAACAGATGCACTACTTTTGAGTATACATAGATGAAAGCTGGCTGGAGTAAGATATGTGTGAGATACCATAATTCTTCTGGTCAGTAAGTTATCAATGCTTTCTTATTAAGACTTCTGCTGAATGTCCCCTATTTGAAGTTCAGCTCCAAGAGCATACATCAGACCCCAGAGTTTTCCAGGAAGTTCCACAGGTAGGCAATGGGCAAGAAACAGAGAGGTAAGACAGAAATATTTTTACTACTATATTTTTATTTCATTGTGGTATTTTTTGTTTGTATGCGGTGGGTTTTTTTTGTTTTCCAATCAATTTTGTCACTTTAATACAGTTTGACCATCATAACACATAAAAAAGTTACCAGGGTCCTTTCTGCTTATTTCATTGGGGCTTGGATTAATCCCATACTGCTAGGTTAGGTGAAATACCTACGTAGCTCCTGCAGCTAAGAAAATTTTACTACACTCATATGTGTAGTAAATCCAAGTGAAGAATTCCTGCAACTACCTTCTCTTCAAGTTTGTCTCTGTTACCTAAATTATACTGTAGGCAAAGCAACGTAACAGAAACTTTTGCTACTGGTCTGATCATGGAAATTTCTAAGGCTAGGCTTTTCAGAAGCAATTTAAGGGAATTAAGGACCCAAATCCAAGAGAAATTGAAATCCAGATCCCATTGATCTATTGTCTCTCTTAGGCTTCTTTTCAAAATCTTTTGTTCATTATTCCTTGCCTACCTATTTTATTCAGACTGAATTCTGCAGTCCTTACTCAGACTCCATTACTGCTAAACTGTCAAGACATCATGAAAACCAGTTTATTGACTCAGTAATAGAGAAATCTGAGCATATAGGAATGTTCTCTCATCATTAAGGTCATTATATCAAAATCAAAGTGAAAATAAAAAGAAAGGAATCTTAACCATTTGTCTGACATAAACAAGACATTTTTCAATATTTGAATTACAATTCTATATTTTGTCTAAGTGTCTCAGAATGTGGGATCAGTCCCAATGTGTGGTGGATTCCTAGACATTTCTGCACCTGGCTTCTTGGCACTATGTCAAAAAGTGACAGGGCAAATCATAAAACTCAAACGTGAGTCTCATAAAGCAGAGGACCTAATAAATTTGACAATGCTCAAACTTCAACTTGAAAATCTCTCTGGAAAATCCATACTGGTTTTGTAATCCTCAGTAGCGAAGGGGATGAAGGAAAGCCTGAGTGCAGAATTTTATCTGAGCAATATTGCATAAAGTTCAGTCATGAAAGATAGCACATAAATATGTGAACCTAAATGCCTGTATCCTGCAGCAGTGCTGAATACGTCCTGCTGTGAGCAGGATACGATACCACCTGTGAGCAAGATACGATACAGGCTGCCTCATTTGTTAGTATTTAATCCTCTGCCTTAGTGAAAAAATGAGGCATTTTCCTCAGTATTTTTGATCTTCAGAGATTGCTTAAGGCAATCACAAATCATGCTTTGTCATATTATCTGGTCTGATTGTTACTTTTCCCATACATTCTTTTCAGGATCACTCTTTTAAGTCTTGGGTTTCAAGCTAACCCTTCCCTCTTAATGTGGAATTTTTTTTGGTTTGTTTGTTTTCTGCTTTTATCTAAGATCACGCAATGTTTATCCTCTATTTAGCACCTGTAATTTTCCCCTGCAGGAACAATCACATCATATCTATGACTGGAGCTTCTTAAAGAGTAATATGACTTAAAATAAAAGAATCTAAAAGAAAAATAGATCTGAAAAGTAAACAGTTTATGCTCAGGCCTGCCTTTCCTTAAGGTGTGCCATCCTGCAGAACAAGGCAATGCCCAATATGATCAAAAACTACCAAGAAAATCTCTTTATGAAGTGCGCCATCTTTATGTTATGTTGCTTCCTTGCATGCTACTCCCAAAATTCCTCCCCATTAAGATGAGAAAATACCTTCATAAAACAAAATCTTGCAGCACCATAAACTTAAGTTTCATTTGACAGCATAGGAAATTCAGTGAACATTGAAGATACATTGAAGATAAGACTATGTTTAATTCATGATGTACAGAACAGTAGGACAAGATTTGCTAAACAAAACAGTTTGTGCTGTTTTCATAGCCACATTAGCTGTGTTTCAATGTTTGGGTTTGGTTGTGTTATTTTTTAACCAAATACCCATTGGTGGCATTGAAGATACATAACTTCTTAAAAGGAAACCAGTTCATGCTCTTTACAGATCTCTCCAGAATGCAAACCAGAGCACAGTAAGTGAGAATGACTGGGAGACCCCCCTGAAAATCTCATTCCTGATCTAGGAAGAAGAGGGAATATGGATTATGAGATGATCCAGGTGGACATTGCCAAATCTGACAGCAGAACTGTGTCATGAATGCAAGGGGAGACGAGCTGTCAGCTGGGCGCTGCTGCAGAAAGGTAGAGAGGCTCTGAAAGAATTGAGAAATGGGATCCATTAGAATATAGATGCCAGAATTTATACTTTATTGCTATCATGCTCCAAGACAAGCAAACTTAAGCCTTAAGGAGAGTTTTTCATAATGTGCTCCTTGTCCTTTGTTCACCATCACTACTGTTAGAATTTACCTCAAGTGGTTGAAAGCTTCTGAATGTCTCTCTCCTCACAAATTCATCTGAAACACTAAAGAGAGAGACATCTACTCCTGAAAAGAGGAAAATAAGGTTATGAACAGAGGGGGTTTTGTATGTATTCAGGGAAATTATTGCCCTTTAAAATGAAAAAGAGGTGAATGTTCTTAATAAATAATAACATGAGATATGTGCTTTATTTATATATAGTGGTATAACTAGATTAGGACAAATATCATGACAGACTGTGAGAAAGTGAAAAAAAAAATCATGTCAAAGTAATGGCAAAAATAATTATAGGAGAAGATGAGAAAGTACAGTGTACACATACCCTCACCATTTCTTGGTAAGTAAAATGCACAAAGTACAATTGAACAAAAGAAAAGATCAGTAGATAGGATGCTGGAAGTAGCTCAGCTTTCATGAGGTGAGAACCCCTTTTTTAAGAACCAGGCTACTTCTGCTGTAGATCAATGGATCAAAGGCCGTTATCAATATTATTCTGTAAATTATCTGTGTGTTGTCAGTCTCTTTTGAGTGCTCTTTTGCTATGCTGAGATGAATACTCTTGTGTTCATGTTAAAATAAAATGTTAACAATTATTGAGGTATAAAAGAGGAAAGATTTAATGCCCACAGAAGAGCTATGGGAAAATTTTGTGTAATCTTTTCACACTGTAGGAAATGTAACATTCAGATAAGTTACTTCAAAATAAAGAAAAAAAAAAAAAAAAAAAAAAAAAACCAAAAAAAAAAGCAAAAAAAAAAAAAAAAAGAAAAAAAGAAAAAAGAAAAAAAAAAGCATGATTGACTGGAAAAATGAGAGGAAGAAGGAAATTAAAATGAGAGGGAAATAGCAAACTGATACAACCCTTCTGCATAGCTGCCAGAAGTGCTTGAACCAGCCCTACAGCAGATGTAAAGAATCATACAGGCAAAAGGACTAGCACCTGAATTACATGAAATTTTACAAAGAAGGAACTAAAAGACCTTCTAATCGGGAAACGGTTTAATTTTTTAAGGTACTGGAAAGTATTTATGAATTTTATTTTTTCTGTACAACCTTTTGAAAAGAGATGACTCTGTAGACTACTCATAATTCACTGTCTCTTGTTCTGTCACTATTTACTGCCTTTGTATAGCTTTTAGCTATGCTTTTGTCTCATAACTTTTAAGAAGCTTACCCTTCCCCAAACAGTGACCAAGACTCACTCAGAAATTTTGTCTTCACCTCTGAGGGAATCCCATGGGATGATCTATGTTCAGACTGCACTATTAGCTTTTTGGGACTGTGATGTGAATGACTTGCTAACAGGGATTCCTAGCAGTAGTAGTGCTTTGTTATCTATGCATTTCTGAAAGTTTTGGGTTAAGGATTAGCCTGCCCAAGAGACAAAAATTTTGCCATAGTTATCCTTGATTATTTTTTTAATTAATTTTCAGGAAGAGCCCCATAAATTGTAAACAGCATATTAAAATCACAGGTCTATAAAATATAGTGGCAGTTTTTAAACTGATTTCAGGGACACCAGGGCTGTAATTTTTAGGTTACTGTCTGAAAATAGGCATGGATGTATATGCTTATGAATGCATGACTGAGGAGGACTAAATCTCATCTTTTAGTTTAATAACTCATTGGTGACTACTAATCTTTTTCCTCACATATTTTTTAAGATCATTCATAATGCACAGCTTAATGAAACACAACATTTACTTAGTCCCAGGAGATGGACAACTATTCATACAAACATACATTCTTATTTATGCACTGACACTGCAGTCAAAAAGACTTCACATGGAAATGCAAACTACATTGTCTATACAACACTGTTTGTTAGCATAATGTCAGCTACATTCTTGTTGTTGTAAAATTTTCTGCTAAAATTTATAATATATGAAAGCTTGATGTCTGAAAACCCTTCATGATCAAGGCTTACACTGCATGCAGAGAAGCTCAGTTCATCCAAATGCAGGCCAGACACCTCCCTAGTGATTCCAAGGACATAGACATGAAGTGGAATCAGATAAATGGACTTAGCTGGAAGAGTATTTTAATATTATTGGCACGCAAGTGAGCACAAAAGCATTCTAATGCTCCTCAGAATTTTTATGTTCTCTATTTTCATTGCAAGTAGGAACATTGTCAGTACCACTCCAGTAAAAATTTCAGTATTTATGCAAATTGAAACTACCAAAAATTATAGTTTTCAGAACAGAACTATAAAAAACCCAACTCAATCAAAACAACAACAACAAAAAAAAACCACGGCCCTGCAGAATCCCTTAAAGAACAGTGATAGAAGGGATATCTACAGTCAAATCACTTCTCTAAATTGGCTGGAGAATTCCAGCTGAGTTTATCAAACCAATGGGATATACTGTTTAAGCAGGTGAGTAACGACCAAGGCTATTTCCACCTTATGTGCCAGAAACGTGCACTGGAGAACTCATCAATAATCTATCGTTTAATCTTTCTCAGAAATAGGTGTAAAATTGAGTGGAGGAATCTAAGGTTACTATGAGCAAGCTCAGTGGCAAAAACGTAACATCTATGAAACTCTACCAACAGACATTGGGTGTCTAAAAGGGTTCCCACTTACAGGGCTAATAAGAAAATAAAGAAGCAATTTTATTTTATTAAATATTGAATGCATTTGTCTATAAGTGAAATTGTATTTATGTACATTTGATGATGTGTTAAGTGTGTAATTTGACATGTAAACATAGATATGTGTGAGCAAACCCCTATAGTATTTATTTAAATGCTTTTAACTTCAATAACCTAAATAAGATAATAAGATAACAAAAAACTCCAATAAACCCGCCATATCAGAGTTTGAATCTATATATTTCACTGTCACTTCTTATAATAATTAATTCACATGTACTGTGTGAGGGACCTGTGCATACACCAGACTGGGTTAAGTACATTAGGCTACTTTGTCCTGCTTGTCAGAAGATCATGTTTTAGCCTAACAACAGACAGAGTAAGACAATAATAAAGGAATGTGAAGTTATATGGTACTGCTACCATATGAATATTAGTTCTGGCAAAAATTCATTTACATTTTTATCCAGTGTTGTATACATTGTTTTCCATGGTTATATATATATTTTGTTTTTTAAAACTTTCCTGGTTTTAAGGGACAATACAGTTAAGCTGAGAAGAAATCAGTCATGGGAAGAAGCAAACAGTCATAGGAGATAAGAATGAAGAAGCTTGTATAATATTAAACAGGAAGGAACACAAAGAGATCAGTTTTTCCATCTCATTGCAAAAGTAATTTCTAACAAATGTTTGAGCAATGCATTCCTTAAAAACATTCAGGAATAGAAATTCTACATCTTTACTTGGCAATCATTTTCAAATATCTTCATAGTAAGAAGCAATTTTTCTAGTATCTGGCCAAATTGCTCCTTATCAATGTATAAACCCAATACCTGCCTTGCATCCAACTCAGTGGAAGACTGGTGAATGGTGCCTGCTAGTACGCTTTTCAGTACCATTTTCAGTACCATTTTTCATACTTGCAGAATGCCATTGGTTCTTCTTTTAGTGTCCCCTTTTCCAGATTACAGAAACACAAATTGTAAACTTTCCTACTGCTCATTTTTTTTAACCTTTTGGACTAGCACATATGTATTTTGGAGTGAGCCTATACCTGGACTTTTGATGATGCTTTTGGGAACACTAAGCTGAGTGAAATTTTACTTCCTGTATCTTACACAGGATATTTACTTCATGCTTTCCACAAACACTGAAGAAGACAAGTCCTCATACTCTCACCCCAAATTCAGTATCCAAACTGGAAGAGATCTTTTTCTTCCTTTTATCAAATAATTTAAAACTATGTCCATTTATAAAGCCAAATCACTTTAACAAAGATCAATTATCATCAATATATAATCAATAATATTATAATCAATATACTATCTCTATCTACTAAAATTGTATTCAGTTTCATAAATTTGGAGGACCAATGAAGATATTTTAAATGAACTTTCCAAAGTTAATTCTCACAAAGAAAGAGTTTGTATCATAGCAAAGAGCTCCAAAAGTATGGCTTCTCTCTTGAATGGTCAGCTTAATAATTATATCTCATAATCAAACAATTCTGAAAATTCATAAAGTTATATATTTGAAGGAATATTTTTCTTTTTTTTTTTTATACTTACGTTTATCTATAATGTAACTTTATTATACGTTGCCTTGGTTCTGGTTGGGATAGACTTAATTTTCTTACAAGCAGCTGGTATAGTGCTGTTTTGGATTTAGGATGAGAATAATGTTGATAACACACAGGTGTTTTAATTGTTGCCAAGCAGTCAAGGACTTTTCAGCTTCTCATACTGCCCTGCCAACAAGAAGGTGGGGACACCCAAGAAGCTGGGAGGGGACAGAGCCAGGACAACTGACCAGAACTGATCAATATTTAACTGAGGGGTTGGCTGGGATGTGGTGTGGCTCAGGAACTAGACAAGTATCGGTTCTAGGTGCAATTGTGCTGTGCATCACTTGTTTTTATTTTTATTATTGTTATTGTTATTATATCTCTTCCTTTTCTGTCCTATTAAACTGCCTTTATCTCAACCCACAAGTTTCAGCTTTTTTTTTCAGTTTTGATTCTCTTCCCCATCCCACTGTGGGGAGGAGGAGTGAACAAACAGCCATGTGATTGTCTTAGCTGCCTGCCAGGTTAAACCACAACATATGCATATGTAAATAATTATCAAAACATACATTGTATAAATAAGAAATCATATATATTTATAGATCTATAAACCCATATGTTTATATTTCAATGAAATATCTTTCCTAGCCTTTTAATTTTGCACTAGAAAAATCTAAACATTTTTAGAACATTTGGTTCATGTATTATTATCTGTTGTACTAAGCTGAAACATTGTGTCATATTACTTGAAGGAATCTGTCCACTTACGGTGCATATCATAGATGTAGTAAAAGTTAGCATCATTAAGTGAAATTAATTCTCATATTTGTTAAGATTTCTGAGGAAGGCCCAACAGGTAAGCCAGTATTTGAAAAGACTACGTAATATCATGATTAAAAGTAAAATAAATGTAGCACAGAAGAGGGAGGCAGAGTGGTCAAAGCTGAACATCATTATGGTATGAGGTTTTCACCTGGTAGAATTTGGTAACATTCAGATGTTCCAGCATCGGCCTGCGAGATTACAGCCTCTTAGGTTATAGACTTCCCCTGACCCCCTAGCTGTCCCTTTGTCAGCTAAAGATATTGTCTTCCCCTCAACTCTGGCTAGATATTTTTACTACGTTAATTGTTTCTGTGGTATCTGAGAACTTACAAAGAGCTACCACTTAAGGTAATCTGAAATTTCTATTGATACAATATGGCATAATCTTTATATTACTTGTTGTTTGAGGATAAACTATCAGCACCCTCACTTGGTTTTACAGAGGAGTAGCATATTTGGCTTTCTCTGTCCTCTTCTGACAGTGAATCCAGGCAGAAGAGGGAAAACTGCAGGATGAAAAGAATATACTTTCCACATTTGCTGACCAAAACTGGCACAAGTGGGAACGACACTGAACAGGAGTATACTCTCTTTGCAAGTATCTTCGGGGAGAAACAATTAAAGCTAGGTCTTGGCATGATTTTCAGAACTGGCAAGTAAAACATTGCAGTAAAATTTTTCTATGAGGTAAAATCCATGCATATTTTTTCCATGAATTTAGCATGTGGTTTCCACTTAAAAGTCCCATTTCCAAAATATAAATGACAGTTACTGTTGATGCCCTACAGTTTGAACAGTGCAAAAGGACGTCCCCTTTAACATTAGCCATTCTGTCATATTGCATTAGGGACCTTTCCATTAGACTGTGCCAACACGCAGTTCCAGAAAATACAACATCAGATGACTGGACAGATAAAACATCAAAGCCAACTACACTGACTAGTTACCTGCTGCCATTCTAGTGTTCGAGCTGGCTAGTCTGCTGCTGAAGCCCCACTGGAGCCAGAGAGAAGACAGCTGGAAGTCTCTTGGCACTTCACTGCCCACTAATTTCAATATGTCCCCCAGATATTGCAGGAAGCATGCTAGCGCAGTAATTTTAGAGAGTCTTTATGTAATAAAAGGGATATTTTTTTAACATCTATATCCACAAAACAGAGAAAGATTTTACTTATTTTTAAATAATTTTGTATGAAGTTAGTCTTTCTTAAAAGGAGACAGATGTCAGTCACAGAAACCAAAGGTCTCTAACTCTTTAACAAGCATAGCAGAACAGCAGCAATGTGAGCTTCCTACCTTTAATCCACAATTATATTCTATCTGTGATCTAGATAAAATGTTTGTAGAATTTTAGGGGATGTACAGTTTCCTGATAATTGGTTCCAATGTTTTATGCGCAGTCTTAGCAGGTGACCAGTTAGTACCATCTAAACATGCTTTGGTCTCAGTTTTGTTGACATACAGGATAAAAAAGAGCATTGTAGGTCATCGTCTTCATTGCCCTGCTGTCACAGACAC
Source organism: Aramus guarauna (assembly GCA_013400195.1). Classification (NCBI taxonomy): domain Eukaryota; kingdom Metazoa; phylum Chordata; class Aves; order Gruiformes; family Aramidae; genus Aramus; species Aramus guarauna. The sequence continues at coordinate 858,575 of VXBL01003769.1, read as the reverse complement.
CATGTCACATAACTACCTCCTTAAATTTGCAACTCTCAAGAGGCAGGTTGGGTTATTTGTCCCTACTGAACTTACTGGACGCCTACCCCGAATCTACACTTTACTGAAGCTCAAGAATATTCTCATTCTCAGCCCATTGCTGCCCAGTGTATATCCATTCATTCCTATGACAGCCTGGCCTATCTGTTGTTTATCTTTTGTGTAATTTAACAAGGCTATCACAGTCCCTTACATCATTTGCTAGATTAACCAAATCAAGATTTTCAATTCTCTCTTCTAAAATAAGTTTTTTTTCTGGTCATCTTGTACTTTATTCTGTTCAAGGCTTGAATAATCTTTCATGTGGTTTCTGAGAAATTGCTAGCAATGGCAACTCTTGTCAGGTACTTTTGTTATTGTTATGTCAATATCTATCCAAATATCTATTCAAAGGGAAAACCAGAACCCTGTCCTATTTTAAGAGCACGAAGAAGGCCATAACTCCTATGAGAAGCTGCCAGGCCTGAAGACATTGGCAAATGCTCTACACATTATTATTGGAAAGACAATGAATTTGAATCAAGATTCCTGAATAGATCAGTTGGATGATTTGTTGTCTGTATTTGAAGAAGTCTGTGTTTGCACTTCTTTCATAATGACTTGGAATAGATCTTCCCTAACAGCAACTGAAGTTTAATAGTTTTCATAAATATTGTGGAGAAAAACTACCAAATCACAAAAAAGGTAACAAAAAATGAAAAAAAAAAAAAATTGAGCCTTTCTGACTCTTTTTTTTTTTTAATAAAACTATCCTGAGCATTTTGATATTGCCTTTTCCCAAAGAGTCACTTGACAGAAAGAAAATGTTTTACAGCAAGGATTGTCTACTAAACAACCTAATCAAAATATTATTAAACAATTACACTGCAGTAGGCTGTTTAATGAAGTGTTTTCAGTGCAGTTTGAATGTTAATAGCAACAGTGTTAAGCTGCTTTGTGCTCTGTGTATCAAACAGCCTGTAGTAATGTGAGCTGACTAACAGCCAAATAAAATCTTGAAGCGCCTTTGACAGACAATATACTTGTGCCAGTCTAAATCTTGTCATGCATTATTATTGAGCATGGAAATGACAAAAAGGAATGTCAAGAGCTTCTATGTAGTGCATATCATAGTTAGCTCCATGATAATGGGGGCCCTCTTGCATTCTTCTTTGTAGCTGTCCCGTGCTAATGGGGGTTTGAATCTGAGCGAGAATTTGAAGTTGTATATTCTGTAGCTGCATAGAAAGAAAGTTTAGATTTCTATTCAGATTCAGAAACTCTCCTGGACTGTAGCTAAGGGTGCTGCATCAGCATGTAATTTACAGATAGTCACCAGATCCCAAAGGTTCAATTTGCTTTAAAAGAAGAGAGGAATACTCAAGCAAATGAGGAAATGGCCTGTCTGAATCTTTGCTGACTAAAACATTTCTAAAGCCCAGTATCTCTAAGATTTTTGTATGTTTTAGCGAGAGGCCAACAATAGGATATCCACCCAATCTTGAATGGAGAAACAGGCAGAGTATTTAAAGAGTTTTTCCCAAAGCAATAATCTAAGTTTCATTAAGAAGATCCATTGTTACTGAATATCAACAAAGAAGGAAATTGATAGAGTGTGAAAACACAGAGCCAAATGTGGATGTAAATCTGGACTTCGTAGGGACAGGTTGCATTACTATTAACAGAAGTGGGGAGGAAAAAGGTGGATAATGTGAAAATTTGTAACATTTTAATAAACTTTCATAGACCTATGGTGTATCATCTTTAAATATGATTTAAATTACTGTCAGCTCCACCTCTCTGCCACTGTAAAACAGAGTTGTCCTGAAAGAGACAATGTCTGTACTTCAACTTACCTCAGTCAAAAGTCCGCATCTTATCAATCTACCAATAGAATTAACTTTAGGCCACGATGCTGGACTTTGTGCTGAAACATCTGAGCTGAGGGTATGCTTTGTCTTCCAGTAATGCTGCATATGGTAGGGGAAGAAACATAACTTTTCACTGATTGATAGAATAAATAGCTAGGGACAACCACCACCACCATAAAGTAGCTGGGACATTGCCTTCAAATTGGGTGCCTAGGTGAAGTCCATCCTCTGTATTTTAGAGTAGCACACCCCAGAAGCCTTGCAGACGTAGCGAGCAACTCTCACCATTTGCTTCTCCTCACATTGAAGGGGAGGCTGAGCTCCAGTGTTCATTTCTTTTAGTCCCAACCTGTTCCGCCCCATCTGTGTTTTTGTACATGCCTTTTGCTGGAGGTGGGGGGGGGGCTTTCATAATTTTATCACACTGCTACAGCAAGACTGTCACTGTTGATGTTAAGATGTGGGTAACAAGCACCATTACTAAGGTAAGGTATAACATCATCTTACGGCAGTAAATGTTGTATAGCACAGAACCTACTGCACTGTGGAGAGAGGAGCAGGTTGCATCACAGTTGTAGCAGGGTAAGAGTGCAGGAAAAGTTGGTGTGCTCTAAATCAGTTACACAGCCTACTTTGTGAACTTACCCTACAGCAGCTTGTTCAGCTTCTTACAACACCTAATAATTTTTAGTCTTCTACAAGAAAATTTAATCTGAATTCTCCTGAAGTGTTGGAGAAATTGCTAGGCTGAAGCATTTTTCTTAACAGCTACCAAAGCACCAAAGTTAGAACAATATTTTGTCTCTCTTTTCCACCTTAGAAACACAATGCACTGATTACAGTAATTCTCTCTTCTAAACAACTTCTTCCTCCACTTCCAAAAATATTTTTTTCCACCCACCATCAAAGTGTTTCCTAATAGCAGAGAGAGAGCCCTAAAGGAGTGGTTGCCATGAGATAATTGGATAACATACTCCTGAGATCTGAGGTGTCGGAGGCATGGCTTAGCTGTGCTTTGCCTCACAACACCCCAGGGATGTGATGCAGGCAATTGAAGTTTCTGTTTCCACTTATGCCTCATCGCCTCAGCATGCCAGATCACTCTCACGCAAACCTTGATGGTACTTCTGTGTCTAATATAGTCTACACTTATGGGTTCTGCAACGCAACAACTTCAACAGCAGCAGCTATAGCATGACACAACAATATTAGAGCTTGCCAAAAAAAAAATAAAAATCCAAAAACATGGGGTTTTGTTAGCAGATGTGGATTTCTGGAAAACAAAGTATTTTATGGGAACATAGTATCCATTAAGGAAATAACCAAGCTATTTATTTGCTCTTCTGATCATGCCTGTGTGAGGTATTCCACTGTCATATAAATATTTAAATTCTGATTGGGGAAAAAGTGTGACTGGATTTGGGAATTCCAGGTTCAAACTCTTGCTTCACTCTCTGTCTTTCTGAGTGTCTCTTCCTGTGTAACTAGAGGGCTGCAAAAGAGGTAACCATACCTGAATCCACTGTAAGGTCAGATTGGGACTTAGACCTGACAACAGTTTTGGACTTTCATTAATTAAAGGGAAAACCATCACTACTGTAGGCATTTGCGAGCTCTGCCAGCAATTCTTTGTGACAAGAAATGCCCAGAGCCTTGGGTGAAAAATATTTTGTCATCACAGGTCATGTGAGAGGTTAGAAGTATGATGAAGGCAGCACTTGAGTCAAATTTGCTAACAACAATTAAGACTGAAACAGAGAATTTAATTAAAAGAGTTGAAAATATATTTTTTTCTTGAGGGCCAAACCCCCATAATATCTAGATCCACACAGCCTTAATATTTGATGAAGAAGATATTGAAGAGGAAGAAATGGAAAATCCAGATTTTCCTTTGTTTTTGGCTATAAGACAGTTGACTTTAAAAAAAATAGGAAGAAAACAGCTCCCTGTATCTATTGCTCCAGTTTTTCAAACCTCTAGGGCATGAGCAGTCAAATATTTACTTCCAGTAAGGTGATTAAATTATCTTTAAAAAAAAAAAAAAAAAAGAAAAAGAAGGAAAAAAAGAAAAAGAAAAAACATAGTTTAGAGAAGAATCTGCAAAGACATTGTAAAAATATTCAGGGTTGATATTTCCCCACAAACTTCATGTAATGATTTGTAATGGGAAAGTTCCTGGCTGATAATGTTTTTCATAGCTTTTTTTTCTTCCTCTTCCTCTTCC
>VXBL01003769.1:827016-854430 GCA_013400195.1 Aramus guarauna | reverse complement strand
TTTTTTTTTTTTTTTTTGCTTTACAGTTGATCTGACCAGTGTTTTGTTTGTTTTCCTCACTGAAATTGTGATTATAGACTAAGCACTGCCTTTCAGAGTGCCATTGGCAATGTCTTTAAATTACTAGGCATGGAAGCACAGAGTTCTTTAAAAAGCCTGAAATCTGAGACCACTCAAACTAATTGATTTTTCATCCTCAAGTAGTGGTATTACTGAAGTTGGATGGTCCCCAGTATGGCACAGTTTATCCTAGCACCTGCATTCTGGTAGCATTTCACTATCTTAAAGCAGTTCTTCTTTTGCTAATTGTGTTGATTTCTTAGTGTGCACTCTTAGAAGAAGAAAAAACAAGGGTGACTCCATGAATTGATGTAGTTAGAAAGTGAAATTTATTTCTTAAACATTGCCTGTCTTGCTGTCACTAGCTAATTAAAATATAAAAGCAGATATATCACAAAACATTCCTGGCACTGTTAAAAAACCAACAATGTAAAGTAAAAGTGTTACTAGATACTATGTTATGTAACGTCAGAAACATATCACATTTTTTCTTTAAGATCAATGTCTTAGGTTTTTGCTGCGGCTTGGGGGGGAGGGGTGTGTTTTGGGGGGGGTTTTGTTGCTTTTTTTTTTCTCCAGACAGAAACAAACATAATAAACAGCATAAATTTGTGTCTAGTTAAAAGAATTAAGTCCCTTCAGTAATGAGAGAAGTGTGAATTATAACACTTATACATCTATTTATTTTTTATATTTTTGAAATATTTATTTGTAGAAAAACTTATATATCAGAGATGTTCAGGTATGTAGGATGTACTTGCATTTTTCTATCTACTCAATACCTACCTACCTACCTACCCATCCAATGCAGCTATGGCACAGGCTCTTCCATTTAAAGGCCTGTGGGTAAGAGCCTTCTAACTACAGATGAAGCTCTACTCCTAAATCAATGCAGCCTCAATCTGGGTAAATTATGCATTTCTTCACCTGACAATTCTATTTGTTTGGGTGGTTGCCAGGTAATAAAAGGTGTATTGTGAGGTTTGTATGCTAAATATTTGCTGCTGTCACACTTCATTATTTGCTAATGTGTTGTAAATGAGTAAAGGGTGAGGACCCAAGATAATAGATTTTCTTTCAAATATGGTATGTTTTGAAGACAACATCATAGAATCATAGAATCATAGAATGGTTTGGGTTGGAAAGGACCTCAAAGATCATCTAGTTCCAACCCCCCTGCCATGGGCAGGGACACCCTCCACTAGACCAGGCTGCTCAAAGCCCCATCCAACCCGGTCTTAAACGTTTCCAGGGATGGAGCCTCCACAACCTCTCTGGGCAACATGTTCCAGTGTTTCACCACTCTAACAGCAAAGAATTTCTTTCTAACATCTAATCTAAGTCTACCCTCCTTCAGTTTAAACCCACTACCCCTTGTCCTGTCACTACAGTCCTTGATAAACAGTTGATTTCCATCTATCCTGTAGGTCCCCTTCAGGTACTGGAAGGCTGCAATTAGATCTCCCCAGAGTCTCCTCTTCTCCAGGCTGAACAATCCNCAATGCCAGTCCCAGTACCGAGCCCTGAGGAATACCACTCGTTCTCCACTCGGATGTTGAGCCATTGACCACTACTCTTTGAGTGCAACCATCCAGCCAGTTCCTTAGCCACTGAGTGGTCCATCCATCGAATCCATGTCTCTCCAATTTAGAGACCAGGATGTCATGTGGGACAGTATCAAATGCCTTACACAAGTCCAGGTAGATGATGTCTGCCCCTCTTCCCTTGTCAACCAGCACTGTAACTCCATCATAGAAGGCCAGTAACTCCATCATAGGAGGCCATACATTATCATACATTATCAAGAAATCAGGTTGGCAACAGTATTACTGATACAAGTATCATACAACCTTATTCTTAACACATTTAATCCCTCTTCCCTTGTCAACCAGCACGTGGAGTCTGATGTTAGTTCCAGAAGTGGAGTCTTCACTTGAATGGTTTATGTTGCATTTTCTTACGGTGAATAAATATTCAAGATGGGGTGCTTGGCGTCTTCTGTCAAACACACCTAGAAATTATACTGCTGTGACATGATTCAATGATTGGTTAGAAATAGAAGTTTTCTGTGGACATGAAGTAACAAATCTCTGTTCTAGTGCCTGTCTGTATGACACCTAACAGTCAAGTTCTAGGCTGAATTTACTGAAAAGTAAGTATTTCCAACCTCAGAAGAGGCATTGTTTCACTGACCAGCATGACTTAACTGGCAGTACCAGAACTAGAAGGTCAGCACATGACATGGTTTCTGCTCTGTATTAATTAGGGGTATTAAAATACTGTTAGGCCCCAAAGAAAATTCAAATGTAACTACCTGGTAGAGCTAAGTCCTCAACCAGCACGTGGAGTCGTTTGTGTGTGCATTGGAGTTGCATGTGTGCATTGGAGTTGCACACATCATGCATTCAGTTTATGAAGGGGTGCAGTAGGTCTTGTACGGAAGATCCTTCCATTCTTGCCAAGGAAAGAACAAGTCACCAGCCTTGTGTATCTTCCATCTTTTTTATTCACATATTACTTTTGTAACCTTCAAAAAAGCTTTCAAAAAGCTAATACAGGTTCCTTAATGAATTTCTGGATTTTTTCAGTTGACTCTGGAATCCCTGAGACTATTAATCTTTTATGATTTCAATGTCCATGTTGACAATGTAGAAGATATGTTTGCTTTCACGTTCATCCTCTTTTTTATAGGCAAAACCATGTGTTTATTGGGTTTGTCTGTGATCCCTCTTATAACTCATGACTGCAAGACTTACTTGTCTTCTCTTCTTGCTCATAACTGGAATGAGTGACAGTTCTTCACTCACCAGTTACATGGTAACATTTGCAATAATTCTGTCTAGTTTAATATTATCAGTTATGAAACCATTCTAGCTTTTTCTATTTTATTTCTGCCATCTTCTCTTTTTTATAACTGTTTATGCCCAGTAAATGAAATAAATAGTCTTGACAGTGTCTTTCATGTCAAAACACAATATTTCTTGCCTTTTAAAATAAGTTTTTGTATGGTTTTATGAGCTTTCAAGTTTCTATTTTTTCAAAATTTTTAGGATTTCGGTAGTATTTATCTGCTAATTCTATTATATTAGCCTTCTTTTTCTTCATATCTTATGTCATTCATATTGTCTGTACTTGAATTACTTTTAGTCTCTATTGTCCAGGATGTTTTAACTTATGAGGTTATTTTCTTCACATGTTAATATTCATATTTTAAATTAATTTATTCACACAGTTATTTGTTTTAAATTTCCTGATTTTAATTTCCTTAGCATACACATTCTTTTTATGTTTCTTCTGATCTCCAGAAATGACCAGCTTCTAATAATGCTGTGCTTGTGTTATCATGGACTTCCTTTGCCCATACTAGCCCTGAGCAATATTACTAGCATTTACTATAGGCTTGGGGAAGGGAGGAATTATGTTCAGTTACCAGCAAAACAAACAGGATAGAAAGCAGAAGCTGCACAACCTGATGTAAAATTAAGATGCAGGTTCAGACTTGTTCTTCAAAGTCTAAACTATTTGGCTAATGTTCATTCCTCAAGTTCATCTTCAGAAACTAAGGTAAAAAGTATCCTATAAATGCTCATTAGAAAAAAATATTATTACAGACATATCTTTAGATCTAAGCACGTTCTTAGAAGCCTTCCCCCGAACGCACATTTCATGCAGTTGGTAAGGAATACCCCTGGATCTTGGATCTGTTTTTCTTTGAGTACTACACAGCAGTAACCAAGGGAGGAAGGACACCCACCGAGGATGGTTTTCAAGCTCCAGCTTCTTGAAATTCTTTGGCAAGATCCTTGTCAGTGTGACAAGATAATCTTCTTTTACCCACTCTCTTAACTATTTATTTGAAAGGAATATTTTCTCTCCTTTTCTTACATGCTGGCAAGTTTTTTTATTGTTGCTCTCCTCTCTTGATAAGGGTTTAATTTTATTCTGATGATGTATCTGCTTTGGCACATGCATTTTGTCTTTTCTAAAGCAAGGCTTTTCCTCTTCCTTAGGGAATGAGATGCTATATTAAAAAATTCTGTTGAAAAATCACCCATGGTCATTGCAAAGAATATTATTACTGTTGTTTATTTATGTAATGGTAAAAAATAACTGTTACAGAAGTAAAGGATTTCTGGGGCTTGTTGTTGGCATCTCACAATTGCTTAGTGTACAGCAGCTTTGGTGTCCCTGTTGATGTCTTTGAGAGTTTTATCATTCAGTGTTTTGAGAGCTGCATAAGGCTTGAAACTAAAGAGCAGAAGTAATAACTGCATTTTACAGGTGGGGAAACTTAAGTATGGAGTCATGAAGTGGCTTCTTCAAAGTCAATACCAAAATAGAAATGAACAAAGAATTTCTGATCTTAACCTGAGAAACTTAGCCTCTTCCTCTGAAGTACTTCATTTCACAAATAGACCTTGATGGCCATTGTTAACAATATTAATTCACACACAAAACACTTATCCTCCATTCTCTTTTTCTGACTGCCAAAAGTAAATAATTTTCAGAAAAAAAAACTAAAAAAAAAAAAAAGCTTTGACTGTATCTATGTAAATAAAACAATGCTAAGCAGAACCTTCAAAATCAATTTCAGAATAATTTATCCCCCCCCCCTTTTTTTTTTTTTTTAAAATTTCTCCTAGACATTAGGTGGTCATTTTAGAGGTCTCAGGCTAAGTAGCATTCTGAAACAGTTTTCGAGTTCTTTTTAGGCACAGCCCAGACAGGTTATACACCAGGGATCTTACACAATATGCCATCTATTTGGGCCCATGCTGTATTAAACACTGAGAAAGTTTAATATTACAGAGTTAGTCAGACTACTATTGGTTCCAGGGCTAGGAAACAAATCTCATTTAGTGTATTAGTATAGATTTAGTTCTTGTGTACTGATTATTTTATTTATGTTTCAAGGTAAGGAATCATATTCTTTTTCACTGGCTAGAGCTGCCATATAATCAAAATATCAGAATAAACCATTTTGAAACACACAGAGAATTTACTTAATGTTTAGCTTTATGAAAAACAAAACAAAACAAAACAAACAAACCCAAACAATGGAGGAAAACTTTTCATAAGTGACAAATAATATAGCAAGGAGCAACAGACACAAATAACAGCTTGAAAGACTCAGACTGAACATTAGAGAGGTCTTTTGAGGGGGTGAGGGGAGAGAAGATATTGCACTGGAAAAGGTTGTTCAGGTAAGTTGGAGAATCTCCATTCCTGGAGTTTTTCAAGGCTCAGGTAAACAAGGTCACAGCTGACCTGATCTACTGTTAGGTTTAGTCCCCCTGTTGTTGTACTAGATGACCATCCATCTATTTGATGGTAAATCAAAAAAAAAATATCCCAAAATATGGAGGACAACACTGGAGGTAATTTGGGAAAGACTGCATTTGTTAAGTCCATGCACTTCTATTTATGTGTAATGGGATTTAAGGTTGTCTTTCTTGCTGGAAACATGTAGGGATATAATTTAGATTCCTTATAGTCACAATAGCTGCTATGAAACTATTCTGCTAATAATGAAATCCTGGAAGGGTGATCACTTTCACCAGACTGCTTCAGTTCCAGCAATTCACTCTGATGATTTCCTCCACCATTTTGTCCATTCTATTAAATATTTTTCTTAGATATGTACTTTTAAAAGTACATAAAAGATTTAAAAGCTTACATTAAAGAATAAAACCTGTAAATGTCAGGAAGCATATAAACTTTAGGGGGCTTGTTTCTCTATTTTAAAGTGGTGTCAAGAAACTATATAGATATAGACGTACTCATGCACAGTCTCCTAAAGGTAGAAATAACTGCTCTTCATTCAGTATAGGAAATATCTTCCATCTGTGATTTTCCTCTGTTTGCTGCAGATGAAAGAAGTAATCCAGATTCCTTTGCACTAAATTTAACAAAAAAGCGATTATCATTGCACTGCTAACATATCTGTGTAATCATCTGAATAACAGCATGATCCCCAGTTTTTTTTCCTCTGAATGCACTTTGTAGGCATCTACATTTGGATTAAAAAGACTTATTAATGACTCACTGCAAAATAAGGATCCTTAGACCTTTACTTACCTCACCCTAGTTATCAATCTCATTCCCACAAAGTTTCTATTGCTCAGAATTTATCCAATATATCCATAACACACTTAGCCAACAGTATACAGGCTATTGCTGTCATTTTTTCAACAATAAGAAATAAGACATACAATTCTAGAAGTACAGCACTAGAACGAATCAAGTCTTTGAGTAATGTGAAGTCTACCCTTACACAGATCAAGTATTTGTGACAGCTGGTGGTTTTTTACACCCTGGCATTTACATAGTTACTGAGATAACTGAAAGTGAAACAGTACTAACAACAGTGAGAAATTTCATAACATCCATAAAAGTCTTAGAGTATGCTCCTAGAAACAGCTGAGTCCCCAACCCGAAACAAAGACCTTGTGGGGACTTAGATGAAATTTAGATACCTTTGTATAAAAATGCAGTTCTCAAATTGTGCCTGTTAGCTGCTGCCTATCTTTGGAAGCATCAGAATTCTTTAACTGTCTTAAATGGAATCTTTCTACGTAAGAAAATGAAGTTTATACAGTCATGCAGTCTACTTCTATCTATATTTTTTTCTTATAAATTTTTTGTTCCAATGGTTAAAGGACTTGTGTCTGTGCACCCCTGTACAGGGTACACAAATTCAGTCTAATGTACCTAGAGCTGCAGAGTCTCAGAACCCATTGGCCCATTCTGAACATGAAAGGTACACATAGCACTAGCCAAAACTAACGTTCTCTCTTCATTCACTGCAAACATAGATAGTTTATGTATATGGAAGCTAGAAATATTGGAAAAAAAATAATAAAAGGTATTGGAGGAAATGGAAGAATTTTAGTGAGAAGAGGCTGCAGAAAATATGAGTTCACACTGAAGTTTGATTCAGTTAAGAAGTCAATCAACCACTAATCTCTGTGGAAATTAGGCTCTCTGATTTGCTGCAGTCAAAGATTCCCATGTGTCTAATCTTCTGCCGTTGATGTCTCACCAGCTCTATGACTACATTACATTTAAACCCTGTCCACAACATTCAGTAGTCACTTTCTTGCAGTGACTTTCCTGCAGAACGTCTCAGTCTTGTGGATATTTGCTACACTCATTTAATAAAGCATGCTTCTGTTATAATTTGGAAACCATTTCTTTTAAAATTTAGCAAAAAGAGGCAACTTTCTTATCTATAGTAAAAAGCTGCATGTTTAGAGCTTTCCAAAGGTATGAAAGACTCAGAGCTTGTTCTCTCTTCTGCAAACACACTTTCTCAGTGCAGTGTATTTATTCATCCGGAAAAGGCTGAGAGTGCAACATTACACTAAATTTTCTGCAGTAGTTCAAGTTTGGTTTAAAAGATTGGTGATGTTGTTAAGGAGGGAATGGAGGGAAAGTATAACGTATCTTCTCTCAAAATGCTTAAGCTATTTAGCCACTGATGGTTTAATGCAAATATATACAGAATTGTTACAAAAAGCTTGCAAAAGTAATGATCTTCTACAGCATAGGATGGGATAAATGTTATATATCTACAGAAATTTCAAGGATTAAAATATGTACTATTAAAAATATTGGTATGATCTACATGCACTGTTTTGGGGTTTTTTTTTTGTTTGTTTGGGGGGTGGTGTTTTGTTTTTTGTTTGTTTGTTTGTTTGTTTTTTAATACAAGTATTAGTATGTCAATCAGATAAAACAATGATCATTGAAAACATCACTTTGGAAACTATTATGTGACTAGTCTGATATTTATTTCACTTTTTCCTGACACCCTTTGCATGGTCATGTTATGTTAGTGATGGCACAAACAGTCCATATGGGCCCAAAGCTTTATCACCTTATATTTCTTTACATGTGCAAACACCTTGAAAATGTGTGAAAGTACAATTTATCTGAGAATAGGTGGATGCCTTGGTGGCTTTGACTTGCAGGTCTTGCAAAAGGCTTAAATTAAACTATTTCCTGTAGTTTGGCTTGTCAAACAGAAATAACTGAGATTATTCTCTCATATAAATGGACAATGTTATGTTATCAATTGTTAGTTTATATTTAACATCACTTTACTATAGTATACAATAGTAAAAACCTTATGAAAATGCCCTATACATTTTTATTGACACAAATATCCTGCTTATAATTATAATATTTTAAAGTTACATTTAAAAGTCTGAAGGGAGTTTTAAAAGTTCTCACACAAAAAGAATATCGTAATAAATTCTGTAGATTATAAGAGTCATTTATCTATACAAAAACCTCTTCATTTTATGCCTATTCAATTCTGTAGGACATTCCACTAACTCCAGATGTACTTTGAATTGTACAATGAATTCTAAAAGAATACCTTTTAAATGTCTAATCTGTATTCATTTACTATGCAACTGACTCACTAAAGTTAATTAATTAACTGCATTGAATCTGAAGCATTGAGAATTGTGGTCTCATAAGGTCAAAACCAGGTTGTAATTTAAAAAAAAAAAAAAAAAAATCTAATAGTCCATTAGATATGTTCACAGTAACTAAAATAATTTTCTGAGTTCTGCAGTATTTGCTTCTTTTCTTCTGCCTCAGTACATTGGTGGTGGTTATTGGCAGAGCAAAAACTTGATTTGATTTTGATTAACAAAAATTAATGCTCATCTGCCATCACACTGTCCTGCTGAGATGTTTTCTTTCCCTTGTCCAACTATTTGTCGTACTCTTGACTGTATAGCTTCCATCATTTTTTAAATTGTTTTGCTTAGTGCAATTGTAAGATCATTAATAATTAAAAGAGAAAGATTAATAAATAAATAGCATGGGGCACAATTTAGCTGAGTTGGAGATTTCATCAGCCGTGAGTCAACATTTACTGCAATCAAAAAATATTCATGACTTTGATGGAAAAAGACTAGCAACTGAATTTGGTCCCAGAGGATAGGCATCTTAGTAGGGAAAGAAGGAGAAAGAAAAAGAAATGTATGGATTCCTGACCACATGTATTTTTGGCTAAAAATAAACAAAAATCCCTCATGTTCCTATTTTTTAAAACAAAAGGGTAGTGTGCCTCAAATACTCATAGTTCAAGATTACAGGCAGACATCTAGAACTTCAGTCTTCTCAACTGTAAATCAAATAATATAAAAAAAGGACATTTTTTTCACTCATAAACTTAATATTTTTCAGCTGCAATTACCTTGTGGTTTAAAAACCTTTCTGTTAACAAAACATGTTGCGTGCATGGCACAGGACTATCCCAGCAAGTAAAATAAATGGGATATAGCCCATCTTAATCATTAAATGAAGATTTTTTTTCTTCTTTTGTTTTTTTTAGCTCAGCAAACAATACATTCTTCAATGTTCAGCAGGTGATAAATCAACTTCAATTTCCACAAAGGACATTTATCAGCATGAACCACATGGATGATACTTAAAGAGCCTTTGGTTTGTAGCTATTTAGGTTATCACAAAACATATCATAAAAAGTTGTCTTTGAGGGACCAAGGATTAGAGGCATGCAAACACTGTTTTGTTTTGCCCACGTGGATAGATAAGCATTTCCTTAAATTTTATTTATCGACTGTGAGTGGAATGAATTGCAAGTCATTCAGAAGTCTGAACCTCACAGACACTCGGTTTTCTAGGACAGAGAATGTGTCTGTTTGCCATTATTTTTCACTTCATATCTAACATAAACATTTCTGGTGTGGGTCCCAAATACTACTAGCAATCATGATCATTCCATATGATTCTGTACACAGCAAGGAGGACACATTACCCTGATCTACCATAACAAAAAAAGAAAAATCATAACACTGAAGATCTTTCAACTAAATATGAATGCAATTCTCCTGGCCTGTAAGAACATTACTGCCTTGGTAATTTGAAGTTAGCTTACAATTCAGGTTTTAAGGCCAGGAGACCTACTTTTATCAAAACTGACTTCTTCCATAATACCAGGCACAGAGTTTCACCAAGCAATGTTAGTAACAAGTTCAGTAACTTGTCGCTGAAATAGAGTAAGTTTGAATCAAAGTGCCCAGGTGACAGAGCATGTGTCATATTCCTTTCAAAGCTGTTACAATTCTGAATGGCAAAGATATGTTGATTTTTTTACATTTCCACTCATTTCCATTATTATTTGCCTAGCTTCTCTTTCAGCCATTGAATTTTTCTTATGCCTTTTCTGGATTAGAGAGCACTCCATCTCCTCACTGTCTATGTATCACGCAAAAATCACTAATCTAGATCCATCATCTCATAATCTTTGCTGATACAAATAGGTGGAATTTCTGTTTGTTTCTCGCAAGAAGATATGTCTTCCAAGGACAATGATCACTCTTAGAGCTGTCGTATAATATCTCCAGAGAGAAAGATAGTTTTCCTGTGATGGNGTCTCAGAACAATTTACCTATGCAATTTGAACATGCCAAAGATTTTAATTAAATTAATAATCACCCCTATTAGGGTTTAGATTGATAGTAAAGGATGTGATATCCTATTTTTAGCTATGTGTTAGGAATAAAAATTCTCAGCTAGCCACAGTGCCACTTCTGCCTGAGGAAACATGAAACCACAACCCTCACTTATCACAAGTTATGAGGTACACAGTCTGCGCATGTAAGAGATGTTCTACGTTTTCTCTGTTGACACTGTTCTACAGTCTATGAATATTTAAACATTCATTGCAGTAGTGTGGAAATGCAGATAAACTCCCTTTCAGTTCAGTGTCTGACAGCCTTGGAGGCTTCGATCATTTGTACTCTGTCTCAGAAATAATTTAATTCCAATAACAAAGATTCAAGGAGACTTGTTTTAGAATAACATATAGTTAGAAAACTCATTTGAGATGTGGGAGACCCATTTTCTAATCTGCTTTCTGGCTGATTTAGAGTTAGCTCTTTCGTGTAATGCAGCCTAGGAATGGCACTTACCATTTTCACTGCCACATTACAGTGAGAGATTTGCCTTGAGCTTTTCATCTTCCAGTATCCCTAACTCCATTTTAAACTTACCTCTTTCCAAACTATACTATCATTCACACTGGAATGACCTTAGAGTGTTCATTGCTTCTAGAGATCTACCTTGACATTTGATTTCTTTAAGGTGTATGAAGGCTGATCGTAACTAGCAACTATTTATGCTACTTTTACTCTTAAAGATACATGGACAATTTTTTATCAGGAAAAAAAAGTGTACTTTCTTGCAGGTCATTGGATAAAATACTGTACAGTCTTCAGGTTAGGCAGTGAAATTGCAAACCCCATTAAAACAGTGCTGCAATAATTCATCATAGAAATCTAATTTGAGCTGTTTAGAGTAATGATTTTTGACAGCTCAAAGTTTTTTATGTATTAATTATACTATTTTAATAAAAATTCTGTTAGGAGTTGCCAAATCTGGAAGACCAATAAGAGCTGAGCCTGCCACAGCTCCGCATCTGCAGGTATAGTCAATATTGAGGCACTTGCAATCTCTAAGGTGCTCTGTAAAGCTGTCATGTCCTGATGAGACTTGTCCCCAACCCACAGGGCTGACACCCTCCTGGGATGCCCTGGAAGGAGCCAGGTCAAGGGCCCATTTCTCTAAGTTTTTGGGGTTACACTGCCTGCAGCCATGCCTCTGTGCATCCCTGTGTATATGGATTTTAGATTTCAGTCACACAGACTGCCCCAGTAGATCAGGACAGGTTTGCCCACACTATGGGTGGGATTCATTAAGAGTTTCAGCTTGCACAAAGATCAATAATGCCTGCAGTACTTACTAGCTCACAGCATACAACACATCACTTATTTGGCTCAGGTGTAACACAGAAGAGTAGGAAAGATGTTTTACAACCAGCCTAAGTTGTGTGTTTGCACTGCAGTACAAATGGTGGGGGATGCACGTGATGGGATATGTTGTGAGAGTATGTCAAAGTGGGTAGCTGGGGAGAAGGGTCCAGAAGTACGACAGTCAGTTAAAGGGGACACTTTCTCTAAGCCAGATGTATTATTTCAGTTTGTTAGAAACTTTATTTGACAACCTATAGGCCTAAGTTAGATTCTGAAGAAAACTGAATATAATCCTAGCCAGTATGTCCTTTAAAAGCACAAGTGCAACATAGAATCATAGAATCATCTAGGTTGGAAAAGACCTTTAAGATCATCAAGTCCAACCACTAACCTAACCTTGCCATCCCACCACTAAACCATGTCCTCAAGTACCTCATCTATCCTTCTTTTAAATACCTCCAGGGACGGGGACTCAACCACCTCCCTGGGCAGCCCATTCCAGAGCCTGACAACCCTTTCTGTGAAGAAATTTTTCCTAATGTCTAACCCAAACCTGCCCTGGCGGAACTTTAGACCATTGCCCCTGGTCCTATCGCTTGTTACCAGGGAGAAGAGGCCGACCCCCACCTCACTACAACCTCCTTTCAGGTAGTTGTAGAGGGTGATAAGGTCTCCCCTCAGCCTCCTCTTCTCCAGACTAAACAACCCCAGTTCCCTCAGACGCTCCTCGTAAGACTTGTGCTCCAGACCCCTCACCAGCTTTGTTGCTCTCCTCTGGACATGTTCCAGCAGCGCAACATCCTTCCTGTAGTGAGGGGCCCAAAATTGAACACAGTATTCGAGGTGCGGCCTCACCAGCGCCGAGTACAGGGGCACAATCACTTCCCTACTCCTGCTGGCCACACTATTCCTGATACAAGCCAGGATGTCATTGGCCTTCTTGGCCACCTGGGCACACTGCTGGCTCATATTCAGCCGGCTGTCAACCAGTACCCCCAGGTCTTTCTCTGCCATGGAGCTTTCCAGCCACTCTTCCCCAAGCCTGTACCGTTGCATGGGGTTGTTGTGACCAAAGTGCAGGACCCGGCACTTGGCCTTGTTGAACCTCATACAGTTGGCCAAACATGAAGGTTTCTTTAACATGTTCAAATGAATCCACTTACTAAACTTCTTTCTACTGTCAATAAAGAGTCAGCTCTTATTGGCTGAACTTATTATCTATTCAAGGAATAAGATACAAGCAGTTTTCACTGCTGTTTATCACCTAAGCTGACAAAACCATGTTGATTATCAATAAGAAATAAATCAAACCTGATTAAAAATGTAAACATCAGAGTTTGCTATTGCACACATTCTTTTAAATGTATTTTATCAAAGCTTACATTTTCCTTGTAAAAAGACTGACTTTGTCAGAATATAAATAAAGCCAAGAAGTAACATTTTATATTGGATCAGCCAGAATTTAAAATGCTGTTTTGATATGTCAGCATGACACACACTGTTGGACTTGATTTACTATCAACTGCTTTATCAACTTCAGAAGCTGCCATCTTAAATGAGCTAATTTAATCAATGAAGCATCTGTATCATGAAAAATATTGACTGCTAAGAGAATACAGTCCATATACCATTTGTATCTATATATAGCCCAAGGCAGAGTAAAGTGGAGTCACTGTTCTAATACCTATGAGTTGTTACATTGCCAGGCTGCACCCAAATATCTTTTTTTGACTGGAAAATTTTAATTTACTTTAAATTACGTATTTTGCCATTTCCCAATTTTTAGTTCCATTTGACATACAAATATGTTGAAATATCAACATTAATGCAGCATTTCAGATCATAAGTGCACTTTAGAAGCAAATTTCCTGCATCCATACTTTGATTCACTTTATGGAGTACATAAGCTGGATTCCTTTGGGAGGAAACTAAACTAAAGGACCTGGTCTAGTCTTTATGACCAGACTGGACTTAATCTGAAGTAAACCCTTCTAAAACATGTACTCACTATCTCTTCAGCAAAATCCCTTTCCTCTTCAAATGTTAGGCCATAATTCTTGTTAATTTAGACACACACTCTATCACCAATGCAGCTAAGAGCTTGAACCATGGATTTGAACTACCCACAGAATGCAGCGATTCAGCAGCATTATGCATAGCCTGAACACAGAACAAAATAAAAATAGTCTACGGGTGTATGAATGATGGGTAAAGGTGTCACGACAGCAAATGGATCATCTTTTTCAGGTTTCAAGGGAGCGGAAATTTCTGAGTGTGTGTTGTGGTTGTGGACATACTGTAATTGTTCAGAGGTTCAGTAGGGAATCAGCCTTTCTTCCACACCCAGACACCAAATAAACCAGTTTGGCATGCACTAAAATAGGACCAAAGCATGTGTGAACATGTGAGTAGACTTTACACCTGGCTACAAGTCAATTATGTAGTCAAAATACAGCTAAATATCTGTGTAGCTGCACTGGTTTTAATCATGTACTTTGGCTTTAGTACCAGTGTCCACCAATGGTGTGATATACCCTACAATCCAAACCCTCAATTTAAATTTCATTCATACCACAAGACCCCATTTGAAGAAAAAAAGGAAAACAATAATAAAGAAAAAATATTCCCTTTCTTTGGAATTATGTTCTTCAAAGACATGTCATAAAGCACAATGAACCATTACAACTTACCTTCATTGTAGCATTTTTCTAGCTGCAGCTATTTCAACATTTCATTGTTAAAGAATGGCATTTTGAAGTAGTATCTTGCATGTCATGATAGATATATGCCCTAATTCCCTTGCAATATATATTTATGGTCTGTGGTCAACTCATTTCATTTAATTCTCTCTCTTTTACCATGTTAAGGCAACGAAGATTACAATGCACAATTACTTGTTAAATACATTTCAATTTAAAAAAAATATTAATCTTAAATTACAATGTTAACTACAGCGGAGGTTAAGCAGAATGAAAACTTTATCCTTGGCTTCTGTGGTGGCATTTTTGTGATTCAATGTTCTGGAATGCGTAAGATACACCTATGTTGGAAGTTTTACTTCAAACTAGGTCTATCCTGGTCCCATTAATTATATTTCTATAAGTTTTCATGTTGATTAACAAAGAGAGCTGTCACTCCTATCACTTAACTCTATGAACTGTTGATATTTTTAATGAAGATCGAGTTCCTATTTTGCATTATTCTGAAGATGTATGATATTTCAATATAAATCAAAGAATTTTGCTTGGATATGCCCGTGTAAATTATTTTAATGTAGTTAATATTTATAATATTAATGAAAAAGCAAACAAACAAACCCCAAAACCAACCTATAGTAAATTGGCACATACATGATTTGAATTATGTGAAGATCATAGACTCATAGAATGGTTTGGGTTGGAAGAGACCTCAGAGATTATCTAGTTCCAACTGCCTTGCCATGGGCAGAGACACCTTCCACTAGACCAGGTTGCCCAAAGCCCCATCCAACCTGACCTTGAACACTTCCAGAGAGGGGGCATCTGCAGCATCTTAGGGCACCCTGTTCCAGTGTCTCACCACACTCACGGTAAAGAATTTCTTCCTAATATCTAATCTAAATCTAGTCTCCTTGAATTTAAAATAATTACCCCTTGTCCTATCACTACATGCCCTTGTAAACAATCCCTCTCCAGCTTTCCTGTAAGCCCCCTTTCAGGTACTGGAAGGCAGTTATAAGTTCTTCCCAGACCCTTCTCTTCTCCAGGCTGAACAAGCCAAAGTCTCTCAGCCTGTCTTCATAGGAGACGTGCTCCAGTCCTCTGATCATCTTAGTGGCCCTCCCTCTACACTTGCTCCAACAGCTCCATGTCTTTCTTATGTAGAGGATCCCAGAGCTGGATGCAGTACTCCAGGTGGGGTCTCAGAAGAATGTACNCGTGTGGGATAGTATCAAATGCTTTGTGCAAGTCCAGGCAGATGACATCAGTCGCACTTCTCTTATCCACCAGTGCTGTAACCCTGTCACAGAAGGTCGACAAAGTTGTCAGGCACCATTTGCCCTTAGTGTTGGCTGTCAACAGTCACCTCCTTATTTTCCATGTGCGTGAGCACAGTTTCCAGGAAGATTTGCTCCATGATCTTGCCAGGCACAGAGGTGAAACTGACTTGCCTATAATTCCACAATTCTTCCTCTTTTGCTTTTTTAAAAATGGGAGTTACATTACCCTTTTCCAGTCAGTGGGATCTTCACTGGACTGCCACGATATTTTGAATTATTTCTTTCTACATGTTTACCTCCATTGTAACTGCACTACTATTTCATGACTTTTAAACAAAATAAAACTTTAAAAAAGATAATTTGTTATGTCTATTTTGGTAGGAAATATTTAGGCAGGTTCTTAACTCAGGCAGACTGGTTTTAATTTGATATTTTTTAAATTACTTCTCTTTTCCACTTGATTGAGTGCTATATATTATTCCAGCTATATTGTCTTTCTTGCTTGCATTTTTACTAATTTAAGGTACCTTAATTAAAGATAAAACAATAAGCATAGCCTCCACCAGGGGTACAAATTTATCATATTTTGGGGGGATGGAAGGCTGAAAATCTTTTGTCACACAGTCATGAAGAAACCAAATTTCATAATCCACAGGTACTTATAAAGAAATGTTTCATGGTATAAACTAAAATTACAGAGAAGAATAATTTAAAAAAAAAAATGGAGTCCAGGGTTTTATTGTTGATCCTTTTAATGTTGTCTGGAGTTTTTGATCCTTACACCCACCAGGACATACTGAAATAAGAAAAATATTTAGTGTCCTTAGTATTTATTTTCTGTATTAACTTTCAGTAATCTATGTCACAGACAAGCATTTTCACATAAAAAATAAAGTGCCAATCTTTTCAAATGTTTTTAAGCAGTTGTTTATTTATTTGTTTATTTATTTGTTTGTTTGCTTGTTTCTCCAAAAGATGGAAGGTCAAATATAATTTCTGATATTCTCAAGTTTTACACATGGAATGTCTTTCATTAATTTCATTCATGCATTCATTGCACTGGTGATGCAGTGGTGACTCTGGTGGTAGGTTGAGGAACAATATGCTGACTCCCTATAACCTCAGAATTATTTTGATTTACCCACTACCCATACTTCTGTTTCCAGAGCAATGTGCTTTTGGTTTAATGATCAGACTTGATGCTATGCAAGTTATTAATTCTTTTTCACAAAGAAGCTGGGATATATCTCTTGAGAAAGGAAAACTCTCTACTTCCTTCAGTTGCTGAATGAGCTTAGTTTACCAGGGTATGATTAGTTTTCATTTTTCTAAAGTCTAACTACTTTGCTTTTAAATCTTTTAATGTACATTTTTTAGCATGTAAGAATAATAATGTTTTTTGTTCAAGACTCAGTGGTGCCTAGGTTACCTATCCAACAATAAGTGTAATATAATTTCTATCCTATGGCTCATCATTTCCAATAATCATCTTCAATTAAATTTTCCTGAATACTGTGAGCTCTGACAGCACATTACAACAAAACAAATTTAGTAGTCTACACAGATAACCCACCCACTGATATAATTCTAGGATTTTAACACATTTTATACTGGTGCTTTTACTGTGATATTTACATGAGCCTTCCACTGGGGAGAGCAAAATGGGTTATGCTAGGAGACAATGTAACAGCCTGATGGAGAATTGGGGAAAAGGCTACATTTTATAATTAAGGTATAATCACACTGTTTACATGCCTTTTAGCTAATAAAGGGACCATTAGAGGCTAGATATTAAGCACTTCAATTTGTATTACTTTTAGGTAGTAGCAACTAGAAATAAAGGTTTAGGACATAAAGCAAATGCACCAGAATATGTATACAGTAAATGGAAATGATACAGAGGTACCTTTGTTTTCATAAAACCTCACTTGAAGACTTTACATACTTTAATGTAAGTTTTTATTAAGTCATAGTACATGTTTTTGAGGTAGACAAAAAAGGTATTATAATACCTTGGGAGGCGGAGAGGTGAAAAACATTTTACTAGCTAAATGTGTGATCTGTTATCATCCAGTTGTTTTGATTTTACTAGGGTAAAAAAGAGAACTTTCCCAACCATGAAGCTAGACAGATTTCAAAACAATGCAAAGTGGTTCTTCATTCTCAATGCAGGCTTGGGTATGTGTCACCAACACAGAGATGGTGACAGGGAGCCCTGTAGAAAAAGATTAATGACATTTAGAATTTACCAGCTTGGTGCTTATACTGCACTTTCAGTGTGCAGGGACAAACTGTTTGTTTTCCCTTTTAGATTGCTTACCACTGCTTGATTTACTGGGCAGCAGAGTGAAGACAAGTTTTTAAATAACTGTGGCATGGCTACCATTCTTCTCAGCAAGCAGCTGAACTTCTTTTAGAGACTGGAAAAGATTACTTGTTCTGAGAAAATAATGTAATACTCCTTGCTACCAGGATTTTCTTCATGAAATGTGGCCTTAGAGGATACTTCAGTTGCAACTTGCTTCTGATTTTTGATATCTTTGAGATCCTTTGGCCATGAGGAAAAAAATCTGAGAAATGAAAATATCTCTGAATGGTTCCCTTAAAATGTATATAGGTAGTAACACCTTTCATTTATACATGAATATTCATGGAAAAATCAAAATCATTAATATTGTTTTTCAGTGAATTGAGTTACAAAGACCTTGCAAATTTTTAAGTGGCTATGTTACAAGACGATGTTGGATGAAAATCTGCTACTTGGTTATTCCATTGAAACCTCACAGATTTTAATTCAGCTACAATTGAGCAAATATATACAACTTGTGTAAAGGAAAGGAAAACTGCTTTCTTAATATAATGTTATTACAGGCGTAACTCCACTGATATTGAAGGAGTCACACCAAAATGAATTTAATCCATTCTGTTCCAATTGCAGATTGTAGTTCTTTTCAAAACATTACAGCTCCTGGTTGCGCTCCATCTTAGCAACCCCAGTCCCATTTAGTCTCATATTTGCACTTATAATGGATTTTGTGAGGGAACTGTCACTCCACCTGGATAAATTGAGTGTCTTGACAAAACACTGCAAACTTGTCACTGGAGAAAAGGTTTAAAAACTGACATGATTTCAGACATTTTAACAGGCAGAGGGTTGTCTGAGACATGCTTCATAATATAAATTCATCTTCCTGATTAGTCAGAGATTGCATTTACTAAATATCAACTCTTCTTTTTGAGTGTGCTTAAAGACAATGTCAAGTTTGTATTGCTCTAGCTATAGAAAAAATCTTCTTTCAGAAAGACTTTCTCCATATGCACAAAGGTGGGTGGTCCCCTGGGGGAGGAGGGGAGCTGATAGCCTCTTTGTGATTCCACTAATGAATCACCCAGAGAAGGTGCAACTTGGCATTTAACCTGTGGTTATCCAAGTTTTGACTTTGACACCATTTGCATAACACTGAAAACCAGAATCTTACTTTGTAAACAGTTTTGCTTAGATTTTTCACAGTCAGTGAGCAAAGTTATGAACGAAGCAGCAGCAAGTGCCCCAGGCAAGCAAAAAACAAAAAGCAAAAAGAGGTGTCATCGGCCTCTAGAGGACAAGTAAGAAGAGGGTCATTTTAAAATGACCTTAAAGGTACCAAACTCAACTAAGCAGAATGATATTCGTGGTGGTTTGCATACTGTAAAAAAAATGTATAAAGAATGTACCATGGCTTTCCTTAAAACTCTGCAATTTATTTACTCAGTTGTAGGCTAGTTACATTAGTCACAAGTGGTAGAGTGATACGAAACTGTACGGTATATAGGTGAAAGTATCCCAGTCAAATTAGCACAAATATATCTAATGTTTCAAAAGTCATTTGAGTATTCTGAAATGATGCCACATTTCACTATGAGAAAGTGCTGGAGTGTCACATGAATTCCATTTTGGCCTTTTGTCTCAGCAAGAGGATATTGCACTACTGGCAAAGACAATACTTTCATAGTATAATTTTAATGTGAAAAATAAAATCTCTTATAGAAGTAGTTTGATAAGAGCACAGTGTTTTCACTGCATCTGTCTACATCAGGCTTTCGTGTAATCACAGAGTCATAGAATCTTTAAGGTTGGAAAAGACCTTTAACATCATCAAGTCCAAGTCCATCATCTAACAACATATTACCTGAAAAATCAGGGCCTGCATATAATCATGTCACTGCAATGGCATGACTGACTCTCCATTTGTTCCTCCCACTGGAGAGGAACAATTTTGTTGGCCTTCCCCCTAAATAATTTCTTCCAGATAGTAGCCCAAATTGAGAAGTCTACGGCCAAGGGTGGCACGCCACACAACTGCCATTAGGATGAATACGTATCCCCTCGGGGTCAAAATGGGACAAACAGGGCTCAGGTCAACTTCAATGATACCAAGATTATACATCTCTGGATATTCCTTACGTCTGTGCTGTAATATCACATGGATGCTGGATGTTCCTAGTCTTGTGCAGACGTATAATTTAAGGTGATGGTCCAGGTGTGGCCTCAGAAAAATCTTGAACTGCTGACTCCTGACAGCTGGTGTCCTAGGTTAAGGGTAGACTTGCTAAACCTCTGACCTGAATGGGACTCTGCTCATCACGCTTGGCCTAACTCGATCTGGAACTTCTATTCTGTTTTCCCTCCTTCATGTTTACCCCTCCATATTTAAAGACAGCTACCATAGCATACCAGGCCTTTCATTTTGTTAGTTCTTTGAACTAGATTTTCAAAATTGTTTATTCACCTAGCAATACTTCCCCCATCCCATACCTGTGCCTGTGTACATTCCTTGTGTTTGCATATGACCTTTGCGGTCTTTGGCCATGTCTGTGCCAGTAAGGAAGTAATTCCTAATTTCTACTGCTAAGAAAGCCTTGTAAAGAGGCTTGTGGGCCTGTTCCCTTAAAATGAAGAGGATAAATATATCATTCTAGATGAATCCTCTATACCTCATTATTTAAACACCACAACATCATTGTCCACTTTAAACAGCATGAATCTTTCTCTTGTTCATTAAAAAATTGAGAGTTTGATGCTTTCCTGCAGGAAAGAATTTCTGGGTTTAGATTCTGATTAACCTAAGGAGCAGGAGTGCTAACACTGAGTATGCTTAATACTCCATAGCAGCTTTTTCTAGGTTGTGAAATAATGCGCATTCAGGATTTTTGCATAACATTCTGAATTATACACTTTCAATATTGTTTGTAGTCCTACACTGGCATAAGTCCCTTCAAATATACCTTTGATGTAAAGCTATTCAGTCTATGCTTCCAAGGTTCAAACTGAAACAAATAAGTCTGTACAGTCTTCTGTACTAATTTAACTAAGCAGACATTTAAATAAAGTAGTTCAATGCCATCATTCAGATAAGGTCTTAAGACACATTCTAGTATGTTCATCATCTCCCTTGGCTCTGTCAAACCTTAGCAACAAGAAAAAAATGTCAGTTTGTTTAGAATTGTTAAAGCTGAACTGAAAGTGGGGAGCAGCTACCTCTGAGTGATACTCTCAGATTGTGCAGGTGTCAATCTACAGCAGGCAGCATGTATGCGGGATCAGGCACTATCAGTAGGCTGTGATCACCTCTAAAGCTAGATCAGCACCAGCTGGAACAACACATCCAGCTCTACCCATAACCTTCTATTTTATTTAGGAACTTATGAAAATTTATCTTGGAAGTTAAAATGTCTTCTACATATATTAGAAGATACTGCAATTACATTCTGATGTCATTTACTATTGATTATGGTTCAAGTATAGCGATGGGCTATGTTTGAAATGGTGTCATAAGCTCAGTGTTGCTGTACATGTATAAGAAAAATACTTTTCTTCTCTCTTTTTACCCTTTTGATTCTCTGAATTAACTTGATGTGTTTCCCTGTATCACAAAAAGCCAAGTACAAGGTAAATCAATAGCATTGAGATATGAAGCATGCAAAAACAAGATTAGGTGAAGCAACACTCAAACACAAAGATCAGATTAACATAAATGATTAACAGATCATTTATTCCTTAACTAAAAAACACAAAGCAAATAGACTTATTTCCACTTCTGAAATTTTATTTTCAGACCAAATTACTTATTTTACTCTTCTTTTTTATCAGGATTTTTTTTTAATCTTTTTTTCTTAGCTCTTGGAAGGACAAGGAAGAGGGGAATCCAATTTTACTGGATTAAAAAAAGGGAGAAGATTACACCTACCCTTGTGAAATAAATGTCAAAAAAAATCTGTATCAAGAGAATACACAGAAAAACAATGGAGCAAGGAGAGAGGGTGAAAGCAGCACCAAAATTGATCTGCAACAATATAACTTAGCCATATGCTTTCAAAAGCCCACTAAAAGCAGCAGAAATTTTCCCAGTGTACATTTGTACCCATTTGTACAATCAGTTTGTTTCAAAAAGCTAAATACTCTGCTTTATTGTTCCATAGTCCTCCAAGTAACTTAGCATTCCTTATAATAATTTTTATTTATACCTAGGTTAAAAAAAAAAAAAAGACATATTTATGGAAGAAAATGTTTTAGAAAAAAATGAAGTTTAATCATAGAACTATAGAGTTTTCAGGCTGGGTCAGTAACTGGTTTCCAGGGGAAAAATGCATGGGAAATTCTGGAAGTAAATCAACAATAAAATTTCATGCACTTAATTCTGTATCCCAAAGGACCAATTCTGAAGAAAAATTGAGAGATGTTTCTGCCACCATATTTCTTCTGAATGGGTCTCCAGTGAAGGGGGCAATAAATTAATTGCTGCTTGGGGTTTGAGGAAGTGAGTGGATATAATATTTTAAAACCAGTACAATTATATTTTCAAATATATTCTTCCAGTAGTTCTCACCTTTGCTCCAAATAAATTTACCTTGCCATACATGTAGTTGTCCACCTGATTCCATTTGTTATGTATTCTAACACAGCTATTAGCTAAAGGTTAAAGATAGGAGATATCTTTTGCTTTATACCTCTAGAATGGTCATTACTGAGAGGAAAATCTCTGAAATGATCTTTTTCCTCACCCTTACTTCCATTTCTATTTTTTACAGTGAATTTATCTATTAAAAGAAAACATTTTGCTTGTAGCTTGTTTAAATTCAATAGTTTTACACAAAGCATTCTGCTTACAGAAAATATATATATATTAAATGTGTGTGTTTTGAACTCCTTGCTCACATGGTCAGGGTCATCTTATGGTTACAGCAGAGATATGAGTCAGGAAACTTAAGTTCTAGTTATCACTCTGTTACTGATTTACTGTGAGATTTTGGACAAATTCTTTTCCCCTCTGTGCTTCCAACTCCCATATACAGAGGATGAGAATATTATTCATTGGGGTTTTAAGATTCTTTTGGAATCTCCCAAAGATGCTCAATATTATGAATAATTATTACTGTCAATATATGTATAGAGTAATAAACACTTAAATAACAAAGCTGTCTCTGCATTTGTACAGTATTCAGATATGAGAAAAAGAGAAAGAACTATTGCAAATGTTAATCTAATGGTATTTGAAATTTGAGAGAAAACAGAGAATGAAAAAAATGTATTTTTTTCCCTGTAGATAACCGCAGCTTTAATAAACACAATCCAACCAACCAAAAAAATAGTCTGGTTAGTTTTATCTTTTGATTAATATCTTCCTTTGTTTTAAAGAACAGCTGAACTAAACTTACAGATACTTAACTAAATATACATTACTAGGAAAGTGGATAGTTGCTCTCTGAAGATACGTATTACCAAAGGTGGTGTAGTTACAGTTTTGATACTTTTTAAAATAATTCTGATATCAATATCAAAATAAATAATTAATTCCTAATTAATTTTATTGACATTTAATGGAAATATGGTATAAATGGCATATTAATTGCTAATTTAAGTTTTCCTACGTCTTACATACCTTGCCTATTAAAGAGTCTCCAAAATTTGACTTCTTCATTTAGAATACTACTGACAGTTAAAAAACCCACCACCAAGAAAAAAAAAACACCTTCATGGTAGTTCTACTGTTAGTTTGAACAAGAAGAGGGGATATTAGCATTATTTTTTCTATCCATGTTTAAAATATGTTTTGTCATTACAGCATTGATTAACAATGACTAGAAAATGAAGGATTTTTTCTTATGAACATTTCTACTCCAAGTGCAAAAAGAACTGCAAACTTAAATGCAATTCAGCCACAGGTAATAAAATGTGACCATTTATTTATAATTTTTGTTTTATAATGACAGAAAATTATTCAAGTTGCAGGAAAAGAATTATAACGGCCAGGTTGTGACCTTGTCTTGTTCATTGATGTAGAAGAGGTAAGATTCCTACCAGTTCCATTACACAGCTCACATAGGTTTGAGCTGGGCCAGGAACACAACCCTTGTTTTCAACAGACTTCTCGCCATGAATGACAACCCAGAAGGACAAGCTTTTGTCCTGGGTTGATCTCAAAATGTAGCCTAATGCTTTGCTAATCAGCAAAGTAACAATGGTTCTCAGTCATTATGCAGATTCGTGTTAAACTTGTTTCCCACTCCCAAAAATTTGGAGTAAGAAAATTGCAAAATAAGCATTGTCTCATAAGATTAACAACTTCAGGAAAATATGCATTATATAAAACTGATGTTGCATAAGACAAGATAAATATTGGGCCATATGTTTCAGTAGCATAAATTACTTCCAAATCTTGTACATAAGCTAAAATTACCTTTGCTATTAAAGGAGGACAGTAAGATTGTGATGAACCTAAAAGAAATACTGCAAAGAAAAAATGAATGTTTTTAATAGGAATACAGAAAATTTCCAGGTAAAGTCAACCATCATGTAAGTCTATTGGAAAAATTATGCAATTTACTACAGAGAAAGTAATTATTGCTCAATGCAGTCAAATATTTAATATCATCAGCCCTCCATTACGGAGTCCAGCATAAACCAATATTTCTGTAAGTGTGTGTGTGTGTGTGGTTTCCATCACATGCAACAAAGGGCTTCACAAAATTTGCATTGCAGTTTATGAGTCTCTTATCTTAGAATGAATTTGTGATTATTAGCTATTAATAAAGAGTATTAAGTATTAAATAACAATAAAATATTAATTAATATTAAATAACAAACATTATCTAAATCAATAATTAAAGACATACCAATTTAACAATTATTTAATTGTAGTTTCTAGACTGAAGTTATGGTTTGCTAACTTTCATACACTTTGGTATGAAGCTTATTTGAGGATGTGAGTGAAGTTCATTCTCTGAGTATCTCATGTGAACTTTGAATTTCATCAGAAACAGCCTAAAGTCAAGGTAAAGGACTAAAATTGAGTGAAAAGACCGTCAGCCTCTTTCTTGTAAACATACACTAACAGGAATTATATTTTTATACTTTTGATAGGATTTGACATTAGATACATTAACTTTTAACATTTTGTAGGTAACGGAATTTGGAGAACCTACAGAATGATTCAACAAACTAACTAGTATGGCTGAAATTCAGTTATCTAGATAAAGATGTTTGCTGCTACATGAAACATCCCAGAGTATCTGAGCTGTCTGCGTGGATCTGGTAGATATGACATAGGATCCACAAGTGACCCCCCTGCATTTCTGGAGACGAAGGCAGGGTAGCCTAGAAAATTCGAAATACTAGAAATATGTGTGTGTGTGCATTCTCTAAATATCATTGACTCTGAAGATTTCCACTTGGAGCTTAGACTGATGATATAAAGTCACCAAATTTTAGAAACCCTAAATGGTGTCTGGTTCCAGAATCTGGATCTGACTCTCACTCTTTGTGGCCTATGATACAGGAGGTAAATAATATGACCAGGTTTGGATGTAGTGTAATCAGTGTCCAGAAAATTTGAAAAATTATTTGTACTTCCATGATCTAAAGATCTAAATAATAAGGTTAAACCTTCAGGATATTATGTATTTCAAGTGCCTGAAAATATAAATTTAATGATTTAAAGGTTCAAGGTCATCCATCAATTTGGAAAGATATACAAAAATTTTGAGGGAAAAATGCATTTGTTTTATTTCATCATAGGTTTGGACCAGGAAGAGAATATAGGAGAAATCAATTCAGGTCCAGTTGAAAATTTAGAAATTTTTAGGTTAATTGTTAAATGTCTGACTATTATATGTATTACAAAAGGCCATGGAGAACAGAGTTCAGCCAGAGTAGAGTTCAGATTAATTATCTGCTTGGCTGAAAAAAAGTAGCTTAAACTTACGCCCCAAGCAAATTCAAAATTAATTAAACATTGACCATTTCTGAAATTCCAAAAATGTATGGTCAACTTTTCTTTTAAAAATGAAAAAGTGAAATATTCATGTCAGTAAATGTTCTCTCAGGTTTGGACTGGGATGTAGATTTCATGAAATAATATTAAATAATAAATACATTTGAGAACTATAAATAGACAGAAATTATCCAAAATCAAAGTACAATTAGAAATCTAATTGAGAGCTAATGATTACAATGCTAAAAATAAAATAAATATTTTGAGACAATTGGCCATCCAGATTAAGAAGAATAATTTTGTTACTCCTAATATTGTGAAGTCCATTCAACATGTCCTGTATTTGAAAGATACTATACTTCTTTCTAGCTTCTGTGACTCTTATATTGAATAGTAGGTCTTACACCATCAAAAAATCCATTCAGAATCTGTGGGAGTCACTACAAAACAAGCTGGGGAGCAACTCTGGATGATTTACAAAGTATGGACTAGATAAAACAACAACAACAACAACAACAACAACAACAAAACCCCAAAAAACCCTCCAAACAAACTAACCCCAAAAACAGAAGCAGCAACTTTCCTTGGCCTGCTGTAATAGCTGGGCCTTATTTCAGGGTAGGCTGGTTTACATGAAAATACACATAATGGAGGGTTATATTTATCAGTGAATGGAACATAACAAATATTTCAGTGCATAAATAATTGCTTTTTTCCAGAAAGTCAGAGTAACTCTTGTACATGTGAAGAAATATGAGTATCCTGCTTCTAACATTTCCTCATTTTTATTTTATTTCTCTGTGGGGGCACTTTTGAGCTGTAATGTTTTCAATCTACCAGATGAGTTTACTGCAGGTTCCAAGTAAAGTTGTTTTTATTGCTCTTCTGTCAATATAATAACAGATAAATTAGAGTTAAACTCATGTTTCAAAATTGTGATTGCCTCCTAGACTACTGGGGTTAATACTGAGGACTTGGAAGAGCAACGAGGGATGTTCTCAGATGGTGTATTTGTTTGACAGTTGAAAGAAAGTATTTCACATTTCTCAGCAGCAGAAAAAGTTACTGGTTGCAAGATTTTAGCTAAATATTGTTCTTGAGCAGCAGACATAATATTTGACAGGTATTGCTTTTTGGAGAGGGTTATTTTGTTTTTTTGTTGGTTTGGGTTTTTTGGGGGGGGTTGGGTTTTTTTTGTGTGTTTGGGTTTTTGTTTGTTTGTTTGTTTGTTTAAGTCTAACATCATCTATCAGAATTTAAAATTATACAAGAAGAAAGAAATTATTTTTTGCCATGGAAATTTTTTTTGTTTTTTAAATCTTACTTTTTTTTT
>VXBL01003769.1:738875-821023 GCA_013400195.1 Aramus guarauna | reverse complement strand
AAGGGGGGGGGGGGGGGGGGGGGGGGGGGGGGGGGGGGGGACGGACACACGGACGGGCGGACAAACCACCTCCAAGATGTACTAGTTGCTTCTTGAAACCTAAACAGAAGTGAACTTGTACCTACGAAAACCCATCAGTTCTTTCCCTCATGTTTCTGCAATCTGTTTGTAAGGATAAGAAATAATTTAGTGTCACAGAGTTCCCACTCAATTGACTGGTTTAAAGATGATTCCAGTATCTGCTATGTAATCTAAGGCAAGTAAGGTGGGTTACATTTTGCAGAGACCTGAAGGATTATTTCCTAGTTAGATAACACCCAGAGGAATGTATTTTAGCAAAGTTTTCCTCTGAAGTCATTGCTAAATTGATAAATTGTTCATGTCAGATTTACAATGCTGTTAATGTCAGATTCCAGAGTCTTTGATGCTATGGAACTCCTTACAGCCTTTTCACTGTCTCAGTGAATTGCAGCCCAAACTCTTCAGCACAGAAGGACTAAGATATGCAGACATATTAAAGACTAACAGAACATTAAGCTGATTAAATGTTTATATGTTTACTCAAACTGCATAACTACATACTGCAAGTGTGAAAATGGTAACCTATGTGAAAAAAATCTCAGCTAATCTCTTTATGGTATACCCTTCCGCTTAAGAATATAATTGCTACCTATCTATCAAACTTAGTGAAGGTATGAAACTTCATTTCACAAGTCCTGACATTGCAGTTCTCACTGTTTCTTCTTGCTGCCAGCACTTTATGTCATTAATGGACAGGCACTCAGGTCCAAAATCCCATTTTTTAAAAACTGAGATATTTTTCACATTCAGTGACCTACTTATATTCTCCATAATAAATTTGCAAGTATAAAATCAAGGTAGAGGGGATCAGTTGGGTTTGACTAGAGGAGTGGTTATGTTTAGGTTTTACTCTATCCATATCTGATTTTACAGCTCCTAAAAGTTATCATTTGAAATTCTGTTGAAGAAGCAATAATTATTAATTCCTTTTATGTAGAGGAACATATTGTGTGGCAAAATTTATTGAATTTAATTTGAAATAGTATCATTATTTTTAATTCATTTAAGCTTGGACTAAAGCTGTCATATAGAGACAGTCAGGACACAGGCTCAAGTTGATCTATAGTCAAGAATAAGCGGAGTTACCCAGTAAAGTGTGCCTGAAAATCATCTTATTGCCAGCTTTAGAGAAAGGTGGCAAACAACTCTTGTACAAAACAGTGGAATAAAAGAAATATGAAAGGTATTTGACTATGTAGATTAGTTCAGATGAGATTAGGTTTTGTCAAAGGCAGGACTTCCTCTAAGGAATCACACAATAAGGAAGCTCTTCTACAGACTAGCAAATAAGACAGGGGCTTGGGATGTCCAGGATGGTTCCTGACATCTACTCTTTGAGACATATACCAGAATAGAAATAAGTCATTGCATGGTAACAGGATCCTTTTGAGGAATCTGGAATTATCTCCAAGCCAACTTCAGATTGCTTAGTATGGCCCCACAGACTATTGCTAGAGAGTTACCAAACAAAAGAAAGAAACAGTTCTTTGCTGCGTCACCTTTTCAATAATTTGAGTATGGGGGGATCAGAATTGAAAAATAACTCAGCGCAGTCTGGCTAATAGTTTTGAGAACACAAGCCGAAGCTTTCTAGAATTCATGCAGCAGTTCCAGTCACCAAAGGCTTGGGGAACTTCTAAATATAAACCATTCCTAAGGGTAATAGGTGAAGCCTTAGCTTGCACAAAATCAGTGGCTCCACACACAGTAGAGCCAAGATTTAATTCAGTGCCCTTCAATTACTCACAGTGATGTTATATGACCATATGGAATCTGAAACAAATCTGTTCCTAATGGAACTGTTTGGCAAANAATTTTTCTAAGAAAAAGTTTTGAAAAAAAAAAAAAAAAAAAAAAAAAAAAAAAAGGAAGAGATAAGAAAATAAAGTGATATATCACATTGGTTCAAAAGGTTGTTGTTCTGTCTTTTCCACATTAAGAAAGGGAAAGATGAAGAACTGTGCGTAGGATGACAACCCTTCCCATGCACCCAGTTACAAATATAGAACCTGTAAGTGAAAAGAAACAGAAGGTGAATAGGATTGATTAAGTGAGAAATAATTCTTTCAGTTAAGCAAAACCACAGCTTTTTGCAAAAATGGTGTTTCTTACCCAGGAGCATCACTTTCTGGATGTAGTAGGGGTTATTTATGAATTTATTTTTAGACATTTGCTTTTTACTTCATTATGTTTTATCTTTCAAGTCTTTCTAGCCTCTAACTTAGAATTAATATTCCCACTTCCACGAGGAAGCAAGCAAATTAAAAAAAAAAAAAAAAAAAACACAAAAAAAAAGCAACTCAAAAACTCTAACAAACTAACCAACCAGGAAAAAAAAAGAAAAAAAGAAAAAAAAAAGCTGAAGAAGTAGCAGTGTTTTTCTCCTGGGCTCTCTATTTTGGAAGTCATGAAAACTTCTCTAGGTTTCCAAAATAATTCAATATTTTTGAATTTTTTTTTTGCTTTGCAATTCACTATTTTGCTGCCATTACGCGTGAAAATTTTGTGTGAGGTGTGCTGCCTTTACAAACCATTTCTTTTTCCTTCCTCTTTCTCCATCTTTATATACCTATATCTACCTGAGCAGCCTGGAACCTATGCTGGGGCCCTCCAGAACAGCCCATCTGACCGGGGAAACAGGAACTTGGACACAGCCAGCAAGGAAGATGAATTCATTGCGGCTGCATACAAGTACTCCCCCGGTAAATACTATGCTAAGAAAGACAATTCTGATCTGTCTCACCTGGGAACATATGAAAAAAAATCACCCTCAAATCTAATTACCATAACTGATCAGGCTATCTGAATGTTTGCAACTGTAAGCAGAAATCTTGACTGCATTTCAGAAGAATAGAAAACAAGCTGAAACGAAAAAAAATTAGTAGTCGTTCCAAAAATGAGCATTTCCATGAAGGAAACCTGAAGGAACTTGTGGTGCTAAATGTGCTACTGATGGCTGCACAACTTGATTTTGTTTTACCACAGTGTAGACAGGGCGCCCAGGCACCATTGCACTGCAAATGCTGGGAGTACAATGAACTTTATCCGGATTCGGGATTATCTCATTACCGAAAGCAGTTTGCCTGTTAGGCATACCATTGATCTATTGAGCCACCGGCAGGGCGACTGCAGTAAGACACAGGTTGACATCTGTATTCCCCTGAGGGCAGCAATGAAAAGGTCTCCTGGGAGAATTTACAATATGTTAAAAGACCCAGGTTCATAATCTGAGCAGGAGTAACTTGCATGAAAGGCTGAACAAGCAATAAAAATGGGGAGTTTCAAAGGAACCTGAGGGGAAAGAGACCGTTCAAAGAGACACTGCTTCCATTGTAAAAACAGCTATGGAATATTAGAGGAATAGCAGGTAATCTCAAGAAAGCACATGCTTAAAAGTGAAAGCTATTTAGGGATTGTCCTAAACAATAACAGTCTGAGAAGAAAGCTCATCTATATACTGGAAAATATACTTTAAAGGAAGTTGTTCCTGGTATTTAGTCAAAACTGGAGAATAGTTTCAGCCACAGTTAAAAAAAACCCAAAACCAAACACAACAAGACTACACCAAAAGCACAACAAAAACAAACAAACAAGCCTGCACCTATTAATAGCTATAATACCTCAGACTTGAGTTGGTTTGTGCACATGTAACAGTGACACATTTTTCTCATACATCTTGAATCTCAGTATGACATTCATGTAACTGTTCATATGATTGAATCCATATAGTATTTATTTTGGATTTTTTTTTAGCAGCTAGGCATAATCATATATGTTTATGATGGTCATCGCAACAATCATTGTTCTTTTTAAGTCTTACATTTATATGAATATTGGGAAATTTTCTACTGGTTAAAAATCTAAATAAGACTAATATTCTTACTACTTTTCTATTTCTTTAATAACTAAACCATTAAGAAATTATAGTGCATTGTGGTAGCAAAGATAAGGATATTTTTAATAAGGCTTTTATTATCTTTTGTTTTGATATAAACAATCATTTAATATTGCTTCATTCACACACTTCGGAATCTGATTTACTGTAAATAATTATTCATAAGAATTATATGTGTAAATTAAAATATAGTTTGTTTTTTAAATTTGAAAAATAGGAAGGTCAAAACTTTCTATATAATTCATATAATTCCATCTGGAATGGTAATTTGTTTTTTCTTCAACTGTAACACAGCAGAGAGAAAGAGAGAAAGAGAGAGAGGAAGAGAGGAAGGAAGAGAGGAAGGGAGGAAGAGAAAGAAAGAAAGAAAGAAAGAAAGAAAGAAAGAAAGAAAGAAAGAAAGAAAGAAAGAAAGAAAGAAAGAAAGAAAGAAAGAAAGAAAGAAAGAAAGAAAGAAAGAAAGAAAGAAAGAAAGAAAGAAAGAAAGAAAGAAAGAAAGAAAGAAAGAAAGAAAGAAAGAAAGAAAGAAAGAAAGAAAGAAAGAAAGAAAGAAAGAAAGAAAGAAAGAAAGAAAGAAAGAAAGAAAGAAAGAAAGAAAGAAAGAAAGAAAGAAAGAAAGAAAGAAAGAAAGAAAGAAAGAAAGAAAGAAAGAAAGAAAGAAAGAAAGAAAGAAAGAAAGAAAGAAAGAAAGAAAGAAAGAAAGAAAGAAAGAAAGAAAGAAAGAAAGAAAGAAAGAAAGAAAGAAAGAAAGAAAGAAAGAAAGAAAGAAAGAAAGAAAGAAAGAAAGAAAGAAAGAAAGAAAGAAAGAAAGAAAGAAAGAAAGAAAGAAAGAAAGAAAGAAAGAAAGAAAGAAAGAAAGAAAGAAAGAAAGAAAGAAAGAAAGAAAGAAAGAAAGAAAGAAAGAAAGAAAGAAAGAAAGAAAGAAAGAAAGAAAGAAAGAAAGAAAGAAAGAAAGAAAGAAAGAAAGAAAGAAAGAAAGAAAGAAAGAAAGAAAGAAAGAAAGAAGACTATTATCAATGCTATTTTTAATATCTTTGTATTGAAGTTGTGAGATACAACAAATAATATTTAACAGGCTGCATACAGTTAACAAAGCATGCCAGAACAGATTTCTATTTGTTAGGAATTACTACATCACTCACTTCAAGTATAAATTTTGTCCTTTCTGTTAAATTACTGCTTTGAAAATTAGATTGGTTTAGTTGTGTTTCTACAGAAGACTGATCTGCCTTTCATATGAAAAATATATACGATAAGATGGCTGTTTCCATATAAGATAGTAATAAACAATATATATCCCCTTGGAACAACTCTAACCAGCAGCTTTTAGGTACAATTCAGGCCAGTAAAACCCCCCTACATTTAGATGACAGAAATGAAAGAGAAAATTAAATTTCAACAGACATTTTACAAAGTGTTTGCCTAAGACGGCTACAAGAGGAGTCTGAGTAGAAAAGGCATTTCCAATCAAAAAGAGGTAAAACCCAGAACCTGTGGGAGGTTGCAAACAGGCAGCTGTAATTTGATGTCATCACACACCAGCAGTCGTTAGAACTTCCCTGAGACATGAGGAAGTCCCTTGAAGGTCCTTTTTGTAAATACCTCTACCACATGGGGATAAAAAATGCAGCATGAACCCTATGTCTTTGCCATTAATACATTACAAAAAATCTTCTCTTTACAGAAAAGATTGCAGTTTGCCAATTTCATAGCCTTTCTGGTTACATGCTTGGGAAAGAAAAGAAATTAAGAAGAGGTTCAAGTATTCCTAAGAAAGCCTCACTTGACAAAGATTTTATATGCCAATAAAGATATTAATACTTCATGTTCGGTAATTTTCCATATTTAACAATCCATTCTTCAAAGAGCCTTAAGAGTGTTACTACTTAAACAAGGAGGAAAAGAAAATCAAGATAAAGCATTAATGAACCTTAACTTTACCTTCTTTAGGGAGTTAATTGAAATTCTTAAAATTAGAAGTCATCCATATTCTTCTAGTATTCTCCATTTCTCACATCAGAATGTCCTGGAAAATCTCTTGGTCACTTGGAAAAATTAAGACCATTTCTGCTTTCTATGAAAAGGAAGATTGTAAGGCAAGCCAGCCACTGAAAAACAGGCTTCTACAATGTCCTTTTGTGGGCTTAATCCCACGTTTAGATAAAATCAAAATGAAATTCCTATTGCATTAATATTATACCCTTGCTAATATCAAATTAAGTTAGCTAAGCAATTCAACAATCCTGCATGAGCTCAAGGGATTAATAAGGTGCCATGATTTATTTTTAAGTGTTGCCAAATTGTCATCTCCTCCATCTTTTTTGTGTTGGACTGATTACATTAATAACAACACAACAATTTGAGTATAATCTCCCAAATCCTGAACTTTACAAAGCAAACAGTTTGCTGATCTATCAGCATTTATTAATCACACCAATTACTCTGAGGCCAAATACCATGATTACAGTGTGTGGTGCTTACACCATAGAGGCAGAGAATTGATTTGTGTAACCCTTCAAAGAACAAGAGGCTCTTTTGAAAGAGCACCTATGCCTGGAGGCACCTGGTTGGAAATAGCAGGTTTTTAAAATAGTCCAAAATGTCTTATACTAGAAAGGCATAAAAGAAACCAAATAAGGTC
Source organism: Aramus guarauna (assembly GCA_013400195.1). Lineage (NCBI taxonomy): Eukaryota > Metazoa > Chordata > Aves > Gruiformes > Aramidae > Aramus > Aramus guarauna. Next base: position 814,406 of record VXBL01003769.1, on the reverse strand, counting down.
TCAGATGACTACAAATCTGTGTGAATTTATCCTCTGTTGTAGCATAATCAGTACATGATAATTACTTAAAAGTTTTAAATTTATCATCGTGCTCCCTTGAGAAAAATGAAATAAAGGAAAGCTATTAAAGGGCTTTAGAATGGAAAAGAATTGGAAGAATAGGAGATTTACTGTCTATCTACCAATCTGTCTGTCTGTCAGTGCAGATAATCTGCATTGCATTATCCTTTTCTCTACTTACCTTTTTTTCTCAAGATCTGTTGAGATCAACAGAGAATTTAGGTCTTCATCTACTGAAAGTATAAATAGCAAGCTATGAAAATGCTGTGAGCTGTAATGTAACTATTAGTTACAGGCCTGTCCAATTTAGAAAAGTGTTTCTGGGCACTGCCTTTATGAACCATTCTTCCTCATAGGGCCAGATTTTAATGGCACCAGGCTCAAGGCAGTAAGAAATAGGATTCTTTCTGGTGCCAACCTTAGACAAAAATAATTTTTTTCTCTAATAAAGCATATACAGTTTCAATCATGACTTATGAGATTAATATTTTAAGATTGACTAGATTGTCAAATAGGAACAAGAAATATGCACGTTCATTAAGGATGCAGGTTTGTATGCGTTTGGAAAAGATCCTCTGACTATGATACATTTTTTGAAAAAGAGCCTGTTGCAAGTGTTTGCTATCATTAGAACAGGCCACAACATAAAAGTTGGTGATTTAAAATCTTCTTCAACAGATTCTGATTAAGCAGAAACTTATCTCTACATGCACACTGCAAAAGATGGTGTCTGATGGAGTGGGACTTGAGGCAGAGGAAGTAAATTTCCAGAAATCACAAAACTGATTGATAGTAGAAACAAAGACGGAGATATAAGTGTTTTATTTTGCCCTGATCATGCTACTCCACTGTCTTGGAGAATGCTAGTAATATGTAACGTATAAACAGAAATAACTTTGCTAAGAAAAACCTAGTAATGATTGCAATAAGCATGTAACACTTTATATCTTTTCCAACTACATAAAATGAAAGGCTTGTGAAAAGTAACATAATTGTATGTAAACAGTTGATAAAGACATATTGTAAATTAAAATAAACTGAATAATATAATCAGAAATGTGAGGTTCATCTAATAGAATGGGAAACAAAGGGTAATACACCACAGATCTAAATATAAATAAAGAACATGCCTCCCCATTTAATTGTTCTATTTTTTTTTTTTTTTTAAAGATAGTATTATCAACATTTACCACTGCAGGTATAATCTATATAGACTTGTGAGAAGATAATTCTGACCTTACTAATTTTGTCACTATTTCAATAATTTTTTTGTGTGTGTGATTTTTTTTTTTTAATATTTCAAAGGTGTTATCTCAAAAGGAGTCTGTAAATAACTCATTTGCATCTCTGCCTTTGCTTGCAAAGAGCACTCCTGAGGCCACTTCATTAAATATGTCTTTTCTTTTTTTTTTATACTGTGTTGTTCTCTGGTTTTGTTAGGTGCTGACAATTCATTACCTTCTGATCTCTCATCAGACATCCTTGCTAATGAACCAGAACCTTTATGGGCAGTTCACCTCCTGCAGTTCTAAAACATGCTTTCTACTTTTCGCAGAACGGTTCAACTAAGTGAGAAGGCAATAGCTTTGATTTACCTTTAGATACAGATGAACAGAACTGTCTTACAAGAACTTTTGGGAGAAGCTTTCCTGCAGTTTCATAGGTATTCCTGTTTTTCTAGTAATGACAAACTCATTTAATTAAAAGAGATAACTGGGTTATAATTGCATTAACAGGTATTTAATTGTTACTCTGCTTATACTGTAGTTTCTTGAACATTTATACAGCTTCCTAATTAAAATTTATGTGGGCAGCAATAAACATGAAGTATGGATGTTAGTTTTTCAGCTTGTTAGTATAACTCTTGTAATAATGTCATATTTGAAAATGAAAATATAATCTGTTTATAACACATGTGGAAGAGTACATTAGACTCCCAGTTGGTATTGTTCAATAAGGGACTTTGAAACACTGGTCTTCTAGTACAAATACAGAAATCATTCCAAGTAATGTGGAGTGGGAGGTTATTTAACAGCATAAGGTCAAATTGGTATTGAGCTAATAATAACCAGAATTCATTGTCATAAAATGATATTTTATATAGGCACAGAAACAATTTTCTGTCTATCTATTTCTTGTGTTTAAAATAATGGAACTGTAATGTGGCTATGTTTAATAAAAGGAGTGATAAACACTTAGGGCTGAACTTCTGACAGCATTATGCCAGACTCTGCAAGTAGCTACGGAAGTATGCGAAATAAGCATTTTATCATTTTTTATTATATATTCAGAATTTATATGTGGACCTCCAAAAATGCAAAAATAATATGGGACCAGTATCTAAACTAGCTATGGGTTAGGTATGAAAGGATGGATTAAAGCTGATCATTTTAAAAGCATAGCGATTAAAATATTTAATTGAGTTCTTGTCTGCAGCGAGAGCTTCAAAAGAAAGCAATGAAAAATTAAGAGCAAAAGGCCCATGAAGAACCGCTTAATGTGCAAAACATAGAGAAAAATCTCCATTCCACCAGCACTTGCTGAAACAAATCCTGTTCTGCTTTTCCCCATTCTGGGACTGGCCCTAAACACACCTGCCGTACCAATACAAACAAGGAACCTTTTCTTACTTGTGTCCTTGAACATTGTCCTCATGCAGTTGAAAAACATTGGACCTCTTATGCTGCTAGGTATTGATATTCTGAGGATTCAAAATATTTTTGACTGGCTCTGTATGTAATTACATTCTATTTATCACCTAGAATAAATTTCTTGTGTGCCTTATGGTACCTATAACACTTTTCTTATTCACAAGTAAGAGGCCAAACACTTTTGCTGTTGTCAAATGCTCTTTGTTGGCATTCTGAATAAAAGTCCTTCGTTTTCTGCCCCTCCATTTCTTCTTCCCAAGGAATGCAGTGCTACATTGCAGACAAATGTTGACAATTTCAAGCTGTAAAAGTCCACCTTTGTTTTTTCATCTTTTGTTCAAGGCTAAATCTGTATTAGTACAGAGGTTTCTCCCTTGGGACATTTTGCTGCTTCTGCAAAATTAATATTAAAATTTAACTTGCAATATTTCTTCATCAGTCCAGGAATAAAGTTAATCTTTGTTTCCATTATCTCTCAGCTCTCTTAGCAGATCTTTGTTGTTTCTTCCCCACTAACAAGAAAAGCAACAACAAAAAAAAGCAGCTTTTCCCAGATTCCCTTTTACCTTTCCATGGACATACTATGTGAAACATTTAATTTCATTTTTTAATTAACACTCATCAGCTGATGCATTTTGTAATAAGACCTCTTTAATGTCAAGTCTTCTAGGGAAATACTAGAGTCCAGACTTTTTCCTGAGTGCTTTAGCTTCCAGGTAACACCGGATAGAGAGCGTTCTTTTTGGTCGTTGGGTTTTTGTTTTGTTTTGGGTTTTTGTTTTTGTTTTGGTTTTGTTTGTTTGTTTGTTTTAATAATATTTTAGATGACCAGAGTACAGAGATCTGTATTTAAGCTAGTTACCCCAAAATATCCTTATAGTCAACAAAGAGATATTGACACTTCTGGTGTGCAACATGTCTCACTGTAATATGTCTAAAACAGAGCAAATGAATCATGCCCTGAAAATGCATTTTTATTGAATGATATGCACTGTCTTTGCCTGCACTCTCTTTCCCTCTTTCTCTTCCCACCACCATGAGGCTAACCTATGATGCCTCTCTTTGTTCTCATTCTCTCTAACCTAATGTGTATTAACTGTTTGTTTGCAATACAGAGAACACATATACCCATCTTACTCGGCAAGCTGTAGCCTCATCTGTAGCCCACAATCTGAAAATTAGAACATCAGTTACTAGACACTGCGACAAAATGTTTGCAAGACATGTGGCTGAGGACAGACATAATTCTGGGTCTCTCACTCCCTTTGGAAGTACTAGCCACTTGTATAAAACCCGAGTGGTGATTCCGTCAAGAGCTCGGTGTTAGCGGTAATAGTGAATAGAGCTGTACCTTGCAAGGCAGTGCAGTCTGGTCAGCAGGTAAGTGCCCTAGCCACTGCTTCTCAGATCTCACAAGGGACCACCAATAACCGCTGCCACTGACTTCAGATGGAAATTGGAAAATGTACTCAAACTGCATACAGAACTAGGAGGCATAATTGGAAAATGGTGAACTGTTATCCCTTTGCAGATATGTCGAGGAGGTGGTAGGTTCACAAAACAAGCAGGATGCCAAATTCTTCAAAGTTTTCAAGAGTCAGATATTTACAGGTGCTCACAGAAGTATAGTTTTAGCACATGAGGAATTTTTTTTTTTTTTTATGTTGGAAGAAGCTGTTCCTCAGAATTCCTCTTCAATAATGGTTTAATAAGGGGTTTTTAAACCTCCTTCTTTAGCCCAAACACAGAAATTATTCCAAGCAATGTGGAGTGAAAGCTATTTTGCCAATATAGGATCAACTAGTGTTTAGCTAATAATAACCATCTATGTGATATTCACAGTAGGTTTTCAGATCACAACTGCAATTAAAAATGTGGCATCATGTGTCAAAGGCCTCTTTTTGTTTGTTTGTTTGTTTTCCCTCCCCTCTGGTCATGAAGTCTGCTCACCTGTAAAATGAAAACTTACTATAGATGTGTGATCAAATCACAGAATTTTCTACTAAAGATTTTGAGACTATCAGGATTATGGAAATAGGAAGCCTGTAAGTACTTTAAATCTGTAGATAAATAAATAAAAAGTGCACAATTTGATCTGTTATGAAATTCAACCACCATGCTACATTTGGAAATTTGATGAAAAGTGTATTCCTCTTTCACTCCCTCTAGTAGTTTTATGATTGAGTCTGAATAAAGATAGCTGAATATACAGTTGCTCTGAGGTCAAGAGAGTACAGGCATGATAGTTCATATAAATTATATGGATTACACTACTACGTTGCAAGGATCAGTGCATTCTTAGCAAATTCTCATTGCTTAACTTTTGCACTTTCACTGCAGATATTGTATTGACACTGATATATAGGACTTTGGTTAGAGCTTATCTCCCTTAATATGATCATTCTGATAACTTCTATTTCATTTTGACAGCTATTATACAATACAAGGCTAGTGAACCTGATCTTCATTATTTCTTCTCTCATTTTCCTTTGTGATCCTCTTTAAACTCCAGAGGGCTGATCATTCCATTCATTTCAAGGCATCACATAGGAAAAAGGAGCAGGGAACATCACACACAGCACACTAAACCGCATCAAATATGCAGTCCTCATACTCTGAAAACATCTACTTACTTATTTTATAGAAAACTATGGAAGCTTGGAGTCAACATTTATTCTGTTTAAATCTTTGAATGACAGATATGATAAAGGTGTCATACGTTATGGTGAATGATAAGTCCTGATACTACAAGCCTTTAATGTACTGAACAGCCATTGAATTTAATAGGATTTCTGTGAACAAGGAGGCAGGGGGAGGGGCAAGCCTTTTTTTTTTTTTTTCAGTCCTTGGTATGTAAATCTGTGAAAGTGGTATATATAAAAATTTTAAGAAAGCTATGTGCTTTGATACTGGTAATAAGCACATATCTAGAACTTACACTCCAGCCTATTCAAAGGCCCTAATTACCATTCTCTTTTCCCTTCCTTCCCCTCCCCCCCTCCTGCCCCCCTTTTCTCTCCCTCTGTTTGTCCTGTTTGGGCAAATAATAGAAAAAAAAAGTAGCTATACAAAAACAAATATGTTCAAAAAGCCCTGTAAAAAGACATGGGTTACATACTCAAGTTTCATGACTGCTAATACATTTGATATATATAATGCAGAGAAATGAGCCTCTCTTTGAAAGACAGCTATCTGAAAAGTGCCACTCAGCACTGACATACTGTATGTGCAACATTATCCTTCCTAAAACACTAACTTGAAAGGAAAGCTTAAAGTTGCACATTAAAAAAGAACAGAGAATCTATGTTAGACATTTTTCTTCTAACATAGAATTAAAAAAAAAAAAAAAAAGAAAAGAAAAGAAAAACCCCCATTATGCTAACTTTCTCAAACAGATTCAATAAAATCCAAAGGCATTACTCAGGCACATTTAAATCTCTTGACAATAATAGCTGTGATTCATCAACTATATCAATAGGTAATCACTTTTTATGTTTATCCTCCATTTATGCCATAGCTTAACACAGTTCCAGAAGGATGAGATGTTAATGGTAGGAGTATAAATTACATGAGTGAGAAGAAAGTTTCAAGGACAATCAATTTTCATGGTTCAAAACAATATTCTTTGACCAGTTAGGTCTATGACTGAATAACCCTCTCTATTTTGAAGCACTGAAAGGCTGGATGAGTAGGGTGGATTTTAGGCAATATACTCCTCCAAAGGATATATGTTTGGGCCTTTTTGAACACTAGGTCCTACACTAGACTTGGGTTACAAAGTTAAATATTTAATACACTTTGAGGTGAAAAATGCTGATTAGATTAAGTCAGCATGATTGCCACTGATGTCAGTGACATTAATATATTATTTATTTAACCTATTTCTAGATAAAATAATTTGGTTTATGACTATTACATTGTGTTAGTACATGAAATAGTATAAATTAAATTAACTGATGTTGATGCAATCCAACTTTCATAGCATAGAATAATATAATTCCTAATTTGTATTTTTCTTGGAATCCCACATTAAAATAATTTACTTTTGATATTGTAATTAAATTTGTTTTTACATCTCTCCTAGTTTAAAAAAAATGACAAGAATATCATATATGATTCATTTATGTGCATTTATAGTATTATTAAGAATGACAGACTTTTTAGCATTAAGCTAAAAAAAGAATTAAAAGAACATCGATAAACTATAATGACTGGACTTTGCTGAGCATCCTTCCCTGTGTCTCTTCTACTTTTGGTAGCCACCGCTGATTTCATATCTGAGGGGTCAAGCCATCTTGTTTGAAGTACAGATGTCCATGCAACAGACACAATCAACAGCCAGAATGTATCAGTTGCATTTAAATATTTGTTTTTGACATTTTGGCAAAAATAACAGCCAATCCATGGTAAAACACATGTCAGCTATGTGTCCCCATGTCCACTATATGTTCCCATGTCCCCTTCTCTAGCATTGCTGCTGCCTCCAGTTAGCCTGTGTTTCATGTGCTCTGTGACACTTTGTCAGGCCACCATTTCCTTGGACACTCAGACGTTTGTGCCATCCTCACCCACATCCTGGCCATTTGTCTGGACTGGCATGTCTAAATTGTATTTCAGGGGCAGACTCCCGCGTGACGTACGCCTCAGTGAATGCACTGAGCTGCATGACCGGAGGCACTTACTGACAACACGGATGAGAAATAAAATAAAGAGGGGGGAGTCTGTCTCAGATCATCCATCCTGCACAGGCTGAGGCTCAGTACACGGTGATGTGGAGAGCCCACAAAATTCTGAGACTGTATTTGGGCTTTGCTGCAATATACCAACATGAACAGCCTTGTTGGGCAGTTGCCTGTTCTTTCACACAAACACTTTGACCCTGTCCTGCCAGTGCTGGAAGAAAACAATCTCAGGTTTCTGCTTCAATCACAATGTCCTTGAGATACATTTCCAAGATTGTCGTGGGACAGTGTGGGTACTGAAGATCTGTTTGCACTCTTACAAATTATTTTATACTGCTTTTACAAAGCTGGAAGTGTTCCATTCAGACCAAGGACTAACAAGAAGCAGGAGGTAGGGAAGTATTTTGTGGGTGTTGTTTCAGGAGCACAATATTCCTAAGAAATAACTGTACGTGTGCCTGCACTCCTTCTGCCATTAGCACGGAACAGAAATGACCAGGCATGCTCTCCTCAGGCAGCAAGGGCCCTGGCAATGACACAGCCAGTTTCTATTGCAGTACTTCTGTGTCTGTGTATTTTGGTGACTTGTGCCATATCAGGAAAAAGTAAGAATCACTGAAAAGTACGTCTGGAAAGACCTATTTTTGGCAGATCAATTACACCTCTGTCACTCTTTATGGATGTTTCTAAAGAATCCAATGGTGGTGACTCCACAACCTCCTGAGGTAATCCGTTTCATCCTGTCACTGCCCTTACCTTCATAAATACTTGCTAGTCTGAATCTTTCTGCAGTTTCACTCAGCTATTTTTTACCGTGCATTTGTACCTAATGAAATTATTCATGTTTCTTCTTCATCCTGTCATTCTGAATTCTCATCTCATCCTCCAACCTGCCTGACATGCTTCTCATCATGTTTGAAAATTTAAGAGATATAATTTTTATTGCATTATCCAAGTTATTAGAGTAGATAAATAGATTACTGAACACTAAACATCTCTTGTAAATAACAGCTTGAATGATCTGTGCCTGGAGCTCAGTAAGGGAGAGAGTGTATTGGAAGCTCAGTCTGTGAGATCACATGTGGGAGGAGAAAAACAATCAGAAGAGTAATGCTCTTCTGCTCTTCTCTTTTTTACCAAACATGGAGTTCTTACCTCATTTATTGCTCGACCAAAGGATAAACTGGCAGACCAGTTCCCAGAGACGAACTACAATCATAGTTTTCTGACTTGTCAATGCCCTTGGACTCAGAAGTTCTTCACAGGTGCCTCAGACATGGATGCTTGAATTTCTAACTCCTTCTACTGTAGAGATGAGGTCTACGCAGTTGAAAAAGAGTCATGATTTACCTGGGAACTGGTAGACCCTTCCCTCCCACAGATCTCATTCACTGTAAAATGGTTAAATGTGATGTGATGTCCAGGAAAGTCAAATTAGATCCCAAGTCTGCAATTTTGTCAACTTGTGTTTATTAAACTTCTTGTATGGGTCACTTCCTAGGCTATGGCTTTGTATTTCTATTTAGCAATTTTGCCAGAACAAAGGCTTTGCACTGAAGTATATTGTCTCTGAATACTCATGACATGTCTTTAGCACTTCATATAGCTTTTTTTCCTGAAATCTAGCTATACTGCATAAAGAGCTACCCCAGAATGATTTTACCTCTTGTTGCCGGTAGATTTATCTAATGAGACAGCACAGCCTGTGGCAGGTTGGCATTAAAGTGCAATTTACTGAAATATGATTGCAAGTCCATGGGTCAGTCAAGTCAGGGCCAACCCTACAACTTCCATCCTGCTTGTAGGAGTGGAGGCAACTTCAGTGCCTGAACCTTTCATACCAGGGGAGCCAGTGACTATGGCCTGAAGTTTTGGGCGTGTAGATGCAGACTTGTAGAAAGTGAAGCTGAGTGAGAAGTCAGGATTTGAATGCAGTCTTGATATGAAGTTAACATGAGTCATGCATATCAGAGTCATAATTATCTCATTTAAACTGGCATATACTAAAATAAGAACTGCAATTGTTCCAATATATATATTATGGAGAAAGCTTCTGCTAAGAATGATCTGGCTTTTTTTTTTTTTTTTTATGTTTGATAAAATTTCTTTTTAATTGTTTGTTTTGGTAGTTTAGATAGTGCATGTTTCCTTCATAGTGAGTCGAGTACAGACTGCACTTTCAATTTTTTTAATTATTTTTTATTTTGTTTTGTACACAAAGTGTGGGTCATTTTAGTATCATAGTGGTAAAGATTTTCTTCTCCTCCTGTCCTCCAGAACTTTAGCTTTCATTACAAAAAAAGTCAGAAAACACCACTACAGTTATATAAACTAGCTGACATCCCTTTGAGGAAAGAATAATAAAACAAAACAAAAAACCCCATCCTACAAACCCCATTTTTAGAGTGCCTTATTATGAATTCCTCACCCTTCCAGAACATTTTAAAGTATTTTCAATTTACAGGTTCATTGATGACAGATGACTTCATTAATTGTATTTTTTCCCACTCTTTTTTATTTTTTAAAAATGTCCCTGCTGTGAATGGCATTGGAAAACAAAGTGATATATTGTCATCCTTGGAATTTCGGAAGATTAGCACTGTTTACAGAAGATAAAATCAATATTCTTTTTAATCATCCTGTGCTTGAACTGGCATTTTATACAGCTTTTCAGTTGCTGAACAGTGAAGTCTTAAGCTGTGAGAACACATTCATTCTAACAGTGAGTGTATCTGTACAGTATATAATGCCTCTGAGAAATAGCTAAGGTAGTGTTATGACATGTTTCTGAATACAGTACAATTTCCTCACATTACAAAAATATTGAGACACATGCTTTCATTGTGTGGAAAGTACAGATTAGGTATGTAAGAAGAGATAAGGTGAACTTTGGGCTCACCTTTTGAAAAGAAGCTTTATGTGATGGAATATCTGCCATGGAGTCAGAGTTATAGTATTTGGCATCCCAGGTGGAAGGGATAGCCAACATTCTCCTTAGTGATGCTGCTGCCAAGAGATGCTTCCATTAAATTACAATAGTGGGAATAAAAAATGAAGTCAGGATATTTTCAGACCTGGTCATTAGCTGCTGTTGCTTGAATGTTGGGTGCTCTTCCTTAGACAATAATGAGAATATTTGGAAACAGACACACAAAGTTAGGAACAGATTTTTCTAAATGTGAGCTGAAACAAAAATCAAGCCATGTATGTCAAAATTAGCAAGGAAAATATGAGGTTGAAAAGTTGTATCTCAGATAATTTCATTAAAGCAAAGGACTAAAAGACTAGTAAAGTCAGTGTGAGCATTATTTACTTGAGAGATGGTTAGATCGAGCCCTAATGCCATTGTTCTGGGAAGGGAAAGGGAAGGAGAGAGCAGTGAGAAAGAAGTAAATTAAAGACTGAAATATGAGATAAAATAATTTTGCTGCAAGAAATGCCTATAGATTTAGAACTTGAACCCAAGATAATTTATTTTCCAATTTACGCTGCAGGACCTAACACATGAAGTGCTGCAGAAAAGCATTTTACTACCTTCTGGGTAATTTGTTTCTCAATTCCAGGATATCTTAGCATCATGAAGCATTAAAATATACATATATAAGTTCTGCAACCTTTTAAAGTTCTCCTATCCCCTGTGGAGAAATACTGTAAATATCCTTGACAACTGTAATAACTGGACATTGTTAGAGCAATGCTAACAGAGGGGGTTAACAGCTTGTGCATGTACAAAATACTTGAAGTCAGACAGAAAGCCATTATTATGACCTTGTGCTGACCACATTCTATGAAGTGTTACATGATCAGGGACAGGGAAGTTGCTTAATGGAAGTTATATAGTAGCTAGATGTATCCTTGTCACACTTCATCTAAACTGATACATTGCAATGGTCCGCACTGCTCAGACCTGGCAATTACTGTCCAATTCCAATCTATTCCACACTGCCACTATAATGAAAAATAATTAGGAGCCTGAAAATGAGTTTTCACATGAAATGGTTTCAGTGCTTGGACACAATCGCCTTTGGCAGATGGCTTTGGGTTTGCTTTAATATAATAAAGACAGTTAATCATCTCTAAAGAGTGCACAGAATGAATAAACTTTTAACACTACTTTCTCCTCCGAAACTCTCATATTGATCAAATGTTTAATACTGAAGAGTTCATGTTTCTATGGGTGAGTATTCTTAAATAGCTAATGCCCAGGAATCTCCGCACGTTCTGATATACCCTGCAGAAGAACCAAATTAACCCAGGGAGCAATTTCTTGATACAGGAGCTTAGAAACTAGTATCAAAGACAGAAAGAAAGAAAAAGAAAAATGCTCTCTTAAATGTGGCAAAAGTGCAGATCTCTGGAATGTTTTCATGAACTCTGACTAAGAAATTATAACTCACTTGAATTGCAGGAAATAACATGACATAATAGCAGTAAGATTATTGATAACTTTCAGAAAACATGTGTGCCTATCATAGTCAGCACAGAACTTGACAAGAGTGAGAAGCATTTCATCTGACTTCAGCTATCTACAATGCAGTTGTTAGCCACTTTCGGCTCACTTTGTAGCCAAGGTAGAGAAATAGGCACATTTAAGGTGCAATTGGTATGACCAGTGTGAGATGCTTACTTTTGGTTGAGATGAATTACATCCCAGCAGGCATATCAATTTCTCTTTCCTGACTATAAAGGCAGCCCAGAGCGATTAGCTCAGATGTAGATGTCAATAGTGTTTAAAGTTAGATTCAATAAATCTGCCTTGAATAACTCTTTGATTTTCATTAAACTACTTGCTAGGTTTCGTAACAATTTTGTGTATTTGTATTTAGTATACAAGTTAAGAAACACTGAATGATGTCTCATATATGTGTGATAAAACATATAGTATAACAATCTGAATACAGAAGGGTGCATAAAAGTATTTCCATTGCATACCTTGAGCTATGAATTATATACCCAAGAAGTAGTAAGAGAAAATAGAGATACTGTTCTCCTGGCAAGCAAAAAAATACGGGGAGACCATTCTTTTTCCTGAAGCACTTAAATAAACAAGACAAACCCATGGTGAAAGTTATATGACATGTTAGGAGATGAAGAGATAACAAAGACTACATAGCTGTGTAGTTTTTGATTATTTTTTGTGGAGGAGGGATTAGCTAAATGGAAAGAGATGTGGAAAGAGATGTAGACAGGACTACTATGGGGAACAGAATATTAAATGGGCCAGTGTTATTGTTAGTGAATAATGGGGCTGCTGAGATAGAGAGCAACTCAAACAGCAAGATACCAGAGGTAGGAGAGCCCTTAAAAACTGTGGAAAGTATTCCAAATGTCCCAGAGTCCTTACTTTGTCTGCTTCTACTCAATACCTGCTTGGTTTCTTTCTGCAGTTTTTCTCCAGGCCACAGTGCAGCGGGAATAAGGAGCATGTCGCTTAGCCATAATCTCTGACAGAGAGAATTGTTTTCCCTTGGAAACATCTGGTTACAGGGGCCCAGTGAGGCCCCTCTTCTTCTGTTTTGCTTCTCTGCAGAAGTCCGTGCCTTTGATTGCTTCTGTAGTAGCTCAGTTATCAAAAGAAGAAGGAAAAAAAAAAAAAAAAAAAGAGAAAGAGACCAATGAACAAATCTCTTAACAAAAATCTAGACAGGAGTCTCGTATATATTTAATACATTTCAGTTCACTGTTGATTAGCGGTAAAAAAATAAAAATAAATTAGTCACTTTTTTTTTTTCTTTCCCTACTGACAAATGTTTGCAATAGGTGTCTTGATCATTCTCCCTTTCTCTATGTTTATAATTTGTTATTATATTCATTAACAATATAATTAATTTTTAAAATACAATTTATTGAGCACATTTAGCAAATTATTCAACCAGTGCTTGGAAGCAATATTTATCTGCCTTTTTTTTTTTTTTTTTTTTTTCATTTTCAATGAGGTAAGAATTCAGTATTTTATATCCATGTATGTCACTGGGAAAATGATGTTGTATTCCAGTAGGCTAATTAATGTAGAAAATTAGCAACATTTAATATATGTGTTTAGATCGATAAGTTTAATGTTTGCAATGAAAAATAACATTAAACAAAAATATTTCTTTTCAGCTAAATTATTAAGTGAAGCTCTAAATTGTCTCTTACAGAATTAGCAGTCATCAGTGCTCTAGGGTGGGGTGTTTTTTTGTTTTGTTTTGGGTTTTTTTTTTCACTTATACATTATTGTGTTGTTTTGTCAGTCCTTTACAACTTCTAACTTCTTTTTACCTATTTCACCTTCACCTTTTTATATCTTTTTACCTCCTCACTAGTTCTGTGAATATCATTCTTCTCTGATACAAAGTTAGGGTTTTGAGGTTGTCTTATTCCAACAGATTATTTTTGTAATTCTAGTTTAAAATTGCCATTTAAGTAGAAATAATCAATAAATCAAATACCTTGCTTTCATATTTCTGTTTAATTCTAAATCCCATAATTATTTATCAGCCAATCAGATTTAGTAGAATACTTATTTTGGAGGAATGTTGAATGTAAGTTATAAGTGGCTTGAAGGCTGATAAGTGTAGTGCACATAACAGTTCAGTTTTAATCTTATTTTTAGCACATTCAGCTATATTGACTATCAATGCAACTTCATGTCACGGACATTTTTTGCATACCTTTTTTCTATACAGTCTGAAGGTATTCATATGTCTGACACACTGATCCTTTCACTTTGATGTTTTTTTTCTAATGATGGAGCTCGCTGCTCTCCACAAGATTGTATGGACATTACTGTCTAACTTAATGTATAGTAAAAAAGTTATGATGGAAACTCTCCTTTTTCAAACTTGTAAATTTCTTCCAGAGTTTAAAACTCATAAAACATCCATTTAATTTCATTTTCTAAAGAAATTTCTGAAAAAAAAAATATTTTCTGCCTTCATATTCCATAACCAACTTTAAAAAAAAAAAAATAAAATTCTGAAAACCTTGCAAAGGCATCTTATAAATGTATATAAATATCTCTGTATATAGGGGCTACTAAAAATTATCCTGACAGCAGTTATATTTCCATAAAGGTTATAGTTACGTTTTAGTTTCTGTAACTAGATTAAAAAAAATAATAAAAATAATAGTCTAGAAGATCTGTGGATATAGCCATCAAAAATTTTACACATTCCACAATAAACACCCTTGTGTAATCAATTCACTGCGTAGCAGTGCCAACTTGGGGCACTACGTCCAGCTGGGACAGGGCATCAAAAGCAAGACTCAGACAGGAAGAAAAATGGTTGTGAAATCTACTCCTCTCATACACCAGAATGGTCATGGGTCTTTTGGCCACCAAATAAGGTTCAGATACTGTTGACACGGTTGATTTTTCTTACCTTTGTTCCAAGAAATAAATTAATAAAAAATTAGATACATAGATAGGTAAGTTTGGAGAAAGGGTGGCGAAAATTAGTTACAATTTTCTTTACAAGGACATGCATTTGTAAGGTGGTAAGAGAATTTAAAATGGAGTTATTTTTTTTCTCTTTTTTCCATCTTTTTTGGACTCATGTCCTGAGCACATTGGCTCATTATGAATCTAAACCACTGCATGAAAAATAATACAACAGTTTGGGTTATTTTTTGTTCAAGAGATTTTCATCTGTATTATCTGTATTGAGGTATTCAGTTGAGAAAGTGGAAAAGGGAGTGGATGAAAGGGACCTGTCTGAATAGTGAAGAAGAATCCCTCCAGCCTACAAATAAAGAACTCTAGAAACTGGACCAATTAGTAAGTCAGAGGTATATAAGTGTGTGGGCGGAGGGGAAGAAGCAGAGGTGGAAGGAAAAAGAGACTGTCAGATTGAAACATGTTTTCTTGGTGGTGTTCAACTGAATAATGCAGAAACTGGCAAATAGAAGATAGGTAAACTTCAGAGGGCTACTGTTGGGATGATTCAAAATATTTCTGTATACCATGTTGAGTGATAGCCTGTTTGAAGGTATACTATAATGCACTTGGAAGAAAGTTCTTAAGCCAGACACGTCTGAAACTGTTCTGTTGCTACGTGTGTGAGTTCCTTAGATACAAGTAAAATTGGCCCTATATTTAGAAAACAGAAACAAAGAGATACAGTCAGGCAGTCACACTAAAGTCATCAGTACAAAGACGCTTGTGAAAGGCAACCACGATAGTCCTTTATGAATCCCACGGAAGACAGCACCAGAGTATGTCCCTACAAAGCCAATTTCATAATCACGACCAATGGACCTCACACAACACTCTGACATCAACAGCAATTCTTCTGCTACAGGAGGCATCTAGTGCTTAAACATCATCTTTTCTGTCACCAGTTTCCCTGTGAAGCCGTATCATTTCACATGGTACACAAGTCCTGTTTGTTATAACTATAGTATATTAAGTACATATTTGTTTAGACAGTATGTAGGATAGCAATTTTGTATTGACTGTCACATAAAATTGCATGCAAATAACTAACAGACACTAGCAGCTTTTGAAGAAACTGTAAAACTTTAAGATATGTCAAATATATAGAGAGGAACTAAAATGTTCTGTAAGTTCACTTTCTTTCACCATAGATATAAATCCCTTTAAATCTTTTCATGTTGCATGCATAACCACTGAGAGAATAATTTATATCTCCATTTTCAGAGGACATCACTTGACCAATTTTATTCTTAAACATCCATGTCAACTTTAAACATTTTATAATCAATGTATATATGCCTACTTAAATTTAAATATGGCATGATGCATTTAGTGTTAGAAAAAGGAAAGTTATTTGTCTGTCGTAATAATACTTCAGCTCCTCTGCTGTGTGGTTAAGACAAACATAACAAAGTACTAAAAGCATTGTTTTCCATGTCAAACTGTAAAATGTTCACCCAGAGCACATGATGGTGGTTAACTTTCCAGTAGACCTGCACTCCTCTTCAACAGCTATTGTCACCGCCAAATGCTATATATGCTTCTTTATTTGCTTAATACATTTCCTCTTTAAACTAATTGAGACAAAGGAGAAGGGAAAACTTTTGAGATTTAATTTGGCCAGAATGTCCATAACCATCCCAAATTCTTACCCTATTATTTATTAATTCAATAATATACAGAGTAAAGCTTATTATGCAACTTTATGCATGCTATGTACATTTCTGAATAATGGCAAGGGTATTAAAAGTAGCCAAGCCATGTATTGTATCTTCAACAACAATTTAAATTAACATGGGAAATCCTTGGATTTTTTCCTTCATCGTCATGTGTAGTAATTGAAAATTACAGTTATATTTGAAGACATCGGACATAACCTGCTCCTGTTGTTATGTCACATATAGTTTGCCTATGTAACACAATGTGCCAGAAACTCTTACTGGCACGTGCAGTAATTTGATATAATTGCTAAAATGTCAAAATCCATGCTTACAATCAATTTTACAATCAGATTTTGAGCAGGCATAATTTTTAGAGCTACAAATCATTTCTGCTTGGTACTTACATCTGACTGATGTCTAATTTCAAATTACAGAAGAAAATATTGAGCATTTGTAATATTGATTTAGGGGAAAAATAATGAATTGTTCTCACTAACTAGATAATTACATGTTGGAAATGTGCTTTTTCTCTGTGTGTTGTTTTTCAACATCTTACTAACCAATGACTAATTATTTCAATTGTTACTTTCATTTTACCATAGCTTTTATATATTTTTTATTATTATGGTTTATGAAAGCATAGTATACATTTCAAGATGTAATTACACATTTTCATTTTATTTACTTTACTCCAAGTATTTTTCAGTGGAGTAGTTAAATGTTTTAGATACTTAACCTAGACAGAAGTGTTATAGTGTATATTTCTTTCTTGCTATAATATTACCGGCAATCTATTTTACAATGCATGTTTTTATTGGTAAGAATTTGTAGCATGAAATAAACATTTCGCTTGGGATTCATGTTATTGAATCTTCGAAGTCTACATTGCTTACATTTGAAGAAGTTGTTCTGACTGTTTAATAGTCAAAGCTATGGAATTAAGTAGTTTTAGGGTGCTTTCCCTAGAATACATACCTAGATCAGATTGTGAATAACATCAAACATCTCTCTCTTTCTCCACTAATTATGAAGCATCTCAGCAGCTAGTTTACATTTAGATTTCTATGTGAAAAATTCAGATAAATCTATCTGGTCAGATAAATCTCAACCAATCTTAAATCCTGGATTAAATTATAGACCAGGGAAAGTTCATAACAGATATACACAGACAAATGTACAATCACATATATGTGCATGTGTGAGAGAGTGAGAGCGTTTTTTGTGCGTACAACTCAGCTTCTTGTCTATTATAATGCATTCAGTACAGTTTTTAACTACATGATCACATGCTATTTTTGCATAGGAACCTTCTTCATTCAAGGCACAGATGGATATGTGGATATTGCTCACTTAATGAAAAGTGAATATTCAGGCCCAAACTTGATTCACTGCGCATTACCACAAAACCTGTTCTGCAGGCAGAATTGCTCATTTCTTCTCCCATGGCAGTCCTCACTACAATGCCTCATTATCACAGACACGAAGGAATGCAGACCTGCCCGGTCCCACACACCGACTGTCAGACCCACACAGTTGGTTCTTGTCTCTCAGCCCCTGTAGTAGCACTAACATCCCTCCCACATGTGCAAGGTGATGCTCTGGCTTTTCTCCCGTTTCCTCCCCCCACCTGTGTTTTGCCAGTCAGCTCGGCAGGGTCGCACAGTAAGAGTAGCCACGTGGGTCAGGCTGGCCTGCTGGAGCTGCTCTGTGCTTGGTTCAGAGAAGCCTTGTAGATGATGCGGTCACCAGATGTCATTGATGGTGATGTGACATGAACAGTCCCCATCTCATGCTCCTGAGTACCAGAAGCATCTCCTGAGCTATGACAAACCATGAAACTGCCTCATGCATCACAGGCAAAGGTCCTTAATGCATGGATGCATTTTCACAATACTCTTTAGCGAGGAGGACATTTTTACGCTTCATGAATTGAGGCAAAGAGAGGAAGGAGAGGAATAGTGTATCCAATAGTGTAGTAAATCAGATGAGGTGTTTAGGATTTATTTTCAGAATATGTGGAGTATTTCAAAATATCATACAGCTTCCAGGTGCTTATAAATTCATCCACATGATGAGATGAGGACTAGATAACAGCAACCACCTGTGAGAAATTCAGTTTAAATAAATTGCTTATAATTATGTAAAGACAATATAAAGTCAGGGTACAGAAATTCTGACTTGATTTTAGAGCTTCATAGTGTTTTGAGGGGATGGGAAAGGAGGATGGGTTTTGTGATTTCCATTTTTTTTTTTTTTTTTTTAAAGAAGGCAAACTGGAAAAGCAGAAAGCTTATCACGCAATATCATCTGACAGCTTGGCTGGAAGATTTGGATGGACATCGCAGACCTCTGACACTCCATGTAATGGAGTAAGTGATAGCTGCAGGTGGGAGTAGTCCCCTATGTTGATGCCAGCACTGCAGAAGCCCGTGACACTTTGCCAAACGTATTTCATAGATGTTTGCTGAAAATAGGGCAATGCTAAGATTTTCAACTTAGGGCACCATTCCAGCATTTACTTCTGTGAGAATATAGTATCTTGCCATGTCTCTGGAAGATTTAACACTTTATTCTCCCTCTTTACCAGCCTGTCAGGGTCCCATTGCCATTTCTTCTCCACGGGAGCTCCTGATTTAGTTATAGTCTTCTCTTCATGTAGTTCCAGACTGCACCTTTTGGGGTTTATTGATATATATATTGTTATACTTGCAGTCTCCCTGCTACAACTTCAATTTCCTTCCCATACTACCAGCCTCAACTGTCTTATTCAGCCATTATAATTTTCACTTTGAAATTTAAGCCCTTTTCTAACCTTTTCCCTTAGCCAGCTATAGTTCTTTACTCACAAACTCTTAACCCCTTTGGCATCTCTGTCTTTCAACCATTTCATCTGTTTTGTTCACTCTTAGTCTACCTGCTCAGTTCCAGCCTTCCTCACATCACCTGATGGTTCAGTCCTGATTTCCTTCCATCGCTTCCCATAGGCAATGTCTAGTAAGCCAGGCTGGGATTCAGCCAATCTCAAGAGAGATTCGTCTGAGGACTATCTTCTTCAGTCTAGCAATTGTCTAGCAGAATTGGATTTATCATACATGGAAGACTTCCATTAAAAAAAAAAAAAAATGTAATTCCGAACTTTTGCCAAAAATATGAAAAAAAAAAATAAATCCCAAAACCAAAACAACCAACCAACCCTGAAAATTTTAGCCTTTGCTCAAAAGTCTGCCATCTAAGCCTGAGATAGAAGCAATTCAACTCTCAAGGAACCACATAGGTAGGTATATTAAGTAAAAATCATTTTCTTACAAAGACTTCAAGACCAATGACATTATCCCTTCCACTGTGTCAATAAGTGAAAGTCAGAACGTCCAGTATTTTTTTTTTCCTGGAAATATATGAGAGATCTATTTTAAAATTGTATGTCTGTTAAGGGTTTGTTGAACTGATTCAGAATGTTTCGTACCTTTTAAGATCAAGTTGAGCTTTATGCCAATGTTGACCTTTAAAAATACCTTTAGATTAAATAGTTTTAGATTATGAACAAAAATGGTTATTTTTTAAAAAAAAATACATCTCAGACAGGACTTGATTCCAGCTGAATGATATCTTTTTAGATATCATTTTTAGATCTTTTTAGACTGTATGTTTTAGTCTCAGTGGATGTCCATCAAATGGACATGTTGGTCTACATATCAAAGCTATTTGCTCTGACGATTAGACTATTGGGTTATTTTCTCATTGTGGTAGCTTATTCTGCTGGAATTGCTCAACATGGTGTGATAACACACTAAATGCTCATTGGAACAGCGCATTGAGCCTGGATCATTGGAATCATAGCTGAGAGCCTTAGTTATTACTAGGTTGTTGTCAATCTCACTCTTTTGCATTTAATGACTATTTAACTGTGTATTTGCAAAGCAACAGCATAGCCTAGTGGTTAGGTTTTCTGGAGAAGGTAAGGACCCATGCTCAACTGTATGACCCAAATCAGACAGAGGAGGGAAAGTAGATTGTGTCACAGAAGTTGGAGCAGCTGAAAAATTCTTGTCAAGAAAAGTTTATCAACACTGATAAGGATTCTGTTTGGAATTTTTTTCAGTTGGTTTTTTTTTTCCCTGTTGTTTTTGTTCCATCGGTGTTTCTGACCAAATAAATAAATGAATATCTGACCAGATTTCTAGTTGAAATAATGTAGCATATGGTATCTACTGATTTATTTATTTTTTAAGCCTTTTCCTTTCATACAGGCCCATTAAGTTCTTATTCTAAAAGAACACATTGAGAGCAGAGATTTCATCCAAAGAGTAAAACAAATGGAGGCTGACAGAGCTGGTGTGTGAAATGTTTCTACATGTCAAAAAGAAACTCTCCCATTTCTTTTTCTGCATTTGCCCTTCTGTCTTCATAGACCATAAGCCTTTTCTTAGTTTTTGAGCAAAGCATTCAGTGAGGCTTTAGAATGATAGATATATGGGTCTTGTGGTTAGGTCTGTGGTTCCATTTAACATCACAAATTCCCAGAATTCTTTAAAAGTAAATTATAAGTTGCTATTGCTGGCAGTGTGCTCTAGGACAGTAGTTATTGATAACAGTATGTCGGAGGTATGAGAAGATATCATAGATGATTTATAAAATGTTTCAGAATATTCAAATAAATCATTAGTCATAGCAAGATATAGTTGGCCCTGGGAAGTCCTGGGAAATCCAAATGCATGTCTTGCCAGGAGTTGCCTCGTGCCTTATGTTGTGTGTACCTATGGTTGTACTGCACACTCTTCAGCACTTCCAGTGAATCTTACTGCTTCAGATGACAAATGTGGCAGAGTAGTAAATACATTTATATGACAGCATGTACAACTAGATTCCTTAACTTAACATGTGGTAGTTTTAAATAATTTAGTGCACAGCACTTTTGATCATGGTAAATATATTTCAGTTTTTTGATGCAATTGTAGCTGCTAAAAAAAGGACAAACTTTCTATTCATGTCTAAAAACTGGTGCTGGGTTTTTGGTTGTTTTTTTTTTGTGAAACTAAGTGGTATGTGGAAATATTTCAATTCTGATAGAAAATATCCAACATACTACCTGTAAAAGTTCAGATAAACTGAATGGATCATTCCCATTACTTGTGAATGCTCTAGCCACTAAGTTGCTCAATATCCTCAGACATCTTAATTCATGCTTTTATTTCTATTATTTTTTTATTCAAAATTTTTGCATAGCATATTGAAAAAAATATTAAACTTCTCTTTTTGGAAAAAAAAAAAGGGCATTCATATGTTGATTTCTGTGCAGCCTATCAGCAGTTTTCACTGACATGCTTAAATCCAAGACTAAGGCTATAAGTACAACAATGTATAGCTAGCAAATAGCCTTGTATATCTTTAGATTTTTAGGTCACATACCAAATGAACCCTCTGGGTATCACCCACATTTCTGAAGTTACTGAGTTAGTTTTGTTTCTTCAGCTCTGTTGCATATTCAAATATGTACCCTACAACTGTAAAGTCTACCTCAGCATTTGTCATGACAAATGTCTTGGTAATGAGGTCTAATCTCCATATTATCCTAGTGTCTCTGCTTCAAGCTGTTGTTATCATACATTTATTTCCTACAGGGCTCAAGAAAAAGTTTTTTTCGTTTGTTTTTTTGTTTGTTTGGTTGGTTGGTTGGTTGGTTGGTTTTTTTGTTGGTTGGTTGGTTGGTTGGGAGTTTGTTTGTTTGTTTGTTTGTTTGTTTGTTTGTTTGTTTTAACAGTCTGCTTTATTACCATAAAAATACCCTGCTGCAAGCTTATGGTAAGTGACTCCCTGAGGAATTGCTGCACATTGCCATGTGTCCCATAAACAAAACTGTTCTGTATCACTCCAGAATAACTTGTAGTGCTGGATAAAATACACTTTCAATATCATTGCCAAGCTGAAAGTTCTTTGCATTTTTGGGGCATAAATTGCAGTTGTAGGTATATGCACATAGAACCATACTTGAAATAGCTTTGTTAATAGAAAACAGAAGGAAAAAAAAAAGGCAGCAAGAGGGTGCTTGATAATTTTCTACAAATAAATGAAAAAAGATATTAGAGGGAGTCTTATTTCTTATTCATTCTTTTGAGCTTACAAAACTAATTTACTCCAAAAAGCATTAGCTCATTGAGGTGTGAATGCTTTCCTATTTTTTTGTGTCAATGTTATGTTTGTGTTATAGAGAACATGCAAACACATTTGTACAGGATCTTACAGGATCATTGGGAAATTAACTGGCATTCTACCTGAAGTTACATCCCATATCTGGAACAATTTTACAAAAACCACCCAGGGAGTCTGAGATCATCCATAATTAAGTTTATCAATAAATTAATGGCTTTCATTTTATGACTGTTTATATGTCTTCATTGCTGTGTTGGTTTGGGCTGGGATAAAGTTAATTTTCTTCATAGTAGCTAGTACAGGGCTGTGTTTTGGATTTGTGCTGAAAACAGTGTTGATAACACAGGGATGTTTTAGTTACTGCTGAGCAGTGCTCACACAGAGCCAAGACCTTTTCTGCTTCTCACCCCACCCCACCAGCAAGTAGTCTGGGGGTGCACAAGGAGTTGGGAGGGGACACAGACAGGACAGGTGACCCCCAACTGACCAAAGGGATATTCCATACCATATGACATCATGCTCAGCATATAAAGCTGGGGGAGGAAGGAAGTGGGGAGATGTTTGGAGTGATGGCGTTTGTCTTCCCAAGTAACTGTTAAGTGTGATGGTGCCCTGCTTTCCTGGAGATGGCTGAACACCTGCCTGCCCATGGGAAATGGGGAATGAATTCCTTGTTTTGCTTTGCTTGTGTGCATGGCTTTTGCTTTACCTGTTAAACTGTCTTTATCTCAACTCACGAGTTTTGTCACTCTTACCCTTTTGATTCTCTCCCCCATCCCACTGCTGGGGGGAGTAAGCGAGTGACTGCATGATGCTCAGTTGCCAGTTGGGGTTAAACAATGACAAATGGAAATCAAAGAACTGATTCCAACATGTCAAAAATTCCTGATTAGTTTCAGAGATTTCTGAGGGGTAGAATACAGAAAACAAAAATGCAACAACTGAAGCAGTCATTTCAAAGCTAAACTGGAGAAAAGCTGTACCTCTTTAAATTCAGAGTTTGTAGTAATGCAGATTCTGTATTTCTGCTATAATCGTGCAGCTTTATATATAAAATAGTGGTGCGAGATGTTAAAACTTCTCATGTGCTATGAGAAGCAATATACTGCTGATTATTTCTTTTTCCCTCTTACTAACAGATATGTTGTGCTTCATAGCAACTTTTGAATTAATTATGCCAGCATACAAGAAAGTCTATTAATTTTAGTATCACTTCACAGGTTATAAAACCCCCAGATCTTGTGATATTTCAGAAGACAGTCTTTGCTCTTTCTAATCGTAATTTCTGTGAGGTTTCATCTTCCCAGCTCACTGAAAAAGGAAATTGGCATACAAAAAAGCGCATTCAGGAGGGCTGAAACATAACAATGAATGGAAAGCAACAAAAGAGACATACCTGTTTCTGCTATTGCTATATGTCTTGCTTTAATAAGCTCTTCATGTTCTTCAACTTCAGACAAACTTCCCAGAAAGGTATATTATTGCTGTTTTTTTCCTTACTATTACCTGGTCTTGCAGGACAACCCCCTAAAGTCTCTAGGGCATCACTTCTGAGTATAAAAGTTCTTGCTGCCAGTTATTGTCCCTGTGAATTCAGTGAGGGTTGGGGTTTTTGTTTGTTTGTTTGTTTGTTTGTTTTTCCCTTTATGTTTGATTACGTTTTAAAATATTAAACACAATTACTAAGATAATGTGAAACAAGAAATACATTCTGGATGCAAATTTGTGATGTTTGATCCGAAACCAAGAAAGAAGTCAACTTCAATGCCTTAAAAAGCTTGTCCTTGTAGTCAGACAACACAAATTTTATCTTGCTGGACATAGTGCAGCATCACTGAACTACTGGCAATGCACACTTAGGCTCGGATACTCAGTAGGAATTAGATATCCAAATGCCTTTGAATATTTGATCCACAGTTATTTGTGTATTGTTGAGACAACTGAAGCATAACTAAAGATATCGCAAGGCTCTATTGACATGCCTTCTGGAAAACAATGCTTATTTAGAAAGGTGAGAATAATGTATCATAATCATGCCCTTGAAAATGTCTGGACATCTTTAAATTGGAAATACTGAACTAAAGAATTTCTCATTTGAAACTCACTCAGAAAACTTCAAATGACCTACCCAGAAAATGGCTGTGGGCCCTCAGGATCTGAAACTTAACTTGAGCTGTAAAATGAAAAGTGTGAATTTTAAAAATCCTCTATATACCCAAAATATGTAAGTCTCTACATCTTTACTTTTGTGGTTTTGCTTATTCTTTTTTAGAAGAAAATACTATATACTGCAGCTATTGGTTGACTAATCTGCGACAGATTTATCAATAGGGTGATGTAGGAACTGTTTGGTAAAACCCGAAAGAAAAAATTCATTGTGGGTACTTGCACTGAACCTCGGAATACGCAGAAACAAGCAGTAAGGTAGTGAGAGGAGGTATTTCAGTGTTGGCGATGAGGTAAAACTGTTGGATGTCTTTCAAATTATTATGCCAGTCCAGATATTTTTTGCATAATGAGAACATCTTTCATGTGTCAGAACAGGTTTTGATTATAACTAAATAAGTGAAAGCAGGGATATGTTGATAAGGTCACCTTTAATGTAAAGTTTGCTCTGAGTTGTCTAAAGTATTTAATGGAATAGGGAAACCTGGTGATGAAGTGAGGCATTCAGAGAAAGAAAGCTTGTAGAACACCGTATTTTGGAGGAAAAAAATTAAGCATGCCTTTCCTTAAAAAATGATAAAAACAATCACCTATATTGAGAAAAGAGAAGATCAGTTACAAAACACAAACAAAATGTTAAGAATGAAAATAAGAATTTTGTTACTTACCATTATAAATTATTTTTCAAGCTCACCATATTAAATTAATTGTGGGGGATTTTATATTATGTTTATTACAGTAGCCAGGAAAACCTTGCTTTAAATCTGTTTGAATAGCCTTTGTGTCATTATAGGTCAGTCTTCATGAAAGCTATAGTTTCACGTGTCCAGAACCCATACCTAGGGTGATATAAGCTTTATTCATATATTTTTATATATGTATATAATTTCTATATAGTCTTACCCAGTAAGACTAGTATGTACCTTTTAAATATTTCCCTCAATAGACAAAATATTTTGACATCTATCCCCCAAGATAAAATTATTGGAAATAAACTATTTTTTGTAAGGACTAATTGAAAGACTAAAAAGATTTAATACGCCACTGCAGTAGTATCAATATTTATTCCAAAGCTTCATGGACCAATTTTCTAGATTTTGCAAGAAATTCTGGGGCTAGCCTTTTGATAAGGACTTGGATCCCACCTATATTGGACATATTTTTCAATCTCTCCCTCTTGCCACAAGGTGAAAACATGTTTTCTGAAAAATAATGTGAATGTATCTAAACACTTGTCTTCTCTTTTTCCTGACTATGTCATTCGCTCTAGAAAAAAAATAAATAAATAAATAAAAAGAAGCTTTTATGCAGTATTTGTTTGTAGCCTGTCTTGGGTAAAACAATACTAAACCAGGTGAAGTCCCAGCAGTTTTATTGCAGCTGAAGAAAAGTGAAGGGTGCTTATGTTATATGCATTATCACGTATCACGCATACATATAACAAGCTCTCACAAAGCAGGTGCTGTCATTTTCCTCTGTATTTGCACAGTGTCTGAATGTTGAGTCTCTCAGTGTGTGCTACAATGCACATTTTTATAAATAACAGCAACAACAATGAAGATATGCTGCTAGGACTTATTGATAAACTTTGAACAAGTGCTATAAATTTGTATTTTTATGATCACGAGAAACTTTGAAAAGTAACTAATGAAAGCATTGAAGGTCAGAACTGAGTTTTAATAGGAGTGCAGTGTAGGAAAGGCTGTTTCAGAGAATATATATTAAGCTTGCAGTGCTAACAATAATAGCTGAACCTTTAATAATGCAGTGCAAATGTTTTTTCACAGTCCCAACTAGAAAGTCTATTTCTACACAGTTTCTTAGTAATAGAGAAGTTGTCTTAGAAAGTCAGATTGCTGTTCTGTATAATGCTCAGGTCCCAGAAATCTTAAACTTCTCGTATAGCATA
This sequence comes from Aramus guarauna, assembly GCA_013400195.1. Lineage (NCBI taxonomy): Eukaryota > Metazoa > Chordata > Aves > Gruiformes > Aramidae > Aramus > Aramus guarauna. The sequence goes on along the minus strand of VXBL01003769.1, from coordinate 787,713 downwards.
ACATGTTAGATTAACTTATAGATTAGTAACCCTCTCCCCATCAAGAGGCTGTGATTTATACCCAGTTGCATGGGGGTGTGTACGCAAATGCTGTCTACTCTATACAGACATACATACATATATGCACCAGACCTGTCACATATGTGACATATTTGTCATCTACTCTATAGTACGTGTTTCATATAAATACACCCAAAACCATATTTTATATACAGCAAACATTATTAAAAAGATAATTGTGTTCATGTTTATCCAAAACTGAGTGGCCACATTAGCATAGTATTAAGTTAGCAAATTCTGGTGATAGCCTGGTAGGCTATAGTATCCCAGGCACATGATAAGAGAAACAGTCAGACAGCTTTCTTTTTCTTTTGAGGTGTGTTTTGTGTTTCTGGAACAGAAAAAGCATGACTCATACTTTATCTCTTTAGTCCAGTTCCAAATTGTTCCAAGAACTTCAGTTTTCATGCTAATTTTGGTTTTAAGTTACATTTTGGATGGAAAAGCCTGAAAGAATGTTCCAGCACTGAAGTTTGTAACTTAACATTAAGTAATTAAATGACAATGTTAGATATATAAATGTTAAGGTTATTTGTTTGAAAGCTAGGAGGCAAATAAAAAACCTCACCCCTTATTGGGTTACTGAAAGGCATGATCTTTAAGTCACACCTATAATTCAGAGTCCTGATTCATGAGTGTAAAACACATGGTGCTGGCAATACTGGAGATCCTGCTTAACTAGACAGGGGTCAGGGAGTTGCTTTGCTTTGTTTTAAATTTTTTTTACTGCAATGCTGCATAGCCTAATTATTTAGATACATTATGATGCCCAACTGAACAAAGAATGCATTAGTGTAGAGCAGGTCTCTAGAAAATGACTTCATTATGGTTTTTCTAAAGGTTCAGTTCACATGATATACAGCACCCCTTAACCAACACCTCCAGCTGGGCTAGGAAAAATATGACGTAAGGGGACTGTTGCACATACAGCAATTTTCCATTTTTATTTCCACAAATATTGAGGATTATTTGTTTGTTTATTTATTTATTAAACATGCTTCCTTTGAAATTAGCAGTATTCTGCCCTGCCTTCATTTCCAGAGTGTCTGCACATATGTATCTATGGGTGTGTGTATATATATGTATATATGTACATATACATGTACATTATGCACATATAAATAAACTATACATAGGTGGCTCATATTATCACAGCTGGAAATTGAAACATCTAAGAAACTTAATTCTGCCTTAAATCATTCACTTACTTACAGTTCTGTGGAAGAGAAAGTTTGGCAAAGGATCAGTTGTTCAGCTTTTTTTTTTGAATGATAATAATTATGATTATAATAAATTAAGCATTGTATTTTTTTCCTTTTGTATTGTGGTAAAGTATGTTTCTTCTTCAACTACCAGGCAAATCTTTGAACAGGTCTGGTTTTCATTCTAGAAAGCAAAAAACCTGTTGTGTGCTTCCCCCTGCCCGGATTCCTAAATCTGGATGAGTAATGTGAATAACAGGATCAGATAAAAGTCATTATCTTAAAAACTGGAAATTAAAAAAATGCCAGAAATACAAGAGAAAATTCATCAGTATACAGTGGATAAGACAAAAGTACAGTTCTAGTCCTATTAATGTTGTGTCTTGAAAACAATATTGAGGATTAATGATATATATTAATTAAAAATTATTAAGTCTAATATTCTTGTGAATACAGATGAGAGAAATGTGAAAGTAAAATCCTTCAGTAATCCCAAGACTTTCAGGATACTTTGTGAGGCTTTTAGTTACTCCAATATAAAATTTGAAAAGTTTTAAAGTTCTGACCATTCCATCCAAAAAACAGTGTTTGCCTTTATTATTTGAACCGTGTACAAGTAATCCACTGCTAATTGTGACTAGTTGCTATTCATGCATTCCCAGGAAAGGCACTCGCTGGGAAAAAAAAGATAGTTGGTTCAGACAGTTTAGGTCAGAATCAGAATCGAAGCACTTTATTAATTTATTAATGACATATAATTAACCCACAGTGAACTATACATTCAGGATCAATATTGGCAATACAACGGGTAAATGATGATACCAGACCCTCACAGAGCGTTAGTAAACAGCGACACATCCCCCAGCCCCTGTAGCTGATCCCCAGGAGCAGACACCATCGCCCGAACCCCCCAGCTCCCCGGTAGCACCCCTCTGCCCCCAGCCCCTGGGTCACAAGCACATCCCTCCCGGCGTGGGTCCCCACGCGTGTCCCCGTGGCCGCACGGACCCTGTCGGGGTGGGGGCTGCTGCCGGCACCCGCGGGGGGGGATGCGCTGCCCGGCCCGGAGCGGGGAGCGGGGTGCGGTGCGGTGCGGTGGGGGCGGCCGCGGCGAGGAGGCTGCCGGCAGGGCCCGGCCGGGTGGTGCCGCTGCCCCGGCCCCTCCAGGGTCTCCCCCACAAATCTCCATCCTGACTTTATGCCTCTTCTCAGGCTGGCTCCCTCCGTGTTTCTGTTTCTGTTATTCTGTTCAACAGAATTTCTCTTCTCCTGGTTAATTCCCTGGTTACTGTTTAATCTGGCTGGTGGTTTTCTTCCTCTTTAACGCAGCTGGTTTGGAGCAGACCCACTCCTGCGGTGCCATGCACTTGACACACGCAACCCGAACACACTCACGGTCCTGCCCTAAAAGCTGATGCTATCCAGGCCATCCCATGTGTGGATCATGTGAGCACCCCACAAAGACCTTTATGTCACAACTGTGAATGGTAAAATTGTTCCTCTGTGGAAAAATAGAATCAATTTCATGCAGACATTTTTGTTGTTGCTGTTGTTCAACCTGTGTAATTCTGTTCATTTCACCTTGTAAAAAATGTACTTTTGGATTTAAGAAAGTCACTTGGGTGAAGAGTAGGTGGGGAGGTGGTTAAAAGAGACAGAGGATGCAAATAGAGGGAGAGCAGTAGACAATTAAGAGCGTCTCAAGATTTTGTTGCTTAAATACAAGATAGTTATCCTGGCATTCCCAACAAAAAAGATCCAGTCACCTCTGCAGGCAAACTGACCTAGTTTGTTCTAGACATTTTAGATAGTTTGTTTAGGACAGGATGAATTGTCCTGTGTAAGTGACTGTTTCTGCCCAGTGGATTTGAAAGGAACTGAAATTGATTATTCTGGGCTTACACAACACAGTTTTAGACTTCTAAAGTTATATGAGACCTAAAAACTACCCATGCAGTCTTTACTCCCTATGAATAGACATCAAAGCAGAAGACCTTGAAATGTCTGCACCACAGCACAGTTTCCCATTGAATCCTTGAAAATATTTCTAGAGTACAAGTCTATCTCTATACACATCCTGATTCAATGAAATAGTAATGAAAATGAGTTTTCAACTACCAGCAATTTCCTCTACACCTCATTCTAGTTGTTAGGGATTTTTAATCCTTATCAAAGCAAGAGTATTCAGTGAATCAGGTTAAAAAGAAGAAAAAAGTGATTGTGATTATGAACCATTTCTGTACTGCAGTTTGCACAGCACCTGGCATAATAAGATCCTGGTCCATAAGGACCAGGACAACACAAACTAAAAAATCATTATTATTCTGATCTGTCAGTGTAACACATTGGCATCATTTATCAAGAAAACCACCTTGAAAGTGGCATGGAAGAGTTGGTGATGGGAAAGTGACCATCACTGTATTTTAGTTCTCATCCCCACAGGGTAGTTAGGAGGCAGATCACAGCACCTTAGCAGCACAAAACTGAAGGAAAAGAGGTTCCATGTAGCACTGGTTCCACTAGGGACAGGAATTACCAAGGCAATTATTATAAGGACATTGATGAAACTGATGGTTTTGTCCTCAATCAGATGTTCTGTTTGGTTCTGCCTTTTCACTCAATATCCATCTTAGTACTTTATAAAAATGTGCTTGTGCACCACCTACAGTTAAATGATAATGAACAGTTGCATCCCATTGATCTCGATTTGTTCACATAGGCAGAAACTTACTTTGTTAAAATCATTATATACCTAAAGCAAAGTGAGTGATCGATGCTAAGAGATGGAAAGGAAGAGAGAGACTATTCCTTTCATAGATGACCCAAAAGACTTTTGCTATAGGGACAGATCACTCTCTGGAGTAAATTTTCCCCTGGTAGAGTTGACCTCTGCCTCTACTCTCATTAATCCTTACTGCTGTTTGCCAAACCTGTTCATAAAAAGCTCTAATAATAGGTAATCCAGAACCTTCCCAGGCAGTTACTTCCAGAGCTTATGTTTTTGTTTGGGGTTTTTTTGTTAATATTTCATGTTTTTTGTAGTGTCTAAACTAAATCACTTTAGCTGCAATTTAATCCCATCATTTTTAGTCTTATTCCCAACTGAGATGTGGAGCATAGATTTTTCTGTATTTTTTTTCTTGTTTGCAGTAATATTTGAAGACTGTTGTTGCATTCTCCTTCTGTATACTCTTCATCAGACTAAACAGTAACAGTTCCTCCTGTCTCTCCCCATAATCATGATGTTTAGATTGTTGATCTTACTTGTTATTCCTCTTTGGATTTCCTCCAGCTGGACCACAGCTTTCTTGAAACATGGTGCCCTAAACAAATGTTGATTTCTCCAGTTGAAGGTGTTGCCTACATATTTTTAGCCAGTCTTTCAACTGTTTTTAATGAAGAACAGTTAAATTGCATTTAGAAGAAAAGAAATGTGAATGGGGTTTTTTTTGGTTGGTTGTTATTATTCTTTTTCTGTCAAGGATCTCATGATATCATGGCTGTAATGTCAGAAATCATTAAGTCTGATGTTACATATCCTCTAAAAAACACATCAGCAGTGCTCATACCCATGTCTGTATGGCTCTGAAAATGGTGAGGGCCTCTATATCACAACTTATTTCAAAGCTTTCTGCTCATTGTAGTGACAGCTGATGGCAAAAGAAACTTATTCATTAAGAATTTATTTAATGAGGAAAAGACCACTGTGAGTAATTCTCAAATGGGGCAGCGACCTGGCACTGTAGTCACTGGGATCAGGCACTTGGTCAATGCCAGCTGTCTAACTTAATTTTCTACAGACCATGGTTTCTCACATTTGTGCATCTGTAAACTTTCCAGCAGCTTCTTTGTGCCAATGAAGAGCAGAAGACTTGCTCTGCTTCACTGGTGTTTCCAGATATTCTTGTTGCCGTATGTACGCTTGCTGCACTTCTTTCCTACAACTCAGGTCAGAATTTAATATACCAGGACTTGAAAGACTGAGGATAAGTTAGATTCCAAATATCTGTGATGACTTTTAAACCAGGAATTAATGTTATTTAAATGGGTCTTCTTAATGACCTTGGATTCTTATAACATTTATTATGCTAAATATAGAATTGCCTCAAGATGTGATAGTACATATTTCATAATCTGCTTGCACAGACTGGAACAGGGCTTTGCACTGGTGATTATTGCATATACTATTTGGAAATAATATTTATTATTATAATACTTGAAAGCTGATTTGTCAAGTGACAATGGGAAACTTGTATTCCTAACGGACTGCCATACTTGGCTGTTCCTACAATTTCAGCAAAAATTCTGAGGCAGAGGCTTATCTGTTTCTGTTAGCTGAAGGTAGAGCAGAGCAAATGATAAAAAAATAGCCATGAATTCCTGCTCAAAATTGTAAATAAAATTCTCTTCTTCAGTCATAACTTTCTGTATTCCCTTTTCTGAGTATTATCATACAAGGGTTTACTAGCAGATTGTTCGCTCAGAGAGTTCATTTAAATGAAGTATATTCATAGACATTTGTAAACACAATTATTTGAACCAAACCAGAAAAGTCATGCTGATTCAGTTCTGGAACAAAATATACTACATGCCTCATATATTCAATCAAAGATAACCAATGATATTCAAATTTCAGATATTGATTATTCTCAATGACTTCTTCCTAAACAATTTAAAAATAAGAGGTTGGTGAGATTATTGTGTGAACAGCAATTCAACTAGCAAATAAATATAAGAAAATTATAAAGGGCAAGTAATATAGAAGATGGACATAGAGAGAGAAGAAATTATGTGGAAAGGTTACGAAATAGGGAATGCAGAAAACACCATTTAAAATTAAGAATAGATTTAGAAGTTGGAAAAAGAATGAATAGAATTGATTTATGAAGCATGGAGCTGTATAAATTTGTTTAGAATGTGGAATCAGTTACATTATTCAGGTCTAGTGTGTTTATTACTTTAACCCATTATGGTCTGCTTCTGTGCTCAGAGTGCCAATACATTAAATAAATGTTCACATTCTGTTGTTTCACTTAGGGAATTCATATACTGCAAATACTTCTGATGCCAGAAGAACAAAATATTTACATGTAAATGCAGTACATATAATGCCACTTTGAAGCCAAACATGCTTAGCACGTACAGGTGTATTAGTTTTGTGTTCTGCATAATAATTTTCTGTAGGAAAACAACTATTTGGCAATAATCAAGGTTCCATTTTGCTATAATCAATGTTACATGTGATATCTCATAGCAAGATCTTTATAGAGTCAGCATATGAAACAGAGCTGCAGATCTCTCTTATTTGCTTAGTGGTATGATTTATTAAAAAATAAATAAATGTTTAAAGCTCCAGGCATCCTGGGAAGTCACTGTTCAAGGTGTTGTTCATTAATCCCAATAGCAGATTAAAGTAGGTGGATGAAAATTACTGGTGGAAGGAACTAGAATGGCAACTGGATGTAAAAAGAACAAAATACACTACAAACAGTAATAAACTGCAGGATTGTTGGTGTAACCTGTAAAAATAACTTATTAGCTAGGGTTCTCTGCTATATTGAGATTGGCCTGAGCTCATATTTTAAGATAAATAGAAGTATTTTTGTATTTGGTTTCTGTTTTTCCTTCAAAATGGATATGTGCTATACTTTTTAACCCTTCTCCATATCCAGGAATGACAAAGACTAACTTGTGGCCTAAAATAAAACATCACTTTTATATGTAATCACGTGCATCTGGCAGCTACAGTGTTAGAGAAAACAGCGAGTATCTTATTGATGTGAGATCAAATGATGAAAAGTGGTAAAGCCAGAACAGGAAAAGCAACTTAATTTTTTAACTTCAGAAAAGGAGCAAATTTTGGCAACTGGCTAACATCTGTGCAGTTTACCAAGGCCAGGATAGACATTCACATGGCTAAACTGCAAAGCTAGATGCAAATCTCCTTTGCTAAACTTCGGTCTTTCAGGCCAGTAGAAAAAAGTGTTCCATAAGTTGTGGTTGATACAGGCAAACTTGTAGGGTTTTGTAAGGGGATTTATTTCATGTTGAAAGAGTAAAAGTATCTGAGATGTTGTCTCTCATTCCCTTGCTTTCAAAGCACTTTCCTCTGAACACTTACAAAATTGTGTGTCTGCTTTCCCAACAGACTTGAAATAGCAACACGTTTTCCAAGCTTTAACCTAATCAATTGATTTCATCTCAGGTTTTCTAGTCCAAAATGTCTGTTATAATCCACTAACTCTGAAGGAACATAGGGATTTACCTCCTCTTCTCCCCTGTGCTTTTTGAGGAGATAACTTTAACTGATGTTGCCATTCTCCATCCTAGACCTTTTTCTGGGAGGGAATAGGACAAGGAAGAGAGATCAAGTAGAAGAAGGACACTGATCCACTGAAATCAAATTTGCAGGGACTTTTGAAGTGCTTTTAAAATATATATTAGTTTCTGGTTGCAGTTATATGACCTCAGTTAGAGGCACAAATCCCAAGACTGGATAATAATACCTTACCCAACAGAGCAACTATGAGCCAACATACATGTAATGGCATTGCTACAGTGAAGGACAAAATATTTTTATATAGTTGCTGTGAAGCAAAGACTGCAGGTTGGTACAGCAGTGCCACTATCACTAACAGACTGTGCTGTTATGTTATTTAGGAAGTTAAGGTGATACTATATAGCTGCTGTGATTTCAGATATTAAAACCAATTATTGATTGGTAAAAGAATATAATCCCAGGCACAACTCTTAATAGTGTATGGGTTTTCCACTAAGCTAGTGTCCTAATACTGATAAATGATCTCATGGGAAACAGGCTTCATGTTCTTCAAAACATGGCTAATGATAAGTCAAGCTTATTGACCTGCACAATTAGTAGCTAAAGCAGTGGCAAAAATCCAGCTTCCCCTGGCCTTAGCATTGATAGGTCTGAATGTCTCAACTTTTAAAAATTATTATTTGTGAGCCCCTATTATTATTATTTTTAATTAATGTGAGAAACCCTGCAATATTACAGGTGGTGAATTCTCTATACTTTCTATACTTTGTAACTATTCACAAATATATATATAACATAACGTAACGTAATGTAAAGTAATACAATACAATATTATGGTCTTAAGGGAGCAATGAGACTCATGGAGAAAAAGGATAGAGAACGATTGAACATGTATCCCACACTAAGATACTAAATTTAATCTAAGACTATCTTTCCCCTAACAGCTATTTATATAGACAGTCATATGTAAAATTACCCTTCAACAGACTTTTCTGTTATTTCAAAACTTCTTCAGGAATTGTGGCAAAATAACTGAAGCTGAAGTAGTTACTGGAGAGCTACCACTGCAAGAAAAGGGAGTATGATGAATCAGAGGAGTGACACAGGCACAGCTCAAAGTAAGCCACAATTATGAGTCTTATACTAGGATTTTAATTTTAAAAAGGCTTGCTTTGAGAACTCATAAAGAAGCTAAATTTTCAGGGAGGGAATGTTTAACACTTTCCGAAATTTGACCTCTAATTTACTGAAATATGGCAACTGACTAACTCTTACAAAATATTGAAATAAGCAAATTTCTTAATTCATCTTGTGTGCTATTACATTGCAATGCCATGGTATTTGCAAAGAATTAATCTGCATTTTATTAAGCTAATTTTACATCTGTCTGGTTTTTATGCCTCTGATAATTGTGCAAAAATTCTAAGATTGTGTCAATAGACCAGTATATGGTAATCTTGGAATCTGAGGCAGCAATGTTTGAAACTGAACAAGAAACTTTAAGGAATAACAAGTTCATAAAGCCACTACACTGTTTAATTTAGGATTAAAATGCAAGTTACCTGAGACTGATATTGAGTCACAATGAATAGGACATTATTCATTGAAGTGTATTCACTATTCATTGTTGAAGGTACAACATCATCAAAAAAGCCAATGTCTGTTTTGAGTAAAGCAATATATCACCTGATTAACAAACCTTGAGAATTGTCTTAGAAACTCCTGTTTCTTAGTGTATCATATTTTATTCTATGAACTACTGTGAGCAGAGAAAGATGTGTAAAGCTCTCCCTATCCCCAGAGCTGCCTTTCACAATGTTCGACTTTCAGCCTCTCGAAGCAGGAGAAGCTAAGAAAGTAGTTCTGTAAAATAAATACCCAGCTACAATATGAAATTATCAATTAATGATTGTCTCATGTGACTTTAAAAATAATTTTAAAGACAAGACTATTTGAAATAGGTCAATGCATAAAATCATTAAACCTAAAAATAATATTTTTTTCAAAAATACAAATATGGAAAAATGAAATTAATTTACACTTAAACTTGCTGTACTTAAGTATTTACTCCATGAAAAGTAAATATACTACAAGTTGCATCCTGTGTTATATTTGTGTATTTGAGTAAGGCTAACTACTTTTTCTCTTTGAAGACTTATTTTTTGTCACTGCGCTTTTGTTATCATCTGAGCTTGTATAACATCACTCAATACTTTCAAAACCCAAAGCCATCTTGTTTCTCTGAAGCAGTATTAGAAATCTACAGGTAATTCCGTTGGGACTCTGGCTTAAGGTATTCTTATAGAGCTTTTTACTTGTGCTGGAAGGTGTTACAATTTCATTCTTCAATCAAAACTGAAGGTCTTCAGTATCTGAAATGTTGTCAGTCACAGAAGGTGTGCTCTTCAATTAAATTGTAACAAATCTTAAGGTACCATGAAATGTCTGAGTGTGATAGTAACTTACATGGGATGCTGCTTGTAATTTACAAAGCCAAGTATTAAGTTATCCTCCAGTAAAGCTTTGTCTATTATAATTAATGGATGATAATTTATAGTAAAGCATAAGATAAGTATACTAACAATTGTAACTGAAGACAAATAATTGTTTTATGTACCATATTTTAAAAGAGTTCTTCCAGTACCTTCTGGCCTTTGTTTCATAGATTAAGATTCTCATCTCAGGAGCAGAATAAGTAAGAGAGACATATAGGAATTTTATATAATGATGACCACTTTGGAGGCAATATTAAGACATTGTAAGACCCCTAAATATTTAAGCTGATATCATTTAGGCCTAAATTTTGCATTTGTCTATGATGGAAGAACATGTGTAACAGTTTTGTTCATTCCCATCTTTGCATGCAGGTCTTGCTAGGACAAACCTTTTTGCTCTGTTCCCTGAGTGAAGTGATTGTGTTCATCATTGCTTTCAAAAAAAGGAAAAAAAAAGTTTTTCTGATCACAACATGAAATTTGAAATGTGATATGAGTCTCCTATAAAAAAATTAGAAGGTTAAAAGGTTCATCTTGGTTTTTTAAATTTCATTATTTCTAAGTCAACTTCACAATTTTCTGAAAACTGATTTTCTAATAGTTGGGACATAATAATTTTGGGACATGATAATTTCACTGACAGTATGAAAAGAATGAATGGAGAATACTAGCAAGGACTTTCCACACTTCTAAAACAATACATCATGCTGAATCACTCTCAGAGCACAATTTGACTGTTTTCTTTTTCATCTGATTTTCTGATTATTCATATCAGCCATCGTCTTAGCAATTTCTTTTATCTCACTCTTAGCTGGACATAAACATCAGCAGAATATAAACATAACATTTGAGGACCATAGATAAATCTTGTTTGTTCACTTTGAAAATGTCATTCATTATAACATGTATCTTTTAATCTTTAAACTTTGGCCACAGCCATGTTGTTATGATCTGCTGGGGCAAAATACCATTTGATCAGCAGCTTGCTTTCTCTGACAGTCACATCAAAACTAGCTAACTAATCAGACTCCTATTATTGCCTCCTTTTCTCTGTTTTCACTCTTTCTGCGAGTACTTCTATTAATAAAAATAGCAACAGTAATTATAATAATGTGAAACTGGAAAAAAAAAAAAAAAAAAGCCAACCTAGCAGGCATTTATTTGCTGCAGTCCTAATTTGCCAAGGGCATCTAAGCAACCAGAGAGACTTTCAAGGCAAATTTAGAAATAATCTGTGTTTGACTAACATTTAGAACTGTTACTCTACTGATGTAAGATACTGTGGTTAGACTGTGCATTGACTTTACAACTAACCTTCTGGGATAAATCAGGAAAGTCAAGTAATTGACTGTGGTCAGAAGTAACTCAGTCTCTAATTTTCCCCTTGCTCACATCAGTTTTATGGAAATATAGTTCTGTCTCCCTGAAGATTTTCCTCACTGATATCATTGTTACTGTGGGGAACATCCTACTACCTTTAGCAGAGTGAGGTACAGGGATAGACTCACATGACATTACTGTCTATATTACCCAGCTACAAAGTTTTTGAAAGTTCTTTTGGCAAGTTCAACTTGCACCCTTTATTTTTCTTTTAAAGTGAATACTCATGGAGTGAGTGAATAGTCATGTAGTGAATACTCACTAAGTGCTTAAGAGCTAGAGATACTAAAGAAACTAGAGACTCATAGATCTTCACACTCATAAGGTTAAGGTATTAGATGTAATATTGCTGAGCATGATTCCAGAAGACTAAGACTCTGTAATGAAGCTAAGATGTCCTTCCTATTCCCCACCATATCGTCCTTCCCCCGCCCCCCAAAAAAACAAAAAACAAAAAAACAAAACCAAAACCTAAACCAAATGCACCAAAAAATCAAAACAACAATGAACAAACAATTAATCTAGTGTGAAAGTTGTGGAAGAGACAAGAAACCTCTGTTCTCCAGAGGAGAGAGGTTAAGTTTGCATTAATGCAGAGGTTTATCTAGGGGACAGAGGCATCATGTCTAAGTGACAAGTTATCATGAGGGGGCACGTGATGTTTCTCCTCTAGAGGAGAACAGAAGGATGGATGGTGCTACATGCAATGGTAGCAACTCTTCATCATTACCCTTCACAAGCCTGTAAATACACTTTACACACACCCCAGAAAGAGCAGTTGAAGATCGCAGAGCAGGAGCTGGGAATTATAAAGCATCAGGCCCAGGATGATATCACAGAGATACCTCAAATTATAATGAAGGAGTTAACGTAAAATATTTCACTCCTAAGGAAAAACAGTGCTAAACTTCTTGACAGAACTGTTCAGGTGAGGGGACACTTCAGAGCTTCTCTCTCCCTGACCTCTTCTTTTGTGGCCTGTTTCAGCAGCAAAACAGAGTTAAGTGCACAGTAGATATTGTCACAGTTATTTGCAACTTTTTGTAGTGCAATTCGCACCTGAAGCAATAACTATGATTATAGTTTTTTGTAAAGGAGATTTTACCTGTATGCATTCTTTCGTTTTGAGTGAGGCTATCTTCATTTAGTAGTTTATTTTTTCCTGTGACCACATTTTTTCTCTTTCCTTAATATAATTAACATTATTCTTGGCTTCCCTTTTTAACTCATAACATATCTGTTATATATCCCTCAAAGAATGTTAAAATGTGCCAAATACATAAACAAGGAACATGGACTAAATTATATTTTCATTTTTGTCGACTTAATTTAGTCTCCTACAATCCTTCTATCAACAAGTCCCACAATATTTCTTTTCACCCATTCCAATAACATTTAAACCAAGACCTTGATTGACCTCTAAGGGCTAGTGGGTTAGGAAGAAGGAGAAATACCAAAATATTGTAGTTCCGGAAGCAAGTCCTGAAGAGTATATTTCAAGTCATATCTTTTCAGATCATGCTTTCCCCAAAAAGGTTGATCTCTGTCTTTATTTTAAACTGCTTGAATCAACTCTGAGAGTAATAATAATGAATAATAATTTTTTTGATTCTTTCACCAAATTTTCATGCCTGAAAAATGTTTGAATTGCCCTACTGGATCTATGGATTCATGGACAATACTCCATGAATAATATAACTATATTCACCCATACTTGTTTTCATTAGTTTAATAGCTGTTTTCTGCCCTCATATCACCCCCTGAGACACACTACCAATGACTTACCTGCATCTGGACTTCATGCCACTGATCACAACCCTTTGAACCCAGTAGTTTAACCAGTTTTAGGTCTGCTTCATTGTCCACTAATCTAGTCCATACGTAGTCAGCTTGTATATTAGGGTAGGACAGTGTTGAAAACTTTACAAAAGTCAACATAGGCAATATCCACTGCTATCCCCTCATCATCCAGGTCAATCATGTCATTGTTGAAGGTGCTCAGGTTGGTAAAATATGATTTTCCCTCCATAAATCCATGCTGACTATTTCCCTTGTTGACTACTTCCTACAATAAGGAAGAAAGAAAAAAAGAAAAAAAAAAAAAGTGACCTTGGCAGAGTACTTGGGAGGTAATTTTTCTTCTTTGGTACTGTCTTGTTTTGAAATATGGATTATTCAAAAATGTCTTAAAAGAAATGTGTTGAGTTTGGGTTTTTTTTTTGCAGTAAACCAAGGGTAATTTCTGTCAGCTATTCAAAAATTATCTATGTATAGATGGTGAGTAATTTTCTGCAGAAAGCATGCATATTAGCCCTATTTCTCCCTATTTTTCATTATGTGGTTTACAGAGATGACTCATGAATACTTCTACACTGTCCAGATATATAACAAAAAGTATTCCCATGGCAACATGAGATGGGTCTGCTCCTTGTTATCTTTGTTTCCCAAACAGCATGTGCTGGGTTTCCCTTAGAAGAATCTTTTGTGAATTAGGAGTGATCTGCTGCAGACAAGACCCTTGGGATACTCACAGTTTAGTTTGTGAAGTCTCTCCAGTTGTCTGGAAGACTCCATGTGCTATCTGTTATACTTCTGGAAAACCTAGAAGCCTATAGCAAACAACAAAATAAAATAATGACTAAAATTAAGAGCACACTACCATGCTGTTGGAAGTACAAAGACACTGATACTTGGAAATGAACGAGGACAAACATCTGCTAAAGCCCAGCTCCATTAAGGGAGACCATAGTGAAATACGTATTGATGATATTGTGCTACTTGGATGCTGCTCAGTAAAGGCGCTCTCTGAAGGGTAGTCTAGTGAGAGATTGTCTCTCAAAACTCTTGGAGGCCGAGAACATGAAGTTTAGCAAGGGTAGTGTTCAGGACTCCGACTTGTATGTGAATTGTGGTATGCCAAAGTTCTCAAAGATGTGTAATGGCGGTTTTCTCATGCTTACAAAAAATAATTTAAAATTTAAAAACAAACAAACAAATCCCCCCAAAACCAAACAGATCAATCAAAAATCAGTGTAGAAATAGTTATATTTTAACCTGGTTCATGAAAGTCTTAAGAAGATTAGTGACTGTTTTTAAAATATTTCAAGAAAGAAAAATTTAACGGGAATATTAGGGATTTCTATTTAGTTGCTTTAGAGAATAATTATCTCTAAGAAAACTGAAAATTCAAAACCAGAATATAGAGGTACTCATTCTGGTTTGAGTCATTCCACTGTTAACCCACATGTCTGCATCTGAAAGTCTGACTTTACTGGCAAAGTATCTTGGTAATATTAACTGAGATATATGAAGAATCCGATTGGCTGTTGTGTTATAGGAAGCAACTGAGACCAATGCAGAATGTTACTGTCAGAAAGCCTCTAGAATATCATGTTATAGGTATTTAAGCAGAATTTTGTGTCAGGCATAACATTCCCACGTTTCCAGGCACACAATCGCTGTAAGAAATATGGGAGCATGCACCGTGCAGCACATGCATAGTAAGTCTAATGCATCTGGTACCCATTACCTCTACTGGGCATGTTCAAGTGAGCTGTAGAGCACATGTGCAGGTAAACTACACATGCACAGTGGTCATTTGTCTGGAAATTCTGGGAAAAGGCTGAATAGCTTTTTTCAAGCCTGAAGAAAATTACAGTCATGTTAAGGAAACCAGGACAGATGGCCACCATGGTTTTCTTATTGTCCTTGAAAATACGATAACAACTTCTCCTTCTAAAGCAGTAGATATTAATCACTCATGGACTGGTATCTGGTTTTGGAGTAATGAGTCTGCAGCTGAAAGGTTTTGTGCCACTTTGATAGCATATGTGTTCAAGTAAGAATAAAGCCTCAATCATTTGCTGGAGATGTTTTCTCACTTTTCTCGTTTCCTTTGTTCCTGGTTTGAGCTTCTCTCTCTTGTTCATCTTTTGGAGAATATGAATTACTGTGATGATGCTGAAATGAGTCACTAGAAGGTTAAATGCTTTTGGAAGTTATTGTATCTGGCTAGTTTTAGCGTTAATGAATACTGAATGGGATACAAAGTAGCATGTTTCAGCAGCTGTCCTGAATGCTCTGTATAAATTCTCCCAAGCTTATTTTTACTTCATACAGGATAAAGCTTTACATTCATATTTTAGGAGGAATTATTAAGATAATCTGGAGCAGTGCAGCACAGGACGCAGAAATTCTTACCTCTCTTTCTCTGTAACACACAGACTGGACACAGCCCTGAGCAGCCTGATCTGGTCAGACCTGCTTTGAGAAGAGGGCCAGACTGGATGGTTTCTGAGGTCCATTCCAGCCCAGATTATTCCATGAATCTGTGATCTGCAAAATAGATTTAGTTAGAAACTGTAATGAAATCAAAGATGATCCCTGCATTGGGAAAACAGCAAATGCAGGTGATATGAGTGCAATCATCTCAAGAATTTCCCTCTTTCCAATGAAGAGAAATGTTTTTTTCAGAGAGAAAAGTATATAAAATTCACACTGACAAGTTCAAGTGAGCAAATGCATTGTAACAGGAGGTTTAGATAATATCAGGAAACTCTAAATTGGAGAGTTGTAGACTGCAGGCAAAATTCAGACCAGAGCACTATGCAAAAAGAAATTGTGCATACAGTTTTCCAGAAACTAAAAGAATGTAGCATATTTAATAGTAAAAACTTTACAATCAACCTGGATCTTTTTTTTTTTCCTTTCCCCTCTGAGCAACCCTACTGACTTCAGTATGATTAATCTAAAGATTAAGTAATTCGTGAGCATGACT
This sequence comes from Aramus guarauna, assembly GCA_013400195.1. Classification (NCBI taxonomy): domain Eukaryota; kingdom Metazoa; phylum Chordata; class Aves; order Gruiformes; family Aramidae; genus Aramus; species Aramus guarauna. Next base: position 771,519 of record VXBL01003769.1, on the reverse strand, counting down.
AAATATTATATAATCTGGTCTTCATAAACAAACTTTCTAGACAGAACAATATTTTTACCAAATGAAAGAAAAAAGTAAATTTGAAATGAAAGGGCTATGATATTAGGGTAAGAATAATTTTAAAGTTAAGTTCCCAGGAAATGCTTTAAAAATTATATTACAAGGAAACACAATATATTCTGATGTTTAACTGCGTCTGTTTGACGTTTTTCAGAGAAAAATCTCTTGAAGAATGTCTTCCAATTATTAACATTTGATGTATTTATGTCAAAATATGTTTTGCAGCAACTGAAAATGAAGACACTAATTGTTAATTATAGGGGTTATTTTAGTTTTAAAACAAAAAGAGTTTTGTTTAAAAAATCTACTTAAACCCAGTTATGAAACTAAACAGAGGAACCTGGTTCTTGAAAAAAATTCCAGGTGGCGATAAAAGGGTTAAACACATCCCTAATGGTGACTTCAGCCAAGACATCAGTAAGGTATCCTACAATGAAATTTAACTTGCAACTGAAATCTGGACAAACTGAGAAAGCTTCTCCCAGAGCTGTAACAGAGTTGGGAGTGCAGAGGGAGCAGAGGAAGAAGCAGCATGCCTGCCTGGACAAGAGCCCAGTGCCCAGCTGAGTAATCTCTCTGACTTGCAGGCTCAGATTCAGATCCATAGATATGCAGATATATATCATTGTTTAACTGAATCTGATAATTTTGCGTGGCCCAATTGTATGACACCGTACCAGCTTGAGTTTCTACTATTTCTGGTACCACAGCATCACTGTGCCATTGTACCAGGCAGATTTTACAAAATGGATTACCTCTGGGTTTCTGTTTGTGTGTCAGCATAACTTGTTCACTCCTTGCTTAATGTTTACATTAAAAGACCAAGTATATTCATAGTAAAGTTTAAGCAAAGAAATGTTCAATATTTCTGAATGTAAGCTACAAAACATTAAAATATTTTGCAATTTTTGCCTTTATGGTATCTTCTGAAGAAAAATAAGATGGTTACAATAAGACTAATATTTCTAAATACATATGAATGCACCAATAATGTAATGCACCCAGCATGGCACAGGTAACCGAAAGTTAGTTATTTATGCCTAAACCAGTCACCCAAGCATTCCTGTGGAACCAATGGAGATAAATAGGCCTCTGAGACATGAGATTCACTTCATCGTAAGATAGGTGCCTACAATAAGTGAGATGAATCAGTCTTTGGATGTGCTTATTTCCTTCCCAATATCTCAGTTGATGTGCTTTTTTCCCTTGGGATCCACATCCAAAGGTATTGAGAGATGTACAGAGACTCTTCTCAACAACAAATAAAGTATTATAAAATATGCCTATACAGTAGGCTGTGGAAATATTTCCCAGTCTGTATCCTGATGTGTGGCACCCCTAGCTCCATTTTTAAATGAAGGCTAATGCTACACCGTCATTCTCTGGTTTCTATTCAAAGGAAACAGAGACACACGAACCAGCAACACCGAAAAGCTTTAGTAGATACCAGCTGTTAATACTGGCTGGAAAAGTTTCCCAGTTACAGTCACCAGAAACGAAGCAGTTTTCCTTGGCAAAGGATAGTTCTCCACACCCCTTGTTTAGTATGCTTTTTTCCTTATCATACACTCCTGATAGTATTTGCTTAGAAAATATAAACAGAGACTGACCATTGGACTGACCCAGTATGGCTATTCTTACATTCAGTAAATTCAAAAAAATTTAGGAAAGGAAGCATATTATTTATGTAGATGTGGGGGGAGAACATAATCAAAAAGAACTTGATGTATACAAATAGTTTTGTCAAGTGTTCTAAAAAAGGCAAAAAATAAGCATATCTCCACATCTAAAGCATTATATTTTGTCTAAGATGAGGATATTCTGTCTGGAGACAATTACAAAGAGCACTGAAGTAATTGCATCCATCTTTTCTATCCACTTTTTTCTGCTTTTCATTATGTAATTTGTATATATAAATATAATCATCCTAGTGGCTGACAAAGAAAAAATAAATAAATAGGGATGTGCTCTGTGGTTTATACATAACTTGTCAAGCTGGAAGGTTGGAAACATATTTCTTCTTTCATTCAAAGGAAAGCAGCTGATACAGGATACATTTCTTTATTTTCATGTGGCAGTATACTTCTCCTTAACTGTGGGTGGTGAGTTGCACTGTGGTGTAGATCTGCCTCATACAGGAAATAAATATGTGAGATAATTGTGTAAAGAAGGAAAAATTACTAGGGGAGGAAGCGAAGAAGAAAAAAGTTTCCCGAACATCTGTTCTTCACATTACAAAGGATCAAATTCAATTATGTGCCAGACCCCTAAAATCATGATAAGTTCATAAAAATTATGAAACTTTAAAAATATTCTTTTCATGATTTTTTAATCTCTGGTTCTTTTCAACTTCAAGGCTGGTCTCTGCTTATATTTTTAGATACTTTTTTCCACTCTTAAACTTGGAAACATATTTTCCAAACCTCAATTCTTAGATTTTAAAATAGATGATTCTAAGACCTGGTATTTTTAGGAACATAGTAAATATCAAATGTGTTAATGAGACTCATAATGCATAGGTAGAATCTGTCACAACTAGAAATCCATCCATAAGCAGGATATTTGTGTTTATTCTCTACAGCTCTTTTAGCAAATAGGTATCCTGACAGAAATGCTCATAGACCTGACAAGTAGAAGGGTCAAGAAAAAAGTAAAATGTATAGATGTTTCCCCAGCAATGAAATATAGAAAAATGACACTTTGATGCTTAATTACATTTAACAGTAAAAAAACCCACCAAAAACAAACAAACAAACAAACAAACAAAACAAAAAAAAACCCCACAACTTTAACAAACTCTAGAAAAATGTCAAAAATAAGTACTGAAAAAAGCCTGACATATAACCCTCATTCCTAGATTTCAGTGCATCCAGTCTGGGAACATAACAATCCAGCTGTTTTGTTGTTGTTGCTGCTGTTGTTCTTGTTGTTTTCACTAAGAAATGAAGTCACCAAACCTCAGAGACCAATATCTTAATATTCACTTTAAAGAACATCGTTGACACCTCTTTTCTGTATGCTAAGCAGAAATCTTCTGTTTGGCTCCAAGAGCAAAGCACCAAAAGACAGAACTTTAAAGTACTGCAGGAGAAGAAACACACCTTTTCACTGACAAATGCATTCCTTACCTATCACATGGTTCGTATACATGGATTCTTTATGTAAGAGAGATTCAGGCGTCGCTATGAATCAGAGCAGACATTAGGGCTTGCAGTTTCTCATTCTTGTTGCAGTAACACATCGATATTGCAAAGAACTAAAGATACCAGTTTGGACAGAGTTTTTTAAAATATGTATAAAATGACAGAACAAAAATCAAATGGACCCCATTTCCCTGATGTTGTAGAACCATTGTTTGGATTTAGTACTCTGTGTCAGAGTGTTTTAAGGGTTGCTTTTTAAGCGTTATGCTAAAAACCTCTCATTGCTATGATTCATCAACAAGCTTATGAGGTATATGTCAGGTCTGTTGCAAATTTGAATTTTCTTAACTGCAACTAAAACCCTCCAGGCTGACATTTGTCTGCTTTATTTACTGCGTGGAAAGGGTTAATATAATGCCTTTAAAGACAGCATCTGTGTCTGTATTTTTTAAAGTGAGAGAAAAATTAATCAGTGAAGCATAAAACATTGAAAAAAAAAAGTATTAAATGCTTTATCCTTTAATTTTGCTGATGGAACCATTTTCATACATAATCCCCATGATGGTAACCAGTGCTATTAGAAAATCTAATTAGCTATTAAGAACTGCATTTGGAAAGAAATTATTTACTCAAGTAGAAATATTTGTAAACACTTAATGTGAATTATCAATTTCTTGCATGAAACCTTATGATTACTAAAAAAAAAAAAAAAAAGACAGATTATAGGAGATCAAGTAAAATGCATCAAAAGATACCTTAATGGAGAAATATTCATCTTTGTCTAGAAAATCTTTAGTTTAATTTATTGTAAAGAATGCATCTTCTACGGTCAAAGCAGAGACAGATGAGCAAAGTGCATTCTTGGAAAAAGCTGTTGCAGTCAATACTGCTGCTGCTGTTACTTATTTGTCTCCTGCTTTATACTTCAGGGGATGCATTTTCTTCATGATCTCCAGCTGCTATTGCAGGGAAAATGTGCCTGAGCTTGGAATCTTTAATTTCTCAGACTAACAAAATCCACTTGCATCTAAACATATTGTTAATAAGTATGAATTCTGAAAGAAAACAAAACAAACCGAAATTGTACAAAGCATCTCATTATTCAATCAAAATGTGAATTTCTAAATACCAGAGAAGCATCCAAATATTCAGAAATGTGAAAATCTAACTAGGAAATGTACTATTATTCACTTTCTAGAGGATGATGCTGCATGCCTTGTTGCCACTGAGAGTTATTACACTTTATGGCTAAGTCCTAAACATATTTTCAAAGGTAAAAACAACAACAACAATAGTAATGATAAATATCCTCAGTGTAGATGCATGGTTTGGGTTGGCGTTTTTTTTCGGTCGTGCGGATTTCCCCCCCCACCCCCCTTCTCAGGAAAAAGGTCTAATTGTGAACCCAAGCAATGATAACACGTCTGGCTTGATCCACAGTAGTGGATTTTGAAATTTACTATTAAATGCAAAGGAAAACAGAAGACATCTCTTTCTGAGCTGAATAAAATATGTAGAAACATACAATACACTAATTAAATAAAAAGCGAGGAAAAAATATGTTTTAAAAACATTATATATTTAATAATCTGCAAGTGTAATATAATATTTTAATTCTTTTTATTCTTCCTTTTTCATTGTAACTTTATCTGACCTTAGTGTTGTGAAAAAGTAGCCATCTTCATTACAATGCATTTAGTCTGTGCTATGATTTCCCTGCTTGCTTGTTTTCCAACCTTTCTAAGAAGAAAAGAACAGGGATATATCTAGTAATGTGTAACGGATATTGAAAAGCTGTGAAATAAGAAAATATAACCCTAATGACACTGTGTTTGGAAGCAGTATAATCTGAATGTCATGACCTGAATTTCACTATCCAAACTAGTGCTTAAGCACATCAATCCTCTGGCGCTCAGGTACATCTCTAAGTTAAAATTCTTTCTGTGTTTCTTTTCTGTTTTAAGGGAAAAAGCCCAACTGTTATATGTCAACAAAAAATAACAGCCCTTCATGAATCTGGGCAATAACCAGTGAGAATAAAGTCAAATTTCTGTCCATTCACTCTTCCTACCTGCTTACTCCCTTTTCTCCCTAATTCCTGTAGAACTTCTAGTAAAGGTGTGCTGGTGATGCTGATGCTGATGTGTTATTTCTGCAGGCATAACATAGTCCAAGTTGAGAGTTATGCCTAGGTATAAATCTACTGTGCAAATTGATTAAGAATAAAGAATGTCTTTGTATTTGACAGATCTACTTGGGCATACTGTTTGCTTAAATTGATCCCTATTAATTTATTAAGAGATATTTTTTTTCCCCCTCTCATTTGTGCCTCACAAAATCAAGACAGGTATGAAAAGGGAGCATCATCTTGTTTGTACATTATCAACAAAGCTGTTAATTTCTAATTACATCACCACATGCTGTCCTATACTACCATAACTCGCTGAAATTACCAAGATGCCACCAAAGCTACAATTTGGTCTGCATAAAATTGTTCTTGCTGCTGAGGACATACGAGTCTGAAAGAAATTTGAATAGGCAGCCTGTCATTTAGAGACATAACCCACAGGATTTCACCTGGAAAAACAAAGTGAACAATAGGAACTCTACAATGACATTTCTAAAGCTAAATATATGCATTAACTGCTTCACCCATTGAACTATGTTTCTAATTATAATAGAAACATAGAATCATCAAGTCCATCCTGTGCAACATGCTCTAAGTGATTCTGCTCCAGCAGGGAGGTTGGACTAGATGACCTCTAAAAGTCCCTTCCAACCCCTACCAAGTCATTTAGGTTGGAAAAGACCTTTAAGATCACCAATTCCAACCATTAACCTAGCACTGCCAAGTCCACCACATTAATTGGTTTCCTGTTACACTTTGACATTGTAATAAGTAAATCAGATGAATTAAAGGTGGGAATAACTTTAGAAAAATCTCCTTCCCCTTTTATTTATTTATTTTTTTCCCTAGAAATGGCACTTCTTTCCAACCACTGTGCTCTGTAAAGCAAGAGTAAAATATTTTAAATTCAAAGAATTACAATAGTAGCATTTAAACAAGCTACAAAACCACAGCAATTTTATTACAGTAAAGGGTAAGTGCCAGGAACTCTCTGGGTTTCATTTTGGTGTTCCCTGTTTACTCCATTTTTTGACATGGAAAATGCTCAGAAATAATGTAGATTGGCACAAGTCTGGAATCCTATGAAAGAGATGAAATTTGAGTGACTATTGACCAACTCCAGAATTAGATAAGTAGCTGGGAACAGATTCAGGTGGGTAATTGCTCGACCCCCTACCTACTTTATTGTCCTTGATTTTAAATAGAACAAAATATAATAGAATAGCCTGACTATCCATTAAAATTAGTAATGTTTATGCTGTTATAGACCATCTGCTCTACAGATTATTTCTTCCATGCAACTAGTTCAGTGGCATATGATAATCTGTTATCTGCTACAACTTGCATTTTCATAATTAAAACTCTGTTTCAAAAATTCACAAAAAATGCAACACAGGCAAACAGGAAATGTAGGCTCCTGACTAAGGCATATAAATGGTAAGACAGTATATTCTGTAAAAAAAACTATGATATGGAATATTGTGTACTTTATGTTATAAATAAACAACAACAACAAAAAAAATAGCCTGAATTTATGATGGAATATTAGGTAGATTGTTTATGATTTCTTAAATTAATGTTTTTGTTAACTTAAATCTTATTTAAAATTATTGTCAATTTCTCTGATACACATTTAAATCAAGCCCACTAACCTACTATATATTTTCAGAAAGCTGGATATTATGAAGCATCTGAGCCTCTGGATGTTTTTATAAACTCATGTGGGAAAACCTATTATATTTTGTTCATCAGTGACACATGGAAGAAATTAAAATGAAACATTTTAATATTGTTTTACTTAGTGTAAATTGAAAAGCTAGATCATATCTCAATGAAAATGTTTTTGCTCTCCTAGAACTGCCAGACCTATTCACTCTATGTGGGTTTCTCCAGTTATAATATCCCTTTAAAATTTTGAACGGCTATGACTATGGAAGAGATTTCATAAAATATGACAAACATGAAAGCTGGTGAAACTGGGAATGGCCACGGGAAAATTGGGAATCGCTAAGTGTTGTGTCACTTTACAACAATGTAATGAAAAAATCGTTTTGGGGGTATGTTGATATGCTTTACATTTAACCTGTTAGTTACAGTAGGCCTGTTATGCACAGAGAGAGAGAGAGAGCAACAGCTAGACAGAAAGACAGAAAATATCACAGCTTAGCTCCTCTTTACCATGGGCAAAGCACCTAGGAAATGAATGCATGTTTATAAACCAGAGATCTTTTTCAACCTTTTATACAGCATTTAATCAGATGAACTGCTCCTTTAACAAATCTGCCAATGACCAGGGAAAAAGACTTCATCTAACCCACAGGTCTCAGTGTACAGATCTCCCTTGGACAGAGTTTTGGGAATGGTATTTTTGCCAAACATGGTCTGTATTTAACCTTTGCAAATGTCTATATATGGTCTGTAAGCATTTTTGCAACTACTGTGTTGCAAAATCAATCTTGCGGTCTAATCCAGAACAGGTGTCCTATGAATGTCTTTGCAAGATTAACATAGAGAGCATAGCCTTATGGACTATTTTAGTAACTATGATTAGCATTAAGAAGCAAATCCCTCTCCATATTTGTGGTGTGAAAGGATCCCATTTCAGCACATGTGCTGTTCCCCCACACAAGAAACAGGACGGGATGTGGGGTCAGGCTGAAGTGGCAAGGCTAAGCCGGAGATGGAAGGATCAATGTGCTGCACTGCAGGAGTAGGAGGAGGCAGCAGTCAGCAGAAAAATACCTTCAACTTCATAAATTCTCCATTTAACGTACCTCAGTAAAGGTCCGTGTGGAACACAGAGGCCAATATCAAGTAATCAAGAAATGTCATAGGCATTGCATAGACTCTAAATGAGCTGGTTTCATTTCCTGGCCCTGACAGATTTTTTTTTTTTTTTTTTTAAACTAAAAATTAATAATAAAATAGTCTAAAACAGTCTCATAATGAAAAATCGAAACAAAATATCACTGAATGTAGAATATTTTAAAAGGTTTTTTATCTGTGCAAATGTAAACAAGCACTTAAAACATTTTTCTTGACTTAAAATCTTCCAGGTTTTAATCAGAGAGAAAACAGTTTTCAAATATGTGAAATGATTAGCAAGATAAAAATAATAACAACTACAATAAGTGTTACTAATGATATTAAAATTAATTATAACAGTATTCTGGATTTTCAAGTATGTATTTAGTATGAATATTTTGGTTTGTATAAAAAGGTATTTTCCTCCAAAAGGTTTTCTTGATAAACTTATTCTATAGTTTCAGGCAACATATACCAGTTTTGATCACATATGTTCCCTAGAGATGTAACCTAAATATTTAATACAATTAAACTTCATTTAGCAGAAGACAGACATTTCCCAAATGCTCATCTCTGACTGTGGCCAGAATCTGTTCTCATGGGAACTAAATACTGCCACAAAACCCACGGCCTTCCCTCCCGGTGCCAGCTGCAGTTCTTTAGCTTTCCCTTCTCTAACATAAATGCATGATAGCATATAAATGTATGTTCGTTAAGCAATAATGTCACTTATATATAATTTTAAATGAAAAGCCTATACTAATAGAGTTATCTTTTCTAAGGCATGTCACCTTAAACCCCAACATTTCCAGAGAATGTGACATATCCCTGAACACTCCTGTTAATTCAGAACTCTAGTTTAGCTTAAAAATGTAAAAACTCTTGTAGAGAGTTTAACATATGTAGAACATATGTTAATTCTACCAAGCTCAATTTTACCTTACACATCAAAAGTTGGTTGAAGTCTAACATATTCATTTCTTGCAAATGGCAAAGTATGACTAAGTAATGTCAATACTTCCTCTGAATTAACTGGACAGCCTTTTAGAGCTTTGTTGTGATAGCCTTATATACAAGCAAGATGGAAAGTGATAAAGACATGGCCCAAAGCACTAGACTTCAGACAAAATGTATCTGTCAGTGTTGAAGAGACGGTCTTTCTGCTACAACCACTACTGAAAACAAAAAACAAAACAAAACAAAACAAAACAAACAAACAAAAAAACAAAAGAGGAAACAAAGGAAAAAATTATTATTGAGATAAACAAAGAATATATCTTTCTAATGCTACTTCATTACTCATCAATTAAAGAACCTTATCAGGTGCATCTTGCACGGCGGGGGGTAGTTGGAAACAGAAACTTCTGTAAGATGTCAAATATGTTTATTTTTATTTCTGCTGAGTGATGATCAACCGACCATTTGATTGCTAGGACTGGTACATTACCCTTCTGAAACAGGTAAAGAACATTTAATTCAATTTTACCCCAAATCAGCTACCACAGTACACTTCTTTTTTAAAAAAAAAAAGCAGATGTTGCCTCATTAAAGTTTTATTCTAACACTTAAAAATATCATTCTTCTGATTTTGGTCAATCCATGGTGCAAAATGCAAACATATGAAATAGATAAAAATGCATTGTTGGAAGACAAAAATATTGTCATAAATCCTTAAACTGCATTCAGAAATAATTTCTGATTAATTAAAATTTGGTTGATCAGACCAAGTCCTACAGTATCATACTGTTTTCAACTACTTATTATGGAAATAAATTACATTCCAACAACAAAGTTGGGCCAAATCCTCATTTAGGGTGAAAAGGGCCTTAAGAGGGCCTGACAATGGACCAGTTGTAGCAATTATTATTAAGAGACTGGTCCTCTTAAAATAACTTGAGGTCTAACTTTACAGTAGCATTCCATGCCATTTAGTCTTGTAACCTTGTGTTGATTCTCAGTGGAGTTCTGCATCCTAGTTGCAGTAGCTTATCCGCTCCCGGTATTTGAAGTTCTGTTTCAGTCATGGGTTACACCACTCATGATTAAGAATATAGGAACATGAAAACAGCTAATTATGACCATAAGCAAAAGCTAGGAGAACTTTAAGACCAAGGCAACTAGATATGACACTTTTCATTTATACTATTCTAGCCTGTTGGTGAGTACTGGGACTTTCAAAACCAGATGTATATATTATTTTCCATATTTAGTAATGCTTATTGGATTTCTTTCACATGAAGATCTCTCCATGAATCCAGTGAAGTCCACAGCATCTTTTGACAAGGATTTTGACAGCTCTACTGCAGCAGCATGGAAGACATCCTTTTGAGGCTTGTTTTGAACCCTGGTGCTACATCTTTAGTTGATGCTCCCTCATTCTTGCGATGCAAAACACGAAATAAGTGAATGATAAATGTCTCAACCTCTTCATGCCCCATGCATTTGTGAATGTCCATTACAATTTCTTAGCTATCTCTTCTGCACAATGATAGCTTAAGTGATTATTCCTCTCATGGAAGTTGTTCCGTACTTTTGATATTCCTCGGTGCTCTTCACTGAATTCTTTGCAAAAGGATTTATTTTGACATGAAGTCACGAGAGCTATATATAGTACTCATGATATAGATGGACCGTGGGTTTATATGGTAGAATACTCCTGTGATCTCTCATGTTTTCTCTTTCAACACACTCCCTAACATTTGACTTACCTTTTTGACCACTACTGAGTGCTAAGCTGATGCTTTCATTTAACATTCCCTAAGGTCTTGGGGAAAACATTAATCATCTGCTCTCCATTTTGCATGTGAAATTATTACTGTTTTCCTTTCCAACTGATGGAAAGTGCATCTTTTTACACTTAGCAGTGCTCAATTTAAGTTGACATTTTACTTCCCAGTCACTCAATTTTTAAAGCATTTATGCAATTCTGCATGAGATACTATCTTGAAAAACTTACTATCATCAACAAACTTTGTCAGCTTTCCGCTCACTTATTGCCCACCTTTTCAGGTCATTTACGAACATATTCAACAGCACAGGTAGAGCAACAGCACAGACAGTATCTAACTGTCACAGATATTCACAGTTATCACAGATATTCTAGTAGTCATAGTCACTGGAAATCATGGCTCTGCTTGACAAACTTTCTGGCTTTTTCATGTTCTTTCTGCCAGTAGGAGAAAAATACCATAAAAAAAAAAAAAAAAAAAAATGACAGAACAAAATAGAATACGACATGCTTTCTTTATTTCTTAATAATCTCTATCACTGGCTACAACATGTTCTTAAACCAGAGAGGGAATATGGATCAGACAGCCAGTACTTTAAAGAGGATGCCTGAATAAGGTTTAAAATGCATTTGAAATTCAGAGAGAGCTGATGTGGTACTCAGCATACTTGGCTACCATGGAAACCCCAGAATTTGTCATTTACCTGTGATGCCAAAATATTTTTACAACCACCCTGGGGGGTGGGAGGGACACAAGGGGGAGAGAAACAAACAAACAAACAAACAAACAAAAATAAACAACCCTCCCAAATAACCCCCAAACTTTATAGAATATTATTTCATAGTTTATTTGTAATCAGTGCAGATATAATCAAGCATTATTTTGTCTTGATTATTTAGATAAACAATAATTTAAAATTTTACTTGGAAATGGTCAATTTTGGTCATTTTCTTGTAGCAGAACATCAATTTTAGCCTGTCTTGAAATCTTGTATGAACAGATTTAGCTGCTAGCTAAGCTGTTGTACTGAAACTGGATGGGAAGTATTTAAAATTACATATTTTAATTATACTGAGGATCTTTTTTTCAGGTATTTATTTACAGCGTATATGTAGCAGCCATGTGTCTTCAGAACAGAATATAGAAAGCAATGGAAGGGAAACAGAAATTGTCATCACAAACAAACTTTCAAATCAACTCTCATTTTCCCTATGATGTATGAGTGAGATGTTTTGATATTTTACGTATTCTGATAATGCTTTCTCCTCATTTTAGAGTGGTGAGGCACTGGAACAGGTTGCCCAGAGAAGCTGTGGATGCCCCCTCCCTGGAAGTGTTCAAGGCCAGGCTGGATGGGGCTTTGGGCAATGTGGGTCTAGTGGAGGGTGTCCTTGCCCATGGCAGGGGGTTGGAACCAGATGATCTTTGAGGTCCCTTCCAACCCAAACAATTCTATGATTATTCTATGATTTTCATGCTGGAAATTAGTCTATGGTATGCCAGGTGGATCACGAGTGGTTTGGTTGAGAATGTGTACCATAAGAACAATCTTCTAGCCAGGGTGAGGAATCCATAAGGGAAAATGGAAGGTGTAGGGCATTCACAACTGTAACATTTAGCGTGAACTCCATCAGTGGCTATTAAACACAATTAATCAGTCCATGCACATCAGCCCAGTTTATGTCCTCAATGAGTTCAGACTGCCTAAATACAACATTAATTGTCAGATAAGAGTTCTTTAACACAATAAATTGTTACAGAAGCGATCTTTCCAACAGCCACTGAGGAAAGCTATGCTTCAATGAAGAGAAAGCGTGCAAAGAACACAAGACCATCTTCAAGTCCTCCCCAGTTAGGGATCTCACAAGATAATTAATAGGAGAAGCAGTGCCCTCTCCAGAGCTACACTCCCACCAATCTAACCAACTGGATTTTCTTGTGGATGAAGCAATGGGCTCCACAGCGACATTTTCAGAAGTTTTGGAGAAGGTCCCACACCCTAACAAGGGACATAAGGAAGTTCTCGGGTTGTAGTTCTTATTTCCTAGTTCTAACACTAGGATTTGACCCTCTTTAAAGATTCGGGAAAAGGCTTATGGGGAAAAAGGTAGGGAAAGCTAAGCAGAAAAAGTTGAAGTTTTTTCTGTAAGCATCCTTCTCCTCTATTGTATGAATTCTGCCTCAGACTCCACTCGAGCTTCCTTGGTGGGTCTGCTTCTCAGCTGGGTGCAACAGGGGACCTTATTCTGATATCTGAGTGAGCTTCTTTTCTGACACATTAAAGACAAGATATTTTGATGTAACAGTATTAATTATGATGGGGTATGGTCTCCTTCGTTTCTTAGTTTGGGGGCAGTAGCTCTTCTTCACAGAGCAACGAGTAATCCCTCCAAGCATTCCCTCAAGTCTGGCTGGAGGAACTATCAAGCCTTTCAAGTGCAACAATACACTCAGCATTTGGACCACGGGTAGAAATGACAAAAAACCTTTCCTCCTCCTCCCCCAAGTTCCACCCAGCCACATTTTGTGGTCAGCATCTGGGCAATAGCTTTTGTCAGTGGTGATTGAACATGGCAGCTTCCATATGCCAATAGCATAAAGGAGAAGGAAAAACATGCTTCCTAAAAATGGACAAATGAAGGAGGAGGTCAGAACTGATGAGCAAAGGCAAGATTAAGATTGGTAAAATCCAAGAAGTGTGAGGGGGGTTAGTCACCCTGGAGGGGGATAATTAAAATTTCGTTCTCCTTTCTCTGGAAATGCTTTGAGAATGTGAAAAGTGTAAAGAAAGTAGGAGACATCTTTTCACCTGGTGACTGAGCCATGATGCACAAAACAGTGTGAGGTTGCAGATGAGGTTCACAGAGGCTTTGGATCCCACAACATCTGGGTAACAGTGTAGGTGTCAGCAAAAGGAGTAGGATGATGGCAATGACACCTGCAGATGTGATGTGGTACTGGATGTTACTGTAAAGTTCTAGGCCTTCTCAATGCAGAACATAATGTGGGTGTGGAAAAAAAACCACAAGCTTATCTGATGATTTTTCTTATTTGGATAATGAAGAACAATAGAGTGAAGGTCGGGATGTTATAAAGAGCAAATGTTTAGTTATTATAATCTATCACGGATGTATAAATATGTGGCAGAAAGAGAGTGTCTGCTTAATTAAATACCTTAATTTATTTGACTTTTAAAGAGTCTTTGATAAGGTCGTACTAGAAGCTACACTGAGCTGCAGAAGATCTTTAGCTCTCCAGAACTGTAAACCAGTCTGATTGTTTTAAATTATGTGAGGGATTTAGAAGACAGTATTGTTGTCTTGTACTTCAGAGTTTAAATAAAAATTAATATTTAGATGATGGCAGCATTTGACAAAATAGTGAGGTACCTTATCAGTCTCCCTCTTGGTGGTGGGGAGTAAAAATACAAAGCCAGACTCTTCTCAGTGGTGCCCAGTGACAAGAAAAGAGGCAATGGGTATGAACTGAAACATTCATTAAAAATAAACAAATAAATAAATAAAATCATTTAAGCATTGGAAGAAGGCTTTATTCCTGTGAGGGTGGTTGAGCACTGGAACAGCTTGCCCAGTTATTGCAGTTTGGGACCAAAAGACAGTGTGGAGACTAATGCTGATACGCTATCAGCATTGTCAGCCAGGCCTAACTTGTGCTAAATGCTACACCAGAGAAGTTGTGGCATCTCAGTCTTTGGAGATACTCAAAACCTGACTGGACACAGTCTTGAGCAACCTGTGCTGGCTGACCCTGCTCTGAGAAAGAGTTAGATTAGGCAGTCTCCAGACATCCCTTCCTACCTCAATGATGCTGTGATTCTGGGAAAGTTTTCATTATATTGGAGAAAAACATTATTAACATGTAAAGAAATCTCATTTTCCATCTTAAGAGGAATGTAGATTCACTTAAGATTTGCTGATATATAAATATGATTTGGTAATTGTAAATATGGTCATCTGATAGCCTTGTCTGCTATCTTCTCTTATGGGCATTCAGACTGTACAGACACATGCAGAAATAATACTGTGATCATTCTGCCTGCAGAACCAATATGAAAATGAGATGTGTATCTCAAGCTAATGACTATCAGGGAACTTGTTTGGCTAATGGCTCAGGATGCATTGATTTTTGGTGTATTGATATAAATCTTGAGTGATCAATAGTACAGCTGGTTGCAGGAAATGAACGACTGATCTCCAGACTCAAAATAATTTCAGTCTAATGAGGACAAGCTATCACCATAGCGTGTGGGGCACCATTATGCACTTTATTGAAAAGAAATTATCAAGATGAGTGAGAAAATCAGAATGATCATAATGGAGGGTTGGGGGTAGGGTAGGGAAGAAAAAGCAGAGGTCCCTCTATGTAGCAGAAAACCATTTTTAGGACAAGAGCAGAATATGGCATACGTATACATGTCCACATTGCCTGATGAGGACAAGCCTGAGGTAGGTCCAGGTTCTGGTGTGCCCAAGGTATGTCTTCAGGAGCACATACAATAGTAATCGTGAGGACTGGTCTTCTGCCAAGTTATCACTGATTGCTCACAAGCAGTCTTCAGTCTGTCCAAGAGACAAGTCACATGGAAGTCAGGCAGGAGGAGACTAGGGAGGGTACAATGGATTTTTTCACGCTTTTCATGACAGAGGAAGGTTGTTAATAGCATGGTATGCCTGATTCTGGTGTCCATGTTTTAAAGTGCTTAAGACAAATGAAAAGGGTAGACAAACACATCCAAGATTGATTTGGAAAGTGAAAAAAATGCATTATAATGAGAGATTAATGAAGTTTAGCACATTTTGTTTGATCAAACAGATGTTATGGAGATGAGCATAGCTTCCCTGGCTTTTTTTTTCCACAGTTGGTGGCTCCTAAATCTAGTTAAAAAAGCTGTAATATAACAATGAAGTTGAAAATGCAGCTCAAACAAGTGAGAAGAGAAACATTTTTAATGTGACTCCAACAAGCATATAGCAGTAGAACCAGGAGTATAATTTATATGAAAACATGATGAATTCCATGTCACAAGGATATCTAACTATACTGGTAGTACAAGTACGCAATGTAGCCTCTGACTTTAGCATATAGGGGAGAAATATTCATTTCGGGAGTGTAAGTTATGTCATTATAATATGTACATATGAGAAAATGAGGAGGAGAAGAGAATCCTAGGTTAAAACTCAACCTTGAATTTAGATTGCTAAAACTGGGAGAGATAAATTGGCCCTTGTCAACTTGAAAGTTATATATTCAGCATGGTATCAAGGGACTTAGTAATTTCTAGATAAGTTCTATGACCTGTATTAAAAAGCAAGTTGCACTTGATCACCCTTTTAATGAATGTCTGGTCTGCTAAAATCTTAACACACACACACACACATACACACACACCCATGTATGCTCCAGACGCCCACCCCAATAGCAGATTTTTGAAGCTAATGATCAAGATAATTTTTGAAAGACAGGGCAAAGTCTTAAGGTGATTTCTTTTTCATTCAATTTTTGACTCAGTTTTCATTTAATTGTCATTTATCTAAATGTCATTCAACTATGTCATTCTTATATTCCACTTATAAATACCCATGTTTTCTTCCAGAAATAAATTAATGAATGAGTAAATCTGAATTGTTTAAACTATTGCTTACTGTCTGCTTTTAGAAGCAGAAAACTTAGTCCGCAAGCATGCTGATGTCTTCCTTTGAGATGAAACAACAGTACTGACAAACATTCTTTTTATTGACCCTGTGCCATAAAAATACAGTGTAATTCTCTTAAAGTTTTCTTGCATGCGATGCACAGTCTGAAAAGGATTCTTACTTGCCAGTTGTGGAAGTGTTATCACAGCCCAGGAAAACTGAAGATATTATGCTTCCTTCACACCGCTCTGGCCTTTTTAACCCAGCATGAACATCCTAGAGAAAGAGTCAGGATCCTAACCAAGAGCTCCTGCTTACATGTAATCCTTTATGGCCTAGGCCAAGAAAATTCACAAGTGTCATACCTTGCGGCAGGACCTCTAAAATGAAGAAGTTTAAATGCTTTTCAAGCATAAAGAATAACACTAAGCAGAAGAAAAAAATCTTAGATAAAGTTTAGGTAGCCAGTATCTTAAAACATGCCTCTAACCCTGGGCTCTGCCTTAGCTCCCCATTCCCTCTACTCTGCGACTTAGATCATGGGGCTGACTTTCAGCTTGAGATGTGCTGCATCAGTGCATCAGTTTACCACTTGACCTTCAACTCCTTCTTTCACTCTAATATATACATTTTGCTTTCCTAAACTAAAAAAAAATAAAAAAATAATAATAAAAAAAATATCTTTTCTACCACTAAAAAATGCTTTAAGTTAAGGCAAAATTCCCCACAGTGCCTCAAATGAAATTATTTTTTTCTCTACTCTCTCATTAAAACCAGCATATAGCCAAAGCTTCTGGTTAATTTTATAGATATAAAGCTTTGCCTACAGCTCCACCCCCAGCTTTACTATCCCATGCTAGAAAGTAAAACAGAATTAAAACACGTTTTCAGGCCATAAAACTAAGCATAGCCATCAAGGAAAAAGAAAATGATTATACAGCCTCTGAAACACTCTGAATGCCTAGCATAACCTCCACTTAAAAAGTCTGTTATTATGTCCTACTAAAATATGACAAATAGCCTATGATAATAAGTAATGGACATGCTATCATTAAAATTAAACTGTACAAATAAAAAGGGCTAGTTTATTCAAATAATGGAAAGCCAGAGCACAGAATATGAATTTCAGCATAGGCATGGTACAACGCTGAAAATAAGATCTGCATAGGTAAATGTGGACTTGACCTAAATTGTCTTTAATGTAATGCTCTAGAGAATCATTTCAATTAGGTGCTAATAATGAAAAGCCCTTTTCTTTGTATTAATGACTTTTTTTTTTTCTTTTACACTAGAAAATTCAGAGAACAGTGGTTCAGACTTCTATATTCTTTCTGAAGGCAGACACCTGGCCTTAATTTTGAGTAAAGGTAGAAGGACATTGAGGAATGCAATTGTGCAAAGTATAAGCAGGAACATATAGGACAGTGTGTATGTATTTCAGATTTTTGATACTTCCCCCATCAGTCTGTGACCACCTTTCCTCTGCTAAATGGTTTTATTTTCACAGACTGAAGGCTCCAAAAGGGAAAGTGTTTTTTAATACACCTGACATTTTCTGGTACCGTCATTTATTTTTGAAAAAGAATATACTTACATATCTATTAAATAAAGCTTATATTTTAATCTATCATACTCACATTAACCAGCATGGACTATCACAGGAGCTGTATCAAAGTATCATGGCCAAATGCAATGATGTTCTACAATGAGACATTTTTTTGCAAACAGCTACATAAGGCAATAAGGAAAAATTCAGAGTCCTTTTTATGAGTTTCCATAAGTCTTGCATTATTATAAGCTTCACAGCTGAAAATCTGTTTCAACTTGGTTAAAGCTTTGTGTCTTTTTTATTTCTACAGTCTTCAAGAGCCACTATATTAGATACAGCTTATCTAATATACACTATCCACGTAGGCAGAACTAAGGCTAGGCTTAGTGACATCTACGTTAAAAATATTGATTGTGAATGGGTTTCAAAATATTTTCAAACAAATAATACATTTTTAAAATTTTCAGTTTGGACTGAGAAAAATAATAATATATTTTGGATTACAATCCATATGTAGCAAAATCTATGTTGTATTTACCTATTCTAAAATACTAGACTTTTTTCTAACTAGGATGTATTTAATTAATTAAGATTAAAACCCACCCCTTTCCAAGGAGGGTAAAGAAAGCTTGCTTTTTTGATAGTGCTTAATTAAAGATAAAACAATTGCATAGAGTGAATGTACTATAATGAGTAAGACTCCTTTATGCTTTGCAGATTTTGCTGCATTAAGCATTTCTGCGGAACTTCCACAGATTTTAAGAACAAACGATGCATGAAACCAGAGCAAATTGGGCCCGAATGTGTGGGTGGGTGAAATGGAGGATTTAAAGGGATTAACACTTATTGGAGGACCTCATATAAAAGATTTTGACCATGTAATAATGCAAATCAAGAAAGAAAAAAAAAAAAAGCAGGTGCAGAGGCACATTAGAAGTGTGATGCCTAGTTTTAATATTAAAAGAAAGTTAGAAGCTCAATTATAAAGCTAAAACTTTAAAATCTGTCTGTAAATTACATATCATCAGATTGTTTTTCCTGATGACATTTAAATATGATATTCAAAAGTTGTTGCAAGTTAATCCATGCAGCTGAGCTGGACGTGGAGAGATTTATCCAAAATTCCTGCATTATTTAGCATATATTAAAATAATAACTACATAATGACAAAAGGTGTCTTGTTACAGAGATCAGAGAGATGTTTCTACAGGATGACTGCATGGAAGCTGTGCTAACGAATAGGAATTGGCAGGACCTATTCCCGAATGCATCATCTACTGAGGGCCATAAAAAAAGCAGGGGTAATCTGAAGACCAGCAACATTTAGAGCAGACCAGCAACATTTCCAGCAGCCAACTCAAGAGGCACAGGATTGCAGGACTCTGGGAAAGGCACCATGTCCATCCAGCCACACAGAAAATGTCCTCATGAACTTCTACTGCCCATGACAAATATAGATGCCATACACTACCTTAAGGACAAAACCCTTGTACAAAAGAATTTTAACGTTGTGGTGGGTTGACCCTGGCTGGGGGCCAGGTGCCCACCAGAGCCGCTCTATCACTGCCCTCCTTCACTAGACAGGGGAGAAAAAGTGTAACGAGAAGCTTTGTGGGTCAAGATAAGGACAGCGAGAGACCACTCACTTATTATCATCATGAATAAAGCAGCCTGAACTTAGAGAGGAAATTCTTCTAATTTATTCCCAAACAGAACAGAGTGGAGGAATGAGAAATAAAATCAAATCTTAAAACATGTCGCCCCACCCATCCCATCTTCCCAGGCTCAACTTCACTCCCGGCTTCAAACCTCCTCCGTCGCAGCAACACAGAGGGATGGGGAATGGGGGTTATGGTCAGTTCATCACACGTTGTTTCTGCTGCTTCTTCGTCCTCAGGGGGAGGACTCCTCTCATCAGTCCCCTGCTCCAGCATGGAGTCCCTCTCACGGGCTACAGTCCTTCTCGGACTTCTCCAATGTGAGTCCTTCCCAGGGGTTGCAGTGCTTCATGAACTGCTCNTTTTTTCCCTTCTTAAATATGTTATCACAGAGGCGCTGATTGGCTTGGCCTCGGCCAGCGATGGGTCCATCTTGGAGCAGGCTGGCATTGGCTCTATCAGACACAGGGGAAGCTTCTAGCAGCTTCTCACAGAAGCCATCCCTGTAGCCCCCTCCCTGTTATCAAAACCTTGCCATACAAACCAAACACAACTGTTTAATTCAGCAGAAAGAGTTCTTGTGATATAAAATCTGCTCCTGACCAGTCCTGCTTTACAGGTATGAAGGCAATACTAAGGTCAGAGTGAAAGGTGTGGTTTCTGTTAAGAGGCTATGTGCATTTCTAGGGAACCTAGCATCTTTGTTTTGTAGGCTACTTTCTACAATGTGACGGAGGAGGATTCTACTGCATAATATCTGAGACACAGTTCAATGTCAAGATTAACCATAATAAAAAAAAAATATTATTTTTCTCTCTCTCTTTTTAATGTCTCCTTAGCTGAACTTTAAGACAACTTTGTGACACTTTCATCTAGGTACAAGAAAAACCCCAAACCCAAAAAACTAAAAAAAATACCAAAAAAAACCCAAACCAGAAGCACACAATATTGACAACTGATGTCTGAAAGCATTTATATGCTTTATAAGCATTTATGGTGCATCTTCCATCAAAAGATATATATAAAAGTACTTAATAATTAAAGTTATTATTAGTAAAAGTAGGAAAACTGTTGAAATGTTTTCATTTAAAGAGATGAATAGAAAGGCACATGAAGGATATTCAAAACATTGAATATAATTAGTAAGTCAATCTGAGTACTGTCTTAGGACTGTTTTTTAATCAGCCTTAGCAATTCCTCTTACATAATGAAATTAGTTAAACAAATGATAAAACTATGTATGTATGTTGTCACTTTTAACCTTCATTCTAAATTATTAATTGCATTATGGAAACCTCTAGAAATGTCAGAATTATTCCTGGAAGTTTTACTTAGGTGCACAAAGTGACAATCCACTCATTAGACATTGACTAAATGAAAGAGGTGCAGAGAGCTGAAAAAGTTGTCTAAATTCACATATGATTCCTCGCTTGATAGCAAACACCCAACTCATACAGGCAAATCTTGCACTGTGTTATTTTTTCTGACTGTTCCTTTGTTTACTTCTAAAGGAAAAGGTATGGACATGCATGAATGTTTTCAGGATAAATACCTAAATAAACTACATAAATACATATAAATATTTGAAAGGTAGTAATATTTGTGGGTTCAAGTTTATATGTGTCTTTAAATGCAATGCAAAGGGGCCATATATGAGGATGAAATTTTAAAAAGAAAATTTAAGCTCAGTACCATGAAGATCTTTTTGGCAATGAGACATATCATCTGTTGGATAGTTTCTCAAGAAAAGCAGTTGAAGTGAAAGTGAATGACTTTTTTTAGTCATCACTTTGATTATTTTTCAGCACCTTAAAATTTCATGCAAATGGAATATTGAAGGAAAGATATCTAAAATTATGATGAATGAGCTGACCAAAACCCCATGATTTTTTTTTTTTGGGGGGGGTGTGAAAAAAAGCCATTCAATTAGCTTATATCTATTTTTAGCAACCTGTATAGATCTGTCTTCGTTAAAGACATAAACTGTTTATTTATAGTAGAAGATATAGCTGAAATCCTAATATAATGCCAAATAAAGTATTGCGCTATGAAGCAGATACCTAACAAATGTCACACCAGTCTTACAAAACAAACCAAATCCTCTTAAGGCTTTTTTTAATTAGAGCTGCAGTGAACCTTTTCACCATTGTTACAAATGCTGATAAACAAACTTCTCATAACTTCTAATCTTTAGACACCATTATGGGACTCTCTGCTGCAAACCTGAACGCATTCCCTTAGGTCCACACTGAGGACTGAGCCTAAAACACTCTGACAATTGCACTAAGCCAGTGGGAAATTTATTCTACATTTGGGTGTTCAAACCAGTTGAGCCTCTGAACTGACTGACAGCATTCAGAGGAGCAGTATTTTGTTAAGATATTGTTGTACGTGTGCTTTTTAGATGGTTTCTATAGGTGTTTGCTAAGCAGGCTAGATGTTGAACTCTATTGTGCTGATTAGACAGGAGAAAGAAAATTGGAGAGGGTAAATGTGACTAGAATACTAAGGAAGTCTGCAGAAGTGAGAAGTATATATTAAAGACAAAGCAATGTCTTGGCATGAGAAAAAAAGAACACTCCAACTTAATGTTAAAAAGCTTAATATCTAGCTTTACGTCCAAATAAGTGAATCGATTACAATGCAAAAATAGAGAATACCTCATCTGATTTCCAAAAGGTAGTATTTTAAAGCTTAATTGGGGAAAAAAGAAAGTGAGCAGGCTATGATAGAGAAAGGCAAAAACAGGAGTGGAAGAAAGAGAGAAGAAGAAAAGTATTAAACAATGAAGAAATGTCTCTCTTTTTCTCCAGGTTTATTAAAAGCTAAAATAACAGGGTTAAGTTATTTGCTTTGAAAAAAAGTCTTAGTTGCAAGGTCCACTTACTTTAGTAATGCTTCAGTGATAGATTAAGGTTCAATATCGTACCAAAAGTAGAATGATAAAAGCATAAATAAGAAGAAATATTTGAGAAAAACTGTACATTATTCTGCTCCTTGGAAAGAAGTACCACAGAGTAAGTCTTGATTTCATATGGATGTAAGCTTGGTTGCTTGCCTATTTCCTTACCTTGTGAAATTCCTGTGCTGCAAAAAGTTTTGTAAATATTTGCAAAATAAGGTTTGCCATTCAAAAAATCATATGATTTTGGACAGAACTGTTTCTCCTATATTTCAGTCCAGGCATTTTGTTTATATTTAAGAGGAAAATGATGTGAAGTATTCAAATTTTCTTTTTTAACCTGCTTGTATTAGAACAGACCTTAAAGTCTGGAAATAGCTGAAGGAGTAACAGTAAAGCAACAGTGAGAAGTAGTAAGGTTTATTTTTCCCTGAGATTTGACAGATTCTGCCATCATCTGAGGATTTTCAAAAATAGATATTCTCTTGAAATGATATTTACATTAAAGAACAAATAAGTTCGCATAGAAGCTGAAAATTAGAGGATTTTATTAATCAGAAAGCAAGAATCACAAGGACATTTGTGTTGCTGGATGGGTTGTGCTGAAATATCCTACTACAACTGCTATACATTTAGCTTTTTGTTTGTTTGTTTTACCACTTCTTCCAGCTTTTATCTGAACTGCATATTTTTCTGCTTTTGTTTCGTCCAGTTTATACTGAACTAAGTTCCTTAAGGATGCCTCCTTGGGCCTGCTCTTTCTTATTGTCTTCCTCTTTGCCCTACCTCCCCTCTACCAAAATTACTCAATCACTGCCTTCAGTGGGTAGTTATGCTCACATTCATCATGAATTTATCATTAATCTGCTGTTGGACCTTGTCTATAAAGCAGCCACTACTGCTAAATCTCCTTCATGCATCTCAACGCCTGGACTTTGAAAAATACAGTTCTACACAAGAGAACCAATTTATTTTCCTTCTTATTCCTCTCTCCTGCAGCTGACTTACATATTTCCAGTGTACAGGTACACTGGAGCCATACGGGATACAGGGTATTTGTACTCCTTGCTTTCCACCTATGTGATCAAAACTAATAAACAATAAAACAATAAAAATAAATAAAAATAAATAAAGAACAATACAACAATAAAAGTGTGCATGTCCTATAGTTCTTTCCAGTGTCATCTAGTGATTTGGATACATTTGTATGTTACATTTATATCCCGACTGGGTTCATATAACTCGCAAGACTTAAGTGAAAGCTGCCAGCAATAAGGGCTTATTTCCCCAGTTTTTAAAGAACAACATACATTACTTCAGCCAATACCAGCTGATTAAAATGATTAGCAGTTTGCACAGGATGACAAAAATGTGGACTTTATTTCTGAAACTTTATATGTATGCTCCTTATATAGAGATGTGTGTAAATATATTACAGACCCACATGATGTTATTTTCATAATTAATCTCCAGTTTGATTTGAGAATCAAATAGGATTCAATTCTTCTATATATTTTGTTCTCATTCAGCTGTTCTTTCAATGCTGGCTACATTGTTCCTGCCTAGACACAGAAGTACCTGAAGTTTAAGGTAAAAAGTTTGGTGGGGTTAGATGGCTGCGTGATCCAAGCGCATTAGGTTCTGGAAATGTTCACAAAGAAAGCAGCTCCTCTGATGCCCTTCATAGTCAGTGTAGCATTAGTGTAACCTTAAGACCAGGTCGCAGATCTGTCATTTCTCTCCAGCTCACACAAGCTGTATGAAAGCCTCTGCTCTTGGTTCTTTGATTGTCTACTTAACAAATTATTTTCCAACAATATTATATTTTTGCTGTTCAAAACACACACACAAAAAAAGCTATCAATACTAGTATTCTATACCATTGCATGAGGTACCAATGTATTTTATTTATATACACTTTGATATAGGTCTTATTTGATATTTTTAATCAAATCATTTTTATCAATATACACTTCAATAATTGTTTTATTCTTCTTTGTTTGAGGGCTTGAGGGTTTGGTTGTTTGGGGTTTTTTTTGGGGGGGAGGTGTTAGGTTTTTTTCCTGCAGGAAGAACAATCCTAACTCTGAAAGGTCAAAGAACATTTTTCCCATAATTTAGATGTAGCTGGAATGCAAAATGTACCAGAGATCTGTGCAAGAAAAAAATCCATGCAAATTTAAAAGAGGTATGAATGTAAATGCACACAGAAACTCCTTATACATGCACACATATGCTTTGCTGTATGCAGTTAAAAATTCTGCAATGCACATGGGCTGATTCTGACTACTAAAAGCAAAAAAAAAAAAAAAAGGTAATTTGCAAAAGTACTTTTAGCAATGTTTTTCGCATCATTGTATGGCCTCAGGCAAGTCACTAGAGTTCTCCTTACCTCAGTGAATCTATATGAGAAACGGATACAGTACCCATTCCCTCAGTGAAAAGCAGAACATGCATTAATTGGACGTGAACAAAAAGGGTAAGATAGCTCACACACATGGACAAATGCTGAACCTGAGTCACTGCATATGCTTGAAATCACGCAAGTATTTTCACATTTGTAGACGTAGATTCCATATTTGTTATCAGCACTGGGAACATTTATGCTTTATCACAAAATGATGTAAAGGCAGAGTTGTATATGCTCAACAATTTAGAACCATCTGTTGTGGAGAAAAAAGGTAACTACCGAGTCAGCCTGAGGTCAGAGATAAAGTATGACTTGAAGTGCAGCAGGCAAAAATAGGCCTTCTCTGTTGAAGCTAAATTACTAGTAAGGTAAACCACCCATGAGGTATCCAGCTGGGAAGTGACTAACAGAAGGTTCAAGGTGAAACAGCTTCCTCCACACTTACTGAACTGCTATTTATATTGTTGTAGGCATCCTGAAACTTCCCTCAGCATTTATAGGGGACAGATCTCCATGAAAAAAATGGTATAGATGACAAAACAGTGGTTTACTATTTAAAGAATACTTTATAAATAATTTAATAGCTTTCTTTGATGGAATATTTTGATACTCATTTAAGACATTAAGCAGAAAATACACATACCCTTATGAAAATGCCTTTGAAATATTAATATTTCAATTGTTTGAATGAAAGCATGATTTTTCTCCATTGTAACATATTAAACACATGATAATATATAAAATATATTATAATATATTCCTATTCATGAATGCAAACTTTTAAAATTAATAGCTTAGGTTTCCTTTCAGGGTGTTCTTAGCAAACATTTTTCTCTTTCTGACTTGCTTCTGGGTTTTGTTGGTATTTCCTCAAGAAATGTCTCTATATTAATAGGCAGGAATTTATAAAATGCTTTCCTTGTCTTAATACCTCATTGTCACATTGTGCTACAACAAACATATAGCCTGCTAAATCCTTCTTTTGATCTTTTGCACTAACTAAAATGGGCACCGAATCAGCGATTCCATTTGTACATCTGTGATCTTAAACCTATGTATATCCAATTAGTACTGGCTTTGACTTTGCATCTTTATTGAGATTGCATCGTCTTGTTCTGTGATTGAATCTGACCGCTATATTTCGACCTAAATACTTAGGCCTTTTTTTTTTTTTCAGATTTTGAATGAACACTCTTTGATAATGAAATCTTTCCAAAAGAGAAATTCATTCCTCTTTCAAGTGATGGTTTTGCAGAAGCCTTATTCACCGCATACTCATACCTCTGATGTTGTTTCAATAGCTATTTTAAATAACAGCACCCAGAATAGCAGATGAGAGCATTTTTACATTGTTGTAAATAATAATAAAAAGTATTCGTCCGTTGCATCAATGCTGTGTTTATAGTCATTACAGACCCCACGAAGAAACAAAACTGCACTGAGGAGTCCATTCTCTTTCTATGTGCAAGTTCTATGTGTATCTCAGACACATTCCTTCTTATTTAATGTGCCTAATTTCTAAGGATATTCAACTAAGTTCTCTGTTAAACAGGATATAGGACAGAGGAGTTTTATTTTTGCACAGACACTTTTAATCTCGCTTATTCATAAAAGTTTTTAAAGTGCGTACATTGCAAGTGGATTTAAAGTATCTGAACTGTAATTACTGTCATTAGTGCTGCACCATCTGCATCTTTCAGGAACCAGCAGATTGAACTAATCACCAATAATTGTTTTCAAGATGTTTAGCACATCTTAAATTTAAACATCAAAACAAAAGCTTATATTTGGCACTGATTTCTGCCAAAGTCTTCTTTTTCCAACATCCTATGTCTACACTAGTTTGATGTGCTGGATTAAGCCCTACATGAGCCTCTTCCCTAGCTAAAGTCTGATACATAGTTTTGGAAAGTGTTTGATAGTTTCTGGATTGTATTTTCTCCTTAGTAGCCCACATTACGGAGCCATCATACATCATTGCAGGAGATCAGAACCCTTGCAGGGACCATAGCATGGAAAATGAATTACTTTCCAATACAAACACAGTGATTCCTTCTTAAATCACCTCTTGAAGTCACTGAAGAAATGGCTGGGGAAAGTTTTATCTGTGTAAATCTATCACACTTGACACAAAAAAGGAACAGACCGCTTCAGATTTAATAGAAGATAACACAGTGATCTGACTAAGATAAAAACATTTTTAGCTAATGTATAGGTATGCGTTTTTAATAATTTTACTCTTTACTTTGTCTAACAGCCTCCTTACTTTTTAAGGTTCCTAAAAGTATTGAACAATCCTTATGTGAAAATGACTGTAACATTGTACTTTCTTTCAAATACAAATACACTTAATTCATAAAATCAATATTTTCATATAAGGCCATTGAAAAGAAAATGGTTTGATGAAACTGAATTTTTATATGAAGTTTAACAAATGAAAATTAATAACATTTTCTCCAGGCTTCCTAGTGTTTTCTTCCTTTTCTTCTTGACTAGTAAACTTTGATCCTCCCAGCTGCACTCTGTATCTGATGCCTGTTCATATATAAAGCTGCTTGCAGGAAAGAGACTTTAGACTGTAAACTCCTTAGGGCAAATGTATTATGCCACCAATTTTATTTCCTAGCCTCAACACAACCTACTGATATATCAGCCCTCAGGGTCTTAGTGATATTGTGCAATCTTTCCCCAAATTCTGCTGGTAGAGAGAAGATATGAGAAGGTTCTGTCTTCTTCAGCTCTTTGGTTTCTTAGCATGGTTAAGACACAGGATAGTCTGAATTATTAAATATAAAAGATAAACTGATGATACGCAAGGGAATTACCTCAGATACTTATGAAATATCCTACCAAAGAAAAACCTGAACCAATCAGACCTGTGCATTCATGCTGTCCTACACACCCCAGCTGTACCTATACTGAATGTCATGCGTGTTGTATTCACAGGTTCTTTATGTGGTGAACAGCAAAGTCAAGCTTAGATTTGGCTTTAACAAAAAAAAAAAATAAAAAAAAAAATAGTCCCAACTCAGTATTTGTTCCACAGTATTGAGACCAGCATCTAAATTATTAGTCATAGGATAATAACTAGCTAACAGCTCTTTACCACTTGAATTGACACTAGTATTTTATTTCTGATGAGGAAAGCACTTCTGAAGTAAATCACTCAGTCATTTTTTTGGTTACTGATCATTGCTTTGTGTCATGCAATGGTTTTGAACAACATGAAATAAATTACTCTTAGATCAAGTGAAATGAAGTGATGAAGCACTCCAAGAGATCACCTAGTATTCTTCATGTGTTCAGGCCATGGAATCAGACTAGAACTAGGCCATCCCTCCTCCCTCTCAAAATATATGGTCCCCAACACCAATTGTGTCACTCTTATAGATCCACTCCTGTTGTACTGCACTAATGATTATAACCATGGATTATTCCATAAATACATGCCAGGCACAGAAATTTTTTAATGGAATCATTGAATCTTTTGGGTTGGTAGGTACCTCTACAGATGATCTAGTCCAACTCACCCTGCTCAAAGCAGGGTCAGCTACAGCAGGGTGCTCAGGTCCATGTCCAGTCACATAATGAATATCTCCACAGACAGACTTCACAACCTCTCTGGAAATCTGTGTCAGTGTGTAACCACTGTCAGAGGAAAAAAATGTTTTCTTGCATTCATATGGAATTTAATGAGTTTCCATTTGTGTCCGTTTCTTCTTGTCCTGTCACTGGGCACTCTCTTCTTCATTCCCTCCCATCAGACATTTATGCACATTGATAAGATCCTCCTGAGCCTTCCCTTCTCTGGACTGGACAGTCCTAGCTCTCTCAGCTTTTTCTCATATGTCAAGTGCTCCAGTCCATTAATCTTCTTCATGGCCCTTCACTGGACTCACTCCAGTCAGTCCATATCTTTTATTTTACTGGATCATCCAGAATTAGACATAGCACTCCAGAAATCACCTCACAAAGGCTGAGAAGAGGGGAAGGACCACCCTGCTAGACCAGCTGGCCACACTCTTCCTAATACAATGCAGGATGCTGTTGGCCGCCTTTGCTGTGACGGTGCACTAACAGCTCATGGACAGTTTGTTGTCCATCAGGACCCTCAGGGTCTTGTCTGCCAAGATGCTTTCCAGCTAGCTGGCTCCCAGCATTTACTGGTGCCTAGGCTACTCCTCCCCACGTGCAGGACTTTGCATTTCAATCAGTTGAATGTCATGAGATTCATCTCAGCCCAGTTCCTTAGCCTGTCAAAGTTCCTCTGAAATCATAGAATCATAGAATCATCTAGGTTGGAAAAGACCTTTAAGAAAATGTCACACATCTCTCATATATCAGCCACTCCTCCCAGTTTTGCAGCATCTGTGAACTTGAAAAGGGTGTATGCTGTCCCAACATCTAGGTCATGAATGGAAATGTTAAACAATACTGGCCCCAGTATTGTTGTCTGGGTACACCACTAGTGACTGCTTCCGAGTGGACTTTATGCCACTGACCACTACACTCTGGGCCCAGCTGTTCAGCCAGTTTCCTGTCCAGCTCACTGTGCACTTATTTAACTTGTACTTTGTCAGCTTGTCTATGAGGATGTTATGGTAGACAGCATCAAAAGACTTACTAAAGTCAAGATAATCAACATACCTCTCTCCTCATCCACAAAGATCATCACATGATTGTAGAAAGTTAAGCTTAATTTCCTCTTTGCAAATTCATGCTGACTGCTCATGATCACATTTCTGTCCTTTACATGTTTGGAAATGCTTTCCTGGAGGACTTTCTTCATTCATCATCTTCCCACAGACTGAGGTGAAGCTGACCAGCCTGTAGTTCCCCCAATCTTCCCTCTTGCCCTTCTTGAAGACAGTAGTGACATTTGTTTTCTTCCAGTCTTTTGAGTCTCTCCCATTCACTATGGCTGTTCAAAGTTAATTGAATGACCTCCAGTAACATCAGCCACCTCTCTCAGCAGTTGTGAGTGCAACCCATCAGGCCTCTGTGGACTTACGTATATCCAGTTTGTTGAAGAGCTCCCTGACTTGATCATCCTCCTTCAAGGGTAGGACTTCCCAACTCCAGATTTTCTCTCTGGTCTTAGGAGCCTGAGATACCTGAAGGGCAGTTTCACTGGTAAAAACTGAGGCAAATAAGGCATGGAGCACCTCAGCCTTTTCTGTGTCATTTGTCACCAGTTGCCCTGCCCCGTTCAGCAGCAGGCTCACATTTTCCCTAGTCTTCTTTTTGCTGTTTAAGTATTTACAGAATCTTTTCTGAGTTCTTTTCTGTTATGACACTTGGATTGTCATGCAAGCAAATAATTTTAAACCTGAGTTTTTTTTGGGAAGTGGTTTGGTTTTGTTTTGTTGTTGTTGTTGTTGTTGTTTTTAACAGGTACACATCACCTTAAGAAAGAATATTTTCTTGTTTTTCAATAGCTCAAAAGTTCTTGCAGTGAACTGTTGCATTATGCTGAATCTGTTATGAAGACTTTAACCAACTTGTATGTACCTGGGTAGTGGTATACTGGTTTCATCTGAATATTAACTTGACTCTATGAGCCCAACCTCTTGGAGATATAAGTCCAGTTAATTAAATAAAACATGTTTTGAGTGTTGTTTATAATATGTTTTGTTATTCAACCATGCAAACTCAGCACTGGACTATTTATTTATTCTTTTCTTTACTTGGCTTGATTTTAAAGATTTTACCATCTTTGTCATGTTTGTCAGCATTGGATTTTTTTTTTTATTTTTTCCCTGTAGAAATCTTGCATGATTTGTTTCCAAGAGACAATGGTTACTTAAAAAGCAGAGCATGAAATGAGTCAAAAACAGAGACTGCTGTCTTTTAGCTTGGTCTTGGTTCCTTAAGACTGATGAACACATAATTATATATTCTGAGTGTATCTTTTAAATGTATCTAGCAATATATAAATATAGTATTTTATATATATGCGTACACACAGCAGTCCCTGAATGGTAGAAAAACATACAGAAAAACTTTGCAGCATAATCAGAGCTAAGCCTAGAATCTTTCCAATTTTTAATTGGTAAAGAAATCTAGAGACCTAAAAGTGAAAGGAGACTAGAAATGTGTTTGTGTATTGTAGAGTTACTGCATACAAAGCCTCAGACCTTAACTCTGAAAGCTGTATTCTTAAATTTACAAATTCAGAAAAACAGCAAAGGTTGTTTGTCTTTAGCAGGCAGAGAAATACAAACATTAGTCGAGGCATTTTATCTAAAATACATATTTTGAGCAAGCAGTTCAAGTTTTCAGATCAATAAACAGAATTAAAATGTCATCTGATCACAAAATTATAATAAAATAAAAACATGATACATATAGTTTTATAAGAATTTTTCATTCTTATGCATGTTATACTATTTGCATTACCCTTCAGCCTTCTAAGACTATAGGTTTTTAAGATATAAATTTTATTTTCTTTCACTTAGGAACACTAGAATCTGATGTGTATTGCACACTGGGGACCTCAAAATGAATAGTAGTTTATTCTATCCATATGGACTCTTGTAGTACTTAAAGGTAAAACTGGTCAAAATTACACCTTTATTATAAAGGATTTTTTTTTTTTTTAATGATCTTGAAAATAGAAAGATAAAATTTGTTTTCAAGCAAGGGAATGCTACTGCACTAAAGGCATCCCTTGTAGTACTGACACAACATAAAATTTAGAGGTAAATGTGAGTTCACACCTGGTATGGGTGATTGTTTGGAATTTAGAAGTAGCTCATAACAATATATGCCATCTTTTCTACTTCTGTCGGTTGTAGTATGAATAACCTCTCACCCTATGTCTATTTACTGAACAATTTACAAGCTTGCTTCTCCTTTAGAACAAAGAACACATCCAATTTTTGGAATGTATTACATGTATTGTCACGTATCACGTGTATTGTCAGAGGATTTAAAGACAACAAATTTAAGCACGTGCTGATTCACAGATGGAAAGTCTTATACTCAAAAAGCTTTAGGATGGAAAATAATATATCAAAATACTAAGGCTTTTCAGTTCCAAATTAACTGCATATTACACGAATGCTTTGAAATCCGTGATCTATGAATTTCAGTGAGAAAGCATCACAATTTCAGAAGTCACGTATTTTTTCCAGTAGGGAAAATAGCTTAACATATCCACAAACACACTTGGGACACAATGATTACAAATATAGTTCAGCTGTATAGCTAGAGACAAATAAAGCAACAACTAAACAATTCCTCCAGGTTAATACTTCAATAATTTGTCATCCAACTTAGCTGCACTGTGACTGCAAAGTGCTTAGTTTACAAATTATACTTGATTAGATACATGGGGATGATCTCTACAGCAATTTTTTTTTACACTTCAGAAGAAACTAAGACTGACTTAAAGAAATATATATTTTAGATCCATTCAAAATAAATGGAAAGACAGCTGTCAGCTATGGAATGTATGAAGTCAGCATTTACTCTTTGATTATTGGAACAGTTATCAAAAGAATAAATAAAGGGACTATTTCTTTTAATAAAGACGACATATTGTCTTCAACATATATATAATTACATTCATTTTGTTTACGTGTATGTTTGGATGAAATTCCCT
>VXBL01003769.1:705785-725043 GCA_013400195.1 Aramus guarauna | reverse complement strand
TTTTTTTTTTGTTTTTTTGGGGGGGGGGTGTTTTTTTTTTTTTTTTTTTTTTTTTTTTTTTTTTTTTTTTTTTTTTTTTTTTTTTTTAGTTTCTGTTGAATCTAAATAGCAGAAATGTGGGAGGGCACATAGTGGGCAGAGAAGTAGAATGTTATGAGAACCTGAAAATTCTTCTCTCAGTTTTAAGTCTGGTTTGTTTTAGGAACTTTGTTGAAATATTTAACCTTCCCAAATCTCTCTTTTCCATTCTGTAAGAACAAACTATCTGATCGTCATGAGTATTGAGAGGCTTAATTTAATTTTGTCAAATCCTTTTATGTCCTTGGTTTAAAAACATTACATGTGAGTACTGCCAACTTTAATTTTAATTTTTTAATGAGTACTAACAATGGTTGTTTTTTCCTTAGGGTCAGCTTCTTAGGTCATAGAATTATTTGAAAATATAAATAAATATCAATAAACAAAAAAATGTTTCAAGGGAGAAAATACATCAGAAATAATTATAGTTCACTATAAAGGTAACTATCCTATGGTTTTTATTTATTTGTTAATTTATTTTCCCATTGGTCCACTTTGTACACACCCTGGAGTGCTTCTAAAGGAGAAAAGTTTGTGAGCAGTGCTTAGAGCTTTCCCTCTGGATGTTAGAGCTCCTGTTATGAACCTGGTGTTCCTTGTCTCCTCAGCACGACCAGTTTCATAAGATAATCAGGTTTGTGGGGTTTTTTTGTTTGTTCCTATTTGGTTTTGGTTTTAATTTTTGGTGAATTTTATGGCTTATATTTCAGAAGAACAAGTCTTGTTTCCTCAAAGAGAGTATTTGAGATGCTTTATGCTGAGTGACTAGAAGCAGCTGCTAGGACCTGAGAATCCATAGATTCAACGATGGGAGAAATCCTGGCTACACCTTTGCATTCAGTGTTCCCTATTTATTAGCTCTAAGCAGCAGTATGCAGATTCTTTTATATGCCTTCCTGTAGTGTTTACCTCCCGCCATGCATTTTGGATCTAGTTTCTCTAAGCTATGGTATTCTCTTGGGAAATAGGTGCTGATAAAGTGCTTATAATATTATCTGAATTAGAAACACCAAGACACATGCCTGATTTCATTTTAAATTTCCCATATAGTCTCTATTGATTGTAGAATGATAAAGAGGGTAGGGGAATTACCATTACTGTAAATACTAAGAGCCAGATTCATCCTTTAACACACATATTGCACTGGCTTCACAGTGAGTTATCTATGCATTTCAGTGGTCAAGAATTTGCCTGAGGAACAAAAAAGCATTTTTAGAGTAATCTGAGGGCATATTAGGTAGAAATATTTGGATGAAACAGAGGACAAAGGTCATGTAAAAGTAGACTGGACACATATTCAGATACAGTATGGGCAAAAAAAACAGTGTCAGCATAAAAATAGATCAGATGACCTAATCTGTGCCTTTGATCACTAATGTCTGTGATTCTTATAGTCAAGGATAATATAAAGCAAAATCAACAAAGAAATGTTAGCATGTACAAATGGAGTATAATAAAAACATTTAAGCTTCTTTATATACTTTAAGCTTTGCCAGTTTAAATGCAAGAATAGAATCTATAAAAATCAAAAAGACCAACTGTCTCAATTTTTCCCAGCAAGATGATTATAATTTTCCATTACACTCTTTAATCAGATCTACTGTAAATTGCAAAGAAATGGTGAGATTTAATTTTGGCTAAATGAGAAAAGTGCTAAGTAAGGATCCATAGGAGAGAAGCAAAATACATTTGGGAAAGCTCTAATATCCAATACAGGAAGAAAGGGTGGGGTGGTTTTTTTTACCAAGCCAGAGAAGGACAAAAGCTCTGACAGAGTGAACGGGAATAGAGAAAGTGAATTAAAATGCTGTAAAGGAGAAAAAAAAAGGTACTGAAAGCACATAGGAAATGTCAGTCAGAACTTTTAGCAAGAAAGGAAGAAAAATACCTAATCTAACACAAAAGATGAGGATAGATAAAGAGGGTAAGTAGTAGAGAGGTGGTTGGCTACAACAGACTCTATTACACCTTAAAAAAAAAAAAAAAAGAAAAAAGAAATTACATTAAGTTTTACAGTAGCTGTCATTAGATAATAAAGTGGTGCCTGGTTTTCATTCCCTCAAGCTGCAGTGCTGCAATCTGACTAGATACCACCATCATACAGCAAGGGAGTCTTGAAACTCATACATGCAGTATTTTTTTTTACCAAGTTAGAAATGCTAAATTAAACAGAGAGGAAAAGAAAAATCCTCCTCATTAAAATTCAGGTCATAAGCTGCAATGAATTCATCCCCTTCCACCACAAGAACCAGTGAAAGATCAAGATCTTGCATATAAACTATATGATGTAAAAATCTATATGCACACATAGTAATCAAAAGGTATGGCTGCATAGATCATATAAAAATAATGGCCTTTCAGGTGCAGAAAGAATACAGCTCTCTTCCACTGGGCTATCCATGAGTCACATGGATAACATAAACCCTATAGATCCATGAGTACTGTAGAAATATCCGTTAAACAAATTTAAACAAATAAATTCATCAAAACTACATGTCAATTGGCCAAAGCTGTACAGAGAGTATAAAAGTATAATCAATGCAGTTAAAATAAAAGTCCTATGGATTCAACATAAAAAAATTAACTTCACTTAGAATCTTAACATAGTGTATTTTATCCCTTGTGATTTACCTTTAAGATACGTACTGCTTTAGAACTTCTGCATTCATTTTGTTTAAATTATCTTCTTTTTATAATGGAAAATGAAACATGAAGTTGCTTAAATTGCCTGTTTACTTGAATTTAGAATTTCATAATAACTCCCTGAAGTTATCAAATGACTGAAATAATTCCTTTCAACTATATTGTTTTTTTGGCTTAAAATGGCATTAAATATTTTCATAGTTTTTAGGGGAAGGAGAAGCTCTATTTTTCACAACAGAAAAATTTGCAGCTTTTCTACACAATCAAAGGCTAGGATGCCGAGATTATTTAGAGAACAGTAAAACCACAATAAGTAAAATTGAAAGATTCTATTGCAAGGGCACCATGACCAAAATTCTTGCTTCCTTTTCCTAGAATTATTTCCTTTCTGGATGGTAAGAAATTATTCTTGCCAAAGGTTTTATTTCCCTAGATTCTGTTGTATTGCAAAGAAGTAATTTATGGAATAGTTGCATTTTACTTCATTCATCCTTGCTGTCATATAAAAACTTTTTAATGAAACAAGTGTATTCTACAGAGCCCTTTAACTCACCAGACAAAAGCAGGTAACTGACAATAGAAAAGTTCAAATTGCAAGATGTTTGTTTTCAACAGAGACCACTGGAGGTTACTAAGTTTACCAAGACAAGAAATGCTTTCTGAATCTCTTAATTCTAGATGAGAACATCTCTTTTCATAAAATTAGGGATGGCTTAGTAGTTATTGTAATTGGCTAGCCATGTGCAGTTTTAATATTGTTTGAAGAAGTCCTCTTTTCTTTCCTTCCTCTGCTTTCATTCATTCAGTTTAGTATTGTCATAGGAGCATCTAATCTGGCATTCAACACAAGCAGTGGAGTCAGAATGAGTGTCAAAGAAAAAGAGGGTTGATCCTAAAGCTGAAAACAGAAACTTTCTCCGCAGGACAGATCCACTTCTGAAGGTTCCTTTCTTCTTCCCTCCATCTCCTGCCCATTCATGAGGAATGCCAAAAGAACCATTACAGTATTAAAATCAAATAATTTCTGCCAGGAGGTATGTGAAGCCTAAATTCAATAAATTTTTTATCACATTTTTTTTCACCTTTTTTTTCATTAAATTGATGACCAGTTTATCCATTCAAAATTTAAAAAATAATAAAAATTACACTGTAGTTCAGCCAGAGGGAATAGGCTTGCTGCAGTTATTATTGAGCTGAATTTTATAGCTAAGAGGACAGATTACATCATGATAACAGTCCATTCAGACCATAGAACTAAAGTTTCATTGCAGATAGTGTAATAGATATTTATCAGGCTACGCTGAAGCTATCGGTCTCTGTCTTTCCATGATACAATGCAATCAGCATCAATGTTTAAGTTTCTTTTGTTTCTTCTTGTTTCCCTAAGGATTCTCTGTCTGCAGCTCTCTACTCACATTTATTGTTTATACATTCTTCTCTGCTTGGATACCCAGTATCCCTTTTAGGATAATGGATCTCTTGCAGTTGACTCACATCAGACCACCCAGACAGCTTCTTCTCCTCAAATCTGCATCCTCCCAGTTGTCTATTATCAGATTGGTTAGACCTCCCCCCCAGCTTGTGTTTCATGGGATGAAATATATTATCCTTCCAGATTACTTTTAACTATCATTCAGATGATATTTTCTTACCTTTACATTTTTTACTAAAGAAGTATGCTTAAGTAATAATTATTTGTGTATTTAGAGCTAATTTATCTTTTAATTTGCTAATTTAATCCTAACGTGTCTTGAGAAAACAATAGTATATACAAGATTGTTTCTTACTTTATATGTTCCTTATAATAGGCAAAGATTTGTGCATGCCTAATTGTGCATGCCTAACCACTTAGAGTGAGATATAATTTATATTGCTGTGATTTACAGTCAAATGTTCCATTTTCACAAAAAATTGAGGAAAGCTCCATGCAGTTCAAATGTATTTTCAAGGTATATATTTGTGCCAAAAGGTTTTCATGTGATTCTGTTCTTACAGACTTGCCTTAATCTCTATGATTGCATTTCAGAGGCATTTCTGAAAATATTTTTTGAATCCTAATTTACACTAATTGCAATCTCCAGATTTTAACTTTTTTTGCTAATGCACTAATCCATTCAAAATCTCCAATTATAGCACTGGTCTAGATTCACTTGAAAAGCTCACCAAACTGGTGATATAAAGTCTTTTTTTCACAGTATTTAAAACTGTGCAGGTGAATGAAAAGCAGTTCCAAAGTGTGGGCATCACTTATCTATGGACTGTACCTCTCTCCCTCCCCAAACATGTATAAATAAGGAATAAATGGCTATGGTATCATATATTAGATTAATGCCAGTGACAGGATAAGTGAATGTGGATTCATGATTAGTTTTGCAGTGACAAAAATTGTTGAGGTGACAAATGTGTTACCTAATTGAGATTGCTTTATTATTAAGTACATTATTTGTTATATTGTAATTCAATTGCTCCCAGATCTTCGACAGGCCCCATTCTGTTAAATCTTGACCTGATTTAGAGTGGCATTTAAGTTAAAAGTAGAGAGTTGAATTTTTCATTTAAAAATAGATTTAGGATAATCTGTTGTTCTTCACTGTGAGAAAATCAAACAACCAAACCAGAAATGATCAGTGTGTCAAAACTCTTAGCTATTCCCTTACTTTAAATTTCAATTTCTTAGGGAAAAAAAACAAAAACAAAAACAAACAAACACAAAAACCACAAACAAACAAACAAAAAGAAAACAAAATCCAAAACCCCCACCAAAGCCAAATGTTCTAGACCTGCCTTTTAGAAATATCACAACTGTTTATTCTGTGTTTGTCTTAAACAAATAAATAAACAACATTTAAAGGAACATAAAGGGGTTTTTATTTTTTTGGAGGTTGTGTTACACTGTGTTTATTGAGGGAATAAAATATTAGATTTATTATAAATGGAGAAATAATTTTCCTAAAATATGTAAAAAAGGGAAAGTATTTTATTGTACATTTAGTTGTACGAAGTGTGTAGCAAATGATATTGGAATAAGTATGATATTTTCAATGTAATATACTATGTACACTGATTACTTAGAAAGGTGACAGTACAGAAATCCATGGAATTATAAGATTACAAGGAAATAGAAACATGAAAAAAATAAAATTATATATGACAAAGATAAGAGAGAGAGTGACACAACCTTATGATACTAGGAGAGGCTGCAAACAAATGTTGGGGTAGAAATTTTGTATGTGCAATATACAGCAAAATCTTTTGGGACACCGTAATAAAGTAGAATAAGCAGTCATGAAAAGGTTTGTGACTCCATGGGCATATTTTCAGCAGGTAGAGAAAATCCATAGATCATTAATCAGTCATTAACAGAATAGATTGAAATATCTTCATTTTAACAGATGCCAGCCAGAATAGATGAAGGAAGAAGTCTCCTCTGATGACTCAGCTAAGTATCATTGCTTTGATTTTTCTGAGTGCATCTTATATCCTTCAAGGCTTATTAACTGCCTCATCATGAGCCGAAACACTTTCTAACACTATAGCATGATTTGTGCTGCCTGAAACACAACTCTAAATCGTGATGTCCATTGAAATGTGCATTAAAATGGAACTAGAACTCAATGAACCCCCTGAGAGTTTTTCTGTTGGTTTCTTCATGCTTCACACTGGATATGCGCTTACCTCTGCATATGCTCTTACATATCATCTTGCATTATTAGCGTAAAGGAAGAATGGTTCAGAAGTTAGAGAATAAGCTTCAATTGCCACAACTGCTACTCCTTATTTTTTCATTACCTTTCTGTGTTACTCAGGATTTTTTCTAGTAAAGGAAAACCCACACCAGCACACAGTCACTACTGCTTCTGGAGCTCCATAGCTGCTTCATAGGCGCGCTAACATTTTCCGGTGGCAAAGTTAACACAGTCTGTATATCTGTACCTATCTCAGGTCAAACCCAACTGGAAGAGGAAATGTCTGAACCAGTTATGTTGCATGAGAAGTGCTGGACATCTTTTCAAATGAAAAGGGCCAAGGAGCCTGTTAGACAGAGTCCTCATCATACAACCAGTAGTGCATTTGTTGAGCAATTAGAATACACCAGTTGCCTGTAACACAACCGAGATGAGACAGTTTCTGTCATATGAACAATGTACCTGCATGTTACAGGACTCCAATGGACACACACATTCATATCCTCTGGACTGATGTGCATGCAGCTGAAGGGTTAGGAGCATTTGAATAACAGAACAAATGCAGTTTCAAATTGCCTTTGTGGTTGTACTTTGTGTCAAGGAAAGAGGCAGGAGCTGAAGCTCACTCTTTTTTCTCATGTTGCCTTTTGGCATGTAGATAACTGTCTAGTTTGCTGGCTTTTCTGACTCCGGCTCCCTTAAGCCCCTAACTCTACCTGTGCATTGAACAGACAACCATAGTATTCCTAACACTGGAACAGTGGACAGGGTCCAGACACCTCAGTCTTAAACCGGTAATGTAATGGGTTTAACAACTTCTTACTTTACAGGCATTCACTTGGGCAACATTTGTTAACATGAGGTGGTGAAAAAGAAGCTATATTTAGTACATCTGGCAGATATGCTTTTATTCTTAAAGTTTAAATGTTGGCTTCCAAGTGTTAAGGAAAAAAGCTATAACAAAACAAGTGTTCAAATGAGCCTGTGAGACACGCAGGTATAAATTCTGTTCCCAGTAATTAGTTTTAGCGCACACTACCCACACAGAGCTCTGAATATTAACCTCTAAGATGCTCAGTTTACATTTATTACTTGTGAAAAATCAAGCAGATATTTTGTCCTATGTAACTTCTTTGTTCCATTGCAAGCTGCCGATCCAGTGAGATATAAGATTGATAGTGACATATAAGCCCACCTAACAAGAAAAAATAAAAAAGATTTTATATGCATAACATATAAGCAAGTCACCAAGGACTAACTGGAGTCTCTCTACAGCACCTAAATTGAGCTGTTTAAGCTTCTACTGCTAGATATATTCTTATCACAGCTATCATTTTTAATGCAATGAAGAAATCCATTTTCAATCTGTTTGACAGGAAAATAGATTTATTATAACAGAGTAGTTGGAGAGCAAACTCTTCAAATATAGTTCAGAATGAAGCTTACACTTTAGCTGATCTGTCAATAATTATAAAATTACTGATTAGGATAAGATGTGGGCTGGATCGCCTTGTTGCCTGAGTAACTGGTATTAAAAAAAAAAAAAAAAAAAAGAAGTATTTTTTTTCATATCCATCTCACTTTTGACAGCCTAGCTGGAGATTAATGAAAGGTTCACACAGGAACAGCTCTTTATGATTACGAGCAGCAAAACACAGAACAGCAGTTATGGACTAGATCAATGAGCTTGTGTAATGGTAACCATGTTCCACAAGATCTTTGTTGGTTACTTAAAGGCCCATAGCAGTTTATAAAACAACAGACTAGGTTATTTATTGGGCATTGGTGGCGGTAGTATTGGGTTTTTTCAACACTATAATATTATGCCGCATAATTTCCTTCAATCCATTGGATTCTTTTCATTCATTTCAATGGAATTTAAATGGTCCCTTTAATAAAGGAGATGACTAATGTGATCACTTTGTGGTCACTGATTTTAATTCCTCCTCAGCTAGTACTGATGAATGCTACCCTAACTAAGTTCAGCAGAATGTCAGAAGCAACATCTATAATGAATGAGTATGATGTGAGAAACCAGCCAAAAAAGCCTTCTGAAGGATTCTTGCAAATGCTGCAGTTTTGTCTTCTCCCTTCTTTCCCTGTCTGTCCCCCAGTCTTCACCTTGTCAATGCTCATAGAATCATAGAATCACAGAGTGGTTTGGGTTGGAAAGGACCTCAAAGATCATCTAGTTCCAACCCCCTGCCATGGGCAGGGACCCCCTCCACTAGACCAGGCTGCTCAAAGCCCCATCCAACCCGGTCTTAAACGCTTCCAGNAATCACCTCCCTCAACCTGCTGCTCACACTTCTTTTGATACAGCCCAGGACATGGTTGGCCTTCTGGGCTACAAGCGCACTCTGCCAGCTCATATTGAGCCAGTACCCCCAAGTCCTTTTCCTCAGGGCTGCTCTCGATCCATTCCCTGCCCAGCCTATAGCAGTGCTTGGGATTGCACCGACCCACATGCAGGACCTTGCACTTGGCCTTGTTGAACTTCATGAGGCTTGCACATGCCCACCTCTCAAGCCTGTCAAGGTCCCTCTGGATGGCATCTCTTCCCACCAGCGTGTGGACCACACCATACAGCTTGGTGTCATCAGCAAACTTGCTGAGGGTGCACTCCATCCCGCTGTCCATGTCTCCAATGAAGATGTTGAACAGTGTCAGTCCCCGTACCAACCCCTGAGGAACACCGCTCGTCACCGTTCTCCACTTGGATGTTGAGTCGTTGACCACTACTCTTTGAGTGCGACCATCCAGCCAGTTCCTTGTCCACCAAGTGGTCCATCCATCAAATCCATGTCTCTCCAATTTAGAGACCAGGAGGTCATGCGGGTCAGTATCAAATGCCTTGCACAAGTCCAGGTAGATGATGTCCACTGCTCTTCCCCTGTCAACCAGAGCTGGAACTGCATCATAGAAGGCCACCAAATTTGTCAGGCATGATTTGCCCTTGGTGAAGCCATGCTGGCTGTCTCCAACCACCTCCTTATTTTCTATGTGCTCCTCACCTCCTCATACATATAAACTTATGTCACCCTTTAAGAGAGGGTTAGGTTC
Organism: Aramus guarauna; assembly: GCA_013400195.1. Taxonomy (NCBI): domain Eukaryota; kingdom Metazoa; phylum Chordata; class Aves; order Gruiformes; family Aramidae; genus Aramus; species Aramus guarauna. The sequence goes on along the minus strand of VXBL01003769.1, from coordinate 715,573 downwards.
ACTTCAGCAGTGAGCTGGGGTGACACAGACCTGAAAGTCAAGAAATTAGTCTTGTTTGTAAGTCCAGCTTTCAGAGGCACTCTGATCTCAGAGTTGTTTTCTACATGGGAGACAAACACAGCCTTTCTTTGCAGTTTAGGTGTTTCCTGTTCAGCCTGCTGGGTGCAGTGAAAATGTGTCTGAAGCTCCTAACTTTCCACAGACAATATGTAGAGAAGGGAGATGTCAGAATTTCACTTCCAGGAGCTATTCCCAAGCTCTGCTGCTGTTTTTCTCTTTATTTCCTGAATTCAAAAGGGTAATGAACCATCTTTAAAAGCATGCTTGTCCAGCTTCCACTGTTGGTGCCAGATCAAAGGTTCAAAGTTTCTACTGGGAGATATTCTTTTGCTTTTCCTGTTTCATCTTTTTAATTTTTTTTTCTTTACTCTTCAGCTGCTTAATATCTTAGAAGACTTCCTGACTTACCTCTCACCATACTTTTACTACTTCTTTTGTTTGTAGCATTTCAATAGACTTCCTTTTCCAATTCCTAATACTGTCTTAACGTCAGAAAATCTCAGTGGAACAGTTTTTTCCTCAAATATTTTATAATAGGCAAGACCAGGAATACAAAGCTATCCATGATTTCATTTTGAGTTCCATTTTGCTGAGAAAATATTCGAACCTTCGCTTCTGAATCTTTTTGGTTTAAATTGCTTCTTTTAAATTACCTGTAATTTTCTTAGAACTTCTAAAGATTATAGAATCCCCAACTATAAAATTATCCCATTGTAAAATGTATCATTCCATTTACAGAATTTATGATCTTTCTATACTGTTCTTTGTCAAGACGAACCAAAATAATACACTTCAATTATCAAATAATGCTCCCTCTTCCACTTCCCATGAAAGCTTTTTTCCTAAACAGATCAACATTTCATACCTCATATTTTCCACCTACTTTTTCATACATTCATTCATTCATTCATTTGGTCCCTCCCTCCCAGCACCACAAGTTGTATGTATACAACTGGATATAATGGTTCGTCAGCCGATTCACTCCCTAGGTGTCCTTGAAGCATCAGCTAGAAACTAAACATCCAACATGCATCTAGACCTCTAAATATAGATAGATGTCTTAATATCAAACTGGATCTCTCCCCAGGAGCTTGTGAATAAGTGTTTAATGCTGTTTGAGCTGCCATTTGGGCAGTTAGTACAGACACCCTCCAAGGCTATTAAATATGACACAGGAATCATACGGGACTGTTTCCACTTAGAGCAGCAGCTGGAGGCCATGCAGTAAACCCAGATCACATCGAAGGTTACAGGGCATCTGTGTGCAGGGAGTAAGTCTCTCTTCCATACCATCACTTAGTACATTTAGTTGCCTAAATTTGTGCCTCTGGCCATTTAAAAGGGCCTAAGGTATGTCACCTGGCTTCCACCTGCCAGCACAGAGGTGCAGATGTCCATGGGTATTCAGTCTTTTTATCCTCATAGCTGAGAAGCAGACCATTACTCTGACATGTGGCAAAGAAAATAAGAGTTCACTGGTGCAACCATACCTTCAAAAATGGACTCACCCAAGGTAGCACTGCAGATGCATTTTGCTTTTACTGTGAATGTTGACTAAATTACATATAAAAATAAAAAAGCTTCCTGAAGGATTGCAGCAGCCTTCAACTTCTTTACTTAAAGGTTCTGATAACAATACAACATCGATCTTGAGAGCTCAGAGCCCCACTATTGTGGTTATTACTTGCAACTTCTTTGTTCAAGACTGGTACAGACTGCATCCTTTCTACTGTTGTATACGTTGGGTAGCCCAAGACACTGACTGCACACATGTTTAGCAATTATTCCCTATCCAGCAGTGCTTTGTAATCTCTGTCTTTACACTGAATAAAACCATTGTGTCATTTTCAGATCCCTGTGTATGCTATCAATTTATGTATGCTGTAAAATGATCTGAACTTATGTCCAGGGGAGATAAGTAAAACTGAAAAGCATTACCCTGCACAGAAGGGAGTGAGGTACTTTTTTGGATGGTATAGACGTTTCCATTGTAATTCATTAACTTTAGCATAGAGGGGTTTCAGCTGTGAAGGGAATACTCGTTCTGTCTTCTGAGGCCCTGATTTCATCTATGTACACACAAATACCTACTGTCTGCATGCATGCACGTGTACTTACATAGTCATGCCTCTGAGCGTATATACAAACATATATTGGGATGTTTAAAAAGCAGCAAATAACTGTAGATATAAATACATACACAGTGAATTTAGTATTTGATCATGAAATACTTAAAGGTTTAACAAACACCATTAGCAGCTGCCTGAGATCTCAGTTTTTATTGCAATGAGTAAAATCATGGGTTTTTTACAGTTAAGGACAAAAGCTTTAAACTGTGCACCCCAATATTTCAGATACCATGACATAAAGGAAAAAGAAAAAGAAAAACAAAACCACAACAATAACAACAAAACCCCAAACAAACCACAAAAACCAAAAACAACAACAGCAAAACCCAACCAAAAGGCCAAAACATCTTCTTTATAAAGTTAACATAATGTAATCTAATGCTATGACTGACTGAGGAAAAGTGAAATAGATGACTCATACAATCATTAGACATGATTTCATGATAGATGTCAACTAATGATTTTTAAGCCTTGGAGTGAATAATATTGACAATCACTGGAGAGGAAATGACATCATTAACTGCATGGCCAAATTGCAGCAAAGCTATGATAAAACCTAACATCAATAATGGACTGAATTTTATTTCCCAGTCCCATTGCTATGAGAAGAGGAAATAATGCAAAAAGCAAATACTGACACTGTGATTCAATGATTGGAGTCAAATTCCAAGGGACAGTGGGTAAAACAGTTTTTGCAGCAATATACTCATGAGCCAAACCAGAGCCAAACTTACATTTGCTTACATTTCCAGCAGGTTATTCTTGAATAGCTGCCAGGCTCCCACCCAGTTGCTCACTGACTCCCACTCCCTCTTTGGCAGGACAGCAGGGAATAAATAGGAAGAACAGAAATGAGTATGTTCATGGGTCAAGATAAAGATGATTTGTTTACCATTTATTAAAACCAGACTTAACTGGGGTATCATAAATATATTGCTAATTAAAATATTTAAGTATTGATTTAGGTAACAGGAAACAGAAATGGGGAGGTTGTGGCCAGTAGATAGTGGTTTCTCTCTGCTGCCACTTCCTCATCACACTTTCCCTGTGCTCCAGTGTGGGCTCTCCATAGGCTGCAGTGTATATCTGCTCTGGTGTGGGTCCTTCCAAGGGCTGCAGGCAACACTTTCTCCTCCATGGAGCACCTGCTCCTCCTCTGACCTTGGCCTTGGTGTTCCCTCTGCTATTTCTCATTTTGTTTCCTCCTCCTCCTCTGCCTGTGCAGGGCATTTGCCCTCACAGAGCAGCAGCAGCATCTGCAACTGCTCACTGACAGCACCTCACCAGCTACAATTAACACAGATTTTTTTAAGGAATTGTTCTTAATTAGATACCTCCTATCAGTAATAAATTGTTGACAGGCTTTCTTGTTACCATGGCCTCTAAATTCTGCATTTTTAATTGATGACATTTGCTAACTGTAACTTTTCTCAGATACTATGAATCCACTGCAATAGTTATATGCTCGTGCTAATATAACCAATATCACTGTCTTTTAGTAATTGATAATTTACTGTGACAACAGAAATTTTGTGGATGAATAGACAGTTGCAGAAGAAAAAATATCTATTAGATCTGAAACACACTATGCAACCTCTGTAAGACATTTGTTTTGGAGAAAATACAGCAATTTCACCAATCTAAAACTAAGCATTTTTTATTGTGTGATGAGGAAGAGGTGGCAGAGAGAAACTGCTGTCTACTGGATGCAACTTCCCCATTTTTGTTTCCCATTACCTGAATGAATAATTAATGACTTTTTTTTTTTTAATCTCGTTTAAAGAGTTTACCCTATTCTGTTCAACATCACATGGTGCATTAGCACTACCACTAGCATAAATGTGTATTAGCATAATAATTTAATGTTTTAGTGTATATTGGGGTTGTGTGGCAAGGTTTTGGTGGAATACTTCTATTGAAAATTATGCTTAGTACCTATTCCTGCTCAGATCAAAAATAATTATCGAGTGCAAGGAATCCCAGTGGGTCACAGTTCCTCCTAAACGAGCCATCACTGCAGAAGCACGGCTCAGTACACTTCATTGGTTAGTGACTTGCTTTATCATTTGTGAAATAGAGTCATCAGCAAATTAGGAAAACAAGATGTATTATTAGCTGCTTTTGTTGTCCACCTACAATTATGCTGTGTGAATATGGAATGATCTATTGGAATATTTTTTTTAAAGAAAACATTAAAGAATTCTTATTAAGGATTATAATAATTAATCGCAACTGCAGATGTTACATTTAAACTTTCAGGTTTTGTCCCTTCTCATTTGCAAATGCCATCCCACTCAGGATTCAGTGCTGTAATATGGTACTTCTCTTAACCATGAAAAATTATACAAGAAATGTAGAGGAAAAAAAATCTCAATATGCACTTATTCTTTCTAGAAAAGGTTTTCATAAGTGCATAAGTTTGACTTAAGTAATTTTAATATAAAATGAAAGGGCACAGCTCTGGAGAATATCACACAGTCATCATCATAAAACATCTTCAGAACTAGTGGATTTTGGTTTACCAATTAAATGCAAAATATTAGCACAGAAGCTACTGATACCTGTTTGCTGTTTCCATTTATTTGGGTCGTATAGACCCAGGTTCATGGGGGCCTCATGTGTGTTGTAGAAGCTGTTCCTTTCTGCATAAATTATAGTATAACTTGCTTTAGTTAGAAGTGGATTAGGCCCACCTGTCTAATGGTAATATTAACTGGTATAAAGGCAACTAACTTACACCAACTTACAAATCATTTTACTTCTTAACTTAGCCTTGATGCCTACCACTGATAAATACTCTGAAAAGTGGAGGCTTTTTTGAAGTAAAAGTTTCTCAGTAAATTGATACAGACGGCTCTATCAGAACCTAATTATGACTGTGGAGTCAGAAAATAGATTGCATTTCCCATACATTATTAATGCTCTTCAAATCCTCATTTGTCATGTTCAAGGTTATGTAGAGATGACATTCAAGGAACCCAAACTCCTTGCTAAACTCATTTCGACAATCCAAGTTCTTTATAACACCGTCTTCTTAAGCTCTTGGACAATATTAAAACTATAGTACCATTCTCATGGGATTGTACAGAAGCCATAAAGTTGTAAGGAAATTATTGATGATGAAAATTAAATTTAGTACCATAAAAAATAATTTCATTAACAGGCTTTCTCTTATATAATAGTTACACAAATATGTGTATAAAGAAAAAAAATAATTATGTAGGACCAGTAGATGTTTACTACATGCACATATAAGCAGTTAGGCACATTAAGACCTGTAACTAATACAGAGGCAGATGACCAGAAGGTGATACAAAACATTATTAGTAAACGCACATTGATTCTGAACATTTTTAATACAAGGAATCACAGTTCAAGTGATCACCATAAAATATATGTATTATTTTTACCACTAGAAGTACGAGGGACATTTTACAAAAAACTAAAACCAGATTGTACCCACTTACTTATTCTGAGTACTCCTAAAGAAGTAAGATAAGCTTTTTATGAGGAAAATAAGTCTTAGGCTTTCAGTATCTTGCTATTTACTCTAAGAATCCAAAACATAACATTGAATACAAAAGTCAAACGACATGATGTGGAATGGTCATACTGTCCAGTTTCCACTTTGTTTGGTGATGCATCAAACAGTATTGGAGAAGTCTGTGATGTTTCAGATTTTTTATTGTATCTTGGTATTTGAGTGCAGAAAGGTACTCTGCTTTATTTCAGCCTAAGTAAACACCAATTTCTAATGGAAAAAATTAGCATTCATAGTTATCTGTGACAAAAGATGAGAAAAAATGTATTATGAGTGCAGTAGATATCTAAAACATCTGAAAAGTATAAAGCTTCTCCCATTCCATTCACCACTGTTTATACTTGCTGAAGCTATAAACCACTTGTTAGAAGAAAAATTGTATAGCGAATTAGATACTGGCACGTAGCTGTTGGTCACTTACCATGGAGTTATCCTGACAATAGCCACTTAAACTTTTATAGTACCTTATCATGCCAAGCCATCTTATGGTATTTCACAATATTACGTTAAAATTGAAGACTAATCCATTTTGCAGTTTTACTGTTCAGATAAAATGAGATAAAATCCAAGGGACCAAATTCAACAGGTGTGCAACTTCTATCATCTCTGTACAGTTACACAGATGATAACTACTGCACTGAAAACCAATATGTCTTATATTTAGATCTGAAAAAGGCACTTCCAAGCTAGGGCAAATTTAAAAGAGAAAAAACAAAAAAAAAGAAAAAAACATTTATTGGTCTGTCTTTTTCAGTAATCTCTGTGCTATTATTTCAGATACCTAGATTTGAGTAGGAGCTTATTATTATTCTCTCATATCACGATTCTCCATCTTCTTGATCTTGCTGAGAAGCTTTTACTCTTCTAGTATGTGTGTTTGAAGGAGACATTATGCCATCATGTTTTGCTGATGTAAATATGATGTGGAAATAAACAATATTACAAATTCCTCATGATATTGAGAAGGAGTTTGCTAAGAAGAATTAAACAACTGTTTAAACAAAATATCTTGAACACTCAGAAAGCATATGAATCTGAATCAACACATTTGTTTTTATTTTGCAAACATATTTAGAATAGAGTTTGGAAAACTTTAAGATGATACTTTGGTTCTCATGTCAGTAGGCAAAAGTAATTAAATAAAATAAAAAGGACTTTAAAAAAGGAAATATGCTCAGTTATCAGACCAAATAACATCAAAAGCTAGAGGACAGTTATAGGCAGGAAAGTAACCATTTACAAAGATGCATGTGACTAGAGAACTGGAACTAAACTCAATACCAAAAAACATAGGAGCCAAAGACGTTCGGTCTGCCTAACACAGAGTCTAAATTGCAGTCTAAATTTTAAGTGTTCAAATAAGTGCTGAAATATACAGTTGACTAGGACAATGTGATTATTAAAAGTCTCCCGAGGAGTGTCAAGCACTTCCATGTGGACACCACTAGCTCTATCCCTCAGGTTAGTGACTGTATGACATGACCTTTTGGACTGGAGTAAAAGTCCGTTTCTGCAGCTTCTGCAGGCTTGGATCACGGTTCTTGTAATACAATATCTGCTCAGAGCAGTTGCCAAATGAGGCTTCATTGCTAGCAATAATACTTTGATAGATAGTTTGCAGCTCTTTTCTTTTTCTTTAATGGTCATTTTAGTACATTACCTTTTACTTTCTTATTTCTTGCAAGTAGCACAGTGCAATTGATCACAATTGTTACGTATGATATCTTTTCTTTCTCCCCTTAATCTCCATGAATTTAGACATACAAATATTCACTCCTCTTCACCAATAAAAACAAACATTTTTAATTTTTCAAGGAACCACTTTTTGAATATTTTAAATCTGCTTTTCTAGAAATCACATATTCACTTCCAGTTCAAAAGTTGTCACTTTTTTCTCACAAGTATTTTCAAAAATCTTGCTTCTTTGCAAATTCTTGAGAAAAAAATTTCCTGCCTTGATATCTATAAAAGCACAAAAAAGAAATGCAACCTGAAAATGACATAAGGAGATTTTATTCAACATATAATTTATAAAAACTTGAATGGCTATATTTGCCACACCAACTGGATACCTAACCTTTTAGTTACAACTTCACCAGTGAATGCCTATTATATTTTTTTATATTTCCCCATAAATTGTTCCATTCAGATATCTAATCAAAGTTATTGTCCTTCCTTGAATTCTCTCTAGTTCCTGATGTCATCTGGATAAAGAGGTGCCCAGAACTGCACCAGCATTCCAGATGTATGATCACACATAGCCATGTGAAAAGAGATTTTCATTCCTTTGGCTTCTGATTTAATTGGTTTGTATACTATAGAAAATAAAATTGCCTGGTTTTTAGTCTTTCCCTCCATCACATTACATTTGTGTATATGTAGCTAAAAGCTCCATTGTTTCTAATATACTGTCCATTTAGAGCCCAAAGTCCCAGTCAGTGATAATGTATTCCAAGTACTTCACATCTATGAATATCTCTGTTTTGGATTATTAATCCCCAAAGGTACTTGTTTGCAGGTTTGCAGGCTGAAGCTCATTTAGTTTTTTCCAGTCCACATTTCACGTCTCAGTTTTTCAGGTATTTTTGCATTTCTTATTTCTCACTGTTTTGTGCAAGACCTCCTAATTCAGTATAATGTGAAAATGTAATTAATGCACTGTTTACTTTTTCCTCTACCCCCAAACTTTTTTTTTTTTTTTTCCATTACTTAAGCTCTATATGGGCATTCCTCTGAGAACATATTCTTAATGATCAGCACTTGTCCTTTGTATCCTTAACCAAAATCTATTGTTATTGATGCTACAAAGAATACAAAAATACTTTTTGTTTTTGTCTCCAGCTAAATGGTCCTTTTTCAGGGAAAAGTTGGAACATATCTGCTCAGACTGATGGATTTTCTGACCCAGTACCTTGTCTGCATTGACAGTTAATGTTTTTCTATATAAGGGTAATACTTGGGAAGCTATATTCTTCTACCTAATGCTCTTTCAATCCACAAATGTTTTCTTAACAGGAAATACCTGATTCTGTATTTCTTTTACATGAAGTCATCCTCCATTCTCCTCCTGAGTCTGTGTAAATTTCCCTGTTCTTGTTAAGGAATTGCACAGGTCTGCTTTGGCTTCTGAAGAACTGCCTCCTCCTTCTTGTTTTGAATTGGGACCTGACTAACTTGGTAGTCTGAGCTTTCTAGTTACCTGTGGCATAAGATGCAGTGAACAGTTAGTACCTGTGCACAGTCTTGACACCATTCATAAATCTGTAGGGCTCTACTATATCTTTCTTTAGTTACCACTTTTCCACATTCAAGAGCCCTGGACTGTTTGTATTCTTCTTCACAGAGATGCTACTCCATACTGTCAAACCTCCTTGTTGCTGTTCCTGATTTTTTTTTTTTTTTTTAAAAAACTCTATAAAACCTTTTTGAGATGAGAGGCCTGGAACTGAAAGCAATATTAAAGTTGTGGCTGAATCATACATTTATTCAGTGAAAGAATGATTTTCCTCTGTAATCCAAACATCTGGTTAGCTTTTCTGCTTGCTGCTGAACTTTGAGCTTATGTTTTCACAGAACTATTTATCATAATCCAAGATCCTACTTCTGATCAAGAACAGTCAATTCAGAGGCAATTGTTCTGTTAAGTTTTGATTTCTCTTGTGCATACATCTGTGCTGTGTCTCTGTGTGTATTTGTGTGAACATAGGTGAATCACTCCACATTTATCTACATTGATTTTAACCTGAAATTTTCTTTTCTTTTTTTTTTTTTTTTCCTTTTGAACCTTCCTAGTGAAACAAATGTAGTATCCTACAGTTTATAGAGTTATATAGTTTACCTACATACTCAGCTTTTGGTGAAGAACTAGAAAGTAATGGATAAAACCAATTTTAAGTTAAAATGAATAAAAGTAATTGAATTTTTTTTTTGTCTGTTTCAATCTCTATCTTCTGCCCCAGGAGGTGATCCATGTGTCTTCCTCCTTGTCATGCACTGAGTCAAATCCTACATTCAGCCTTTGGTGAAAGCATTGCTAAAGTCTGCAGTGTCACCTAAGG
>VXBL01003769.1:629268-705728 GCA_013400195.1 Aramus guarauna | reverse complement strand
TTTTTTTTTTGGGGGGGGGCAGGGGTGTTGACATTATTTGTCATTAATTAATGTCATTAGCAAGCTCCTGAAAGTACAGATGTTAGTATTTAATGCAAATATTTAGAAAGACTAACAAACTTTCAGGAACTTTCAGGATAATCAATCTCCCTACAATAATGTACTTTTTCGATAGTTGCTGTCAACTGCACAATTCTAGAACTAAGTTTGTGTCATTGTAACAGTTTCTCTACAGATAGATCACACTGCCTTCCTCTATCTGGAGGATAAAAAAACAAACAAACAAACAAACAAACAAAAACAAAACCCACCACAAACCAAAAAAACCCAAGAATTTAAAACATAAACCTAAAAATTAAGGTAATTTAGAATAATTTAGTGAAATTTATGACTTACTATATCATTTTTATAATCAGAACTTTCCTGATTTCTCTCTTTACTTTCCATTTCAATTCTTCCCCTTGTCTTTTTTCCTCCTTTGCCTCCTCACCAATAGTACCTCATCTTTTCCTTCCTCACCTCTCATTTTTTTACCAAATATATGTCTAGATAAACTATGAATATCTTAACCTGCTAAGCTTTTTAGCCAAAACACATTCCACATTATAGAACATGCGCTGAAATAAATCATCTGTTACAAGATCTATCAACATAAAATGTTTGGGAAAACTGTAAGCATCAAAAAGAAAAAGGGTATCCTAGTACTCAATTGTAACCCATGGTTGTCTGCCTGCTCTGATAGTATAAGGGGCTGCCAAAATACAATACAAATTTGACAGGTATTTGCTGTAAGCTTCCTTAAAGGATATTTTCAAGGTGACAACATGTAGATGATCTCATTTTATAAACAAAATAGTCTATGTCCCAAATCCCACTTGGAAAATAAATACACTGTGTCATAAGTGCAAACAACTCTAGACTGAAAAGTCAGGCACATAGTAAAGTATCTTTGCTATCCACTGGTAGCAAAGTAGCCTGAACACACTGTGAAAATGGGTCAAAAATGAAAAAAAAGGATCATAAAGACCTTTTGGAAACAATATTCTGAAAGCAAACAGGGAAAACGTGTTCACACAGAAATTTGCTAAAGCCTTGTCTCCCTAAGAATTTACATATTATTTGGAGAATTTCAAACTAGGCCATTGTGTTAAACAGTATCAATCCAAAGATATTACATTTATTTCCAATGCAGAGCTCTTTAGCTTATGGTTTGAAGAGCTATGAAGCCACCTGGGTGTGTTCTTGTGTCCATCTCCAGGATGCTCACCAAACGTTGACTGTCACATAATGGATGTGTTCCGGGGTGGGAAAGCGAGAGGAACTGCAACCTTATCTGAGGCCTTTGTAACAGAAAAACATAGACCCCTGGGGTAACCGTATGCCATAGATTTAACCAAAAAGAAGATAAGAAAGATTGAGTGATATCAGATTTTGCCCCAAGATGCAGGTATTGACCTAGTTCTGAAAGGGAAGTGAAGTAACAGCTTTCATATAAGGAATGCACTGGTGCCTAATTTAAAACATATCTATATTATATTTTAGCTTTCATTTTATATACCATATTTCAATATATTATTTAATTATATGTAATAAATATAGCAAATAATTAATAGATTATTAAATTATTAAATAATTATTAAACAATGCATATTAAATAATTTATAATATTCAGAAATAAGTCTGTGTGCCTTAAGATATTTGTTCTTTGAGGGATACATTTTTGGAATATATTTGAGATACATATTGAAACATTTTCAGTAATGTTTCTGTCCTTGACTACAGGTTTCCAGTCCATATCACAAATCAGGTGAAAAACTTTTCATACAGCCGAGTTAAAACAACCTTCTCTGTGACAGGGACATCCTCAAGTTTCAGTATTATTCTGTAATAGAAACAGATCCGTCTCTATTTGTATACTGCTGAAGATTTTTTGGTGGCCAAATTTTAGTGACATATTCCCTCTTCTCCTCTCAGTTTTTGGTGATAAATCATTGCTGCTGAATTTTCTGTCATGCATTGCTTGGTACACGTTAATATTGTTCATACAGCCTGCCCTCATCATTTGAAAAGCAGGAATCACAGGTTTCTTTGAAGTTGTGCCTTCTTCACCTTTTTCTAAAAATCATTTCTTCAAACAACTATGATATTTAATACTAATTTAGTTTAGCATGATATTTTGCCATGTAATTTTTAGCCTGTACAAATATTTAAGAAAAAAAAAAGAGACTCACAGTGACATGGGGATGACTGGCAAAACAAAGGATATCAAGGAAGTAGTTGATTAATTATTTTGCTATTGTACTTAGTCTGCTTTCATCTCAGCTGAGAAGATGCCTTGAAGTTGTAATGCCTTCTCCCTTTTGCATGTTGCTGACTACCATGGCTGTGGAACTCAGATCCTTATGATTATCGGCCAATAGCATACACCTAATTTACTACATTTTTATATACATATGAACATGTATGCACAGAGACACACATATATGTATATTCCTGTATTTCAGCCTTGAGATGTTAGCAGAATTTAGCATGCTTCAAGGGTTCTTAAGGATTTTAAAATGATATCTTGCCACTGAACATTAACATGAGCGAATAGTGAGGAAATGTAAAAAGACTCACAAACAATGGCAGAAAGGGAGGATGGGCAGTACCATGATGCAAGGTAGTGATTTCATCCATCCATTTCCGACTCTGATTTTCTTGTCTTCAAGAGTTTTTTAGCTGGCTAAGACCACTGACTTCTAACTTGAAGGGCTACATTACAATAAATATGCTTGCCTTGTTGGATTCCCCAGGCCATTTAGAAGATGAAGGCTCTCCTTGTGAAGCAGTTGAAAGAAAGGTTCTTGCTTGCATTTCAATGTATATGTGGGATGAAGAGCAGATTGAAGTAGGCCATCATGTCAGGTATACATGTGTATAGTTATCCTAAAATCTAGCTGTTTCTTAAAATAATGAATAATGAGTGAAAAGATGGTGAATACAGAAGGCTGTCAAGCATACATGAGGAAAGAAAATGTGATGGCAAAGTGAGAGGCAAAGTGGAAGTATTCCAATATACAATATTCCAAATGAATGAGTTAATCATTTCTGAAAAGCATTACTGGTCTTGATTCCGATGCTGTATTTATTTGTTAGATTGTTCTTCATTTGCTTAAGTGCAAGTGAAGCATCACAGTCATTATCCATCTAAATAAGGTCTCCATGAGATTTTCATACTATCTGTCACTTTATGATTGTTGCAGTAGACTCTATTTCAATAACAGTATTGCTTTTATTACTTGGCTATGTATGTGACTCCTGTTGCACTGAACATTAGTTAAATTAAGTGCCTTTTATTTAATATCTCATGTGTATTGGATTTTTTTTATTCTGGTGAGCTTTATAACTCCTATAGATTGTCATAGTGTAATATGCATTAAACTTGATAGAAAAGACAGAATCTATGATTGTATGATTCTAAGTGGCTTGAATGACTCAATCAGCATTTTTCTCAGTGATTTCCATCTACTAAGAGGAAAGTTTTTAAACAACTGGATTATTTGAATGATACTAAGAAGCATGAAGAACAATTAATCACACAATGGGCTTTTTTCTTTCAACCTCATTATTGTAATATTATCATTGACTTTTCTTGCCACATGTCACCACTGCTGATTGATATGACTATGTGTGACAAAATAGCTGAAGAAGGTATTATCTATTTTTTCTGTGAATGCTTTAGCCCTGCATGGTGGTAAATCTAAAGATTGTCTTGGAGTAATTTAGAAACCTGGAGAAACTGATTTATCTCTCTGAAAGAGTAGAGGTCATGGGAAGATTTCAAACATAGAATCATAGAATCATTTTGGTTAGAAAAGACCGATAAGACCGTCAAGTCCAACTGTTAAACTAACACTGCCAAGTCCAACCACTAAACCGTGACCCTAAGCATCACTTATATGTGCATTTTAAATACCTCCAGGGATGGTGACTCAACCACTTCCCTCAGCAGCCTGTTCCAATACTTGACAACCCTTTTGGTGAAGAAATTTTTCCTAATACCCAAATCAAAACCTCCCCTGGTGCAACTTGAGGCCATTTCCTCCTGTTCTATCACTTGTTACTTGAGAGAAGAGACCCACACCCACCTGGCTACAACCTCCTTTCAGGTAGCTGTAGAGAGCGATCAGGTCTCCCCTCAGCCTTCTTTTCTCCAGGCTAAACAACCCCAGTTCCTTCAGCTGCTCCTCATAAGACTTGTTCTGTCCCATTCCAGCAAAGATCAAGGCATCTGAAAAGAGCCTCACATAAACTATTTTCTTCCTCCACTATCCATAGGAGAATAAAAAATGACACCTTATCTCCTGTTTCAGGATATCAATACACTTAATTTTCCAGTTAAACAATTATAGATGTGAATTTAATACTGTAAAACAAACACAGCATAAGCCACCTTAATATACTGCTACTATAAAAAATAAATTAGTGCTAGAGTTAATGTAAGTGTTAACTTAAAGAGGAAAGAATTTCTCCCCTTCAAGAAAGTTGAATATGGTAATCCAAAAAGCCAAATTTGCAAAACCTGGTGTAAGACTCCATCATAAAAAATATTTCTTTCCTGTCTCCTCACGTCCTCTGCATGATTCTGCAAAATGCAAAGTACACTAAAATCCCTGGTATACTGAAAGTAGGCTGATTCTGCTAGGCAAAAAGCATAGTACCAGCTTATCTGAAAGACTAAGTGAGATCTTGTGGATTATATAATGAGCCATGTTGAATACTGACTTTTCTGTATTTAAGTAATTTTAACACCTGCTATATTGTTATTTTTCCTGCCCACAAATATAATTTACTCATTTCTGTCTTCATATGTGCTTTTTAAGCACTAGCCAGACCTTAATAAACTGCTTCCTGATTTGTTTGCTTGCTTCCTAGCTTTCTTGCTTAATTTATGATCAACTTTTTAAGAAATATTTTTTAAATGATAGAACCTTGAGCAAATACTTTGTCTTTATGTCCAAAAATGAGCACCCACATTCAATATTTTGGTGTTCTGATCTCCTAAATTACTGAATGCATGCAGCTTCCAGGTATTCAATATGAATAATTTAATTTATATTTGCTGTCCTGTGACTCATCATGACAAAGAACAACCTCAAGTATTCACTGGATGATGGGTAGCTATTAGGGAATGGTAAATCTCATTAATTTCTCTCATGAAATTATCTGGAACTAATGTGATAACAAAGCAAAACAAAATACCTGCTGTTTTGTTGTTGGTTTATTATGTGGGGGTTTTAAAATTTCAGAAAATATGCCAATTCTTTTACCTTTATCATGTCTGAAAAAGATTTTTGTCTACTTTAATTTTTCTACTATATTTAGGAGTTTATTCTAGGGGGAAAAATGTAAAATTATGATATCTTTTGCCCCATTTTAGTTTCCTGGAGCCTAACTACAGCTGAGAATCCTTAGGTTTTTTATACATCTGTGATGTTCTAAACACTGTGGCAAGAATATCTTTTTGTGTATGCTGGTGAAAGTCTAAAATCTTACCATTCCAGTGCACCCTATAAACCTCCCCTTCACATTCCACTATTCTCTATTTTTGTTCCCTGCTACCCACCCCAGTCCATCCCACCCATCTACTCTCTGACCTCTCAGATTTTCTGAATGGCATGCTTAGTTCAGTGTTCAAGACCGAGTGGTGCTGATTCCCATATTTACTCCAACTTGTCCAGTGTTTTACATTTTGGGTTCTCCTATGGGAATTTCCCCCCCCCCCCATAAAATCATAGATTGGAACGCTATACACACTTGATGCAAGTACACTTTTAGCTCACCTAATTGTTCTTTAGAATATATGAAACAAAGTTTCATATGTTTGGCATATTTTAGGAGAGCACTTTGTAGCTAAAATATACTCAGGAGATTGCTATTTAAATGACAAGATAACTGCTTATTAAATGATGCATCTATTTTAAGATCAGACGTTTAGTGAATTTTTTTTATGAAAGTTCTCTGGAAACTTAAAGTGGTAGTTTTCTCCTTTCTTAATTCAGCCATCTTTTTCCTGTGGAATCAATATGAAAATAGCAACATTTTCTGGATGAAAAGCTCACCACTGCTTTAGTGAAAATTTTATTTCTTTGCTTGAGTAATTTCTCTGACCTTCTTTCTATTCCATTTTTTATTTATATAGAGTAAGACATTTGTTATTTCTCAATTTAAATTACTTTTTATCCATGCAGGACAAATTAAAATGGAACTCTTAAGGGAATCATATCATCTTGATTACCATACTAAAATAGAAGCAGGTTCCACCACTATTGCTCACTGACCTGTGTCTACGAGTTCTTATTTCAAATTCCAGCTCTGCAAGTGACTTTGGGCTACAGAGTTAACCTCCATCTGAAAATTATTTATTTATTTTATATTATTTTATTTTATTTCATTGCATTTCATTGCATTTCATTTCATTGCATTACATTTCATTACATTTCATTTTTGCAGAAGATCTGGTTTCTTTGTTTATTTTGTAAACGCAAAACAAATCCAAACTATGTTTATGATTAAAATCATACAATCTAAAGATTTCATGTGTTCATGTTACTATTTCTATTTTTTCAGAAGAAGTGGATGAAAGGAACAAACAAAAAAAACAATTGTAAGATTTCTCCCTTTAGGCTGTAGGTCCAGAAAGACTGAGAAGGCTACCATGAGCACTGGGGATTGTCTGGGCTGTTTTTCATCCTTGGCATCACAGCCCACAGCAACCAGTCTGTATCACTGAATAAAGGTCTGAGCAAAGAGCAAAAGTGGAAAACCAGACAACCCATGAGACTAATGGGAAGAATATCCTTGCCCACTTCATTCACATTTACTGCTCCCAGAGTGCTGTTAAGTTCCTTTTCTTTTACTTCAAACAGTGTATTGTATTTCACTCAGTATTCAAGTCTATTGCTATTTGTAACGGGCCATAAGTGTCGTAAATGAATGTCATTCACCCAGGCAAAGCTATATTTTTCCCTTTCAATATACACTATATATAAAGGTTCGGCTCATGTTTTTCTAGACTCGTATCAAGAAAGACACCTACCTAGACATGAAACAAAGAGATTGGGATAAAGAGAAATAAAGGATCAGAGACAGAATGTAACTTTCCAGTGGCTATCAATAGGTCTTACTGTGTTACTATGCATTATTTTTTTTTTAGTTACCAATTGCTTATTATTAAATCCAAAATCAGAATTTTGAATAGGGGTGCTTTTTAGGTTCCTGTGCATTTCATCAGTGACAGCAGTTGAAAAGGGGGACAATAGGAAGGGAACGGAAGAAGATGATGCAGTGGAGACATCTTACAGAATGGTCTGAGTACACAGTATGACTGAATGAACTCAATGATTCACATCTGCAAAATGAGGGAAATCTCACTCCTCACTTCTCTTTTGATACTTCCTTCCCTAGCTGTCTGCTGTGGATTTCCTGTACTTTCTCTGCTTCCTCATTTACTTTTTCCTCCTGTCACCAATCCATTTAAATATCTCCTTCCAGTATGCTGGCTCCAGTTCTCATTGGGTCACAAAATAAACAAATTTAATTAAACAATTCTTGCTGGATTATTTTTCTACCACTTAAACCAGCTCAATTCACTATCAGTTCATGAGTCAGCCAGACTCGGTCAATAGAAGGGACCATCCCTTTCTGTCAGGTGTTGATCTGGTCCATGCTGCATAAGGAGCCTTAGCTTTGAGTACTCTGAATTGGCTTCTGGATCAGGGCCCAGAGACAACCCTCCCTCAGACTCTACGAAAGGCGTAGCCAAAGCAGGGGCCTGGACACCAAGAAATTGTGTGGATCAATCACAACAGAAATAATTTCAGCTTGGATCAATCATGATATAAATAATATTGTCTTGCCTTAAGCCCAAATATAAACATATTAAAATATGTAACTACAAGCAGTAGATAAGCATTTTGTAGCTCTGGGATTGCACAGCCAGATGGAAAAAAGTGTAAGTGTTTTACATAAGCATGTGGGAAATGTGACCACTAAAGGGGTAAAGAACAGATGTAGCTGAACTTAGGAGACACCCAAGCTGGCAAAAAACCAAGATATGAGTAAAAGAATGCAAACAAAGATGACCTCCTGCCAAATGCACAGGAGAGAGGCAAAAGAAAAAAAACCAAACAGATAAGCACCATCAGGAGCAAATGAGACCTTCCCATTTGGGAGGGAGGCAATAACATAAAAGCAACAAGTGTAACCAAGGAGGATCAAATCAGAGAGAGGACAGTCTACTTCAGTGCTGATGGAAAAGCTTCAGCCTCAGTGACTAACAATCATCAAGGGCAGTACCCATCTGCACTAACTATATAGAACCAATACAGCGATATTGTATACCCACAACTAATTTGGGACACAAATGTAAATACTAGGCATTTTGTATCTGTAGAGAAGCTCATTGATAATGGTAGGAGTTTACCATTAGCACAATGTGTGCTGTTAATGAATAAATTTAGAAAGTTTTGTTCCAAAGTTAATGCTCTGCTTGATGCATCAGTCTTCTAAACACTCCCATCACAGCAATATGTAATTGCCTAATATATATACATGTATTTATATATATATATATACACACACACTCTCACACACACGTGCATATATTCAAATGTTTAGTTACAACAAAAGAGTCTGGAGAGGCTTACTTCTAAGATAAATATTTCGTGTTAGCAATGTGATTTTTCTTACTCTTTCAACTACAGAGCCATCCTGAGCAAATGCTCATTTCACTTCTTTTTTCACCTTCCTCTTTGGGATTTCAGTTTATTTCTCCTTAGTTTACTGAATTATTTTAACTTAGTGATATAAAGACTATCTGTATTCCAACCTTTACTTAACTATGTGAGCCATTAGAGTGAGAGCTGGTTGAATGTCTCACAAGATGTACAGCTATTGATTGTGTATGTGTGCCTGTGCTTAATTTTCTAAAAATATCAGCATCAAGGGAATTGTGAACAACTTAGACAGCTTTTATCTCTTTGTTTATTTGTTATTTTTGAAGATATATATGTGCTCTTTGGCCATTAAGTTTTCATTCCATTCTTTAATACAGCAGAGGATAGAACTCATTAATCATATGCCAGGCTGGGGAACTATAGTTATAACTCTCAAGTTTCAGAGTAGTAAACAGAAAAAGCTTATCTTTAATATAGAAACAGATTTAGTCAGTCAATGAAAAGCTATCTTCATTGTTTTCCTTTAAATATCACTCTCTGCTTTTGATTCAGTAAGTGAACTGATAGTTGCTGTTTATATAGAAAACATAATACAATTGTTACAGCATTCAATATGCTAAATATCTACTTAGTAGCAAAGATTTACATTGTGAAAATAAGAATGCTTATTATTTATTTAATTCAAACTATGATTGGTCTTGTATTAGAAAGTAGAAATAGAAGAACTTTATGCATATAAACTGTACATAGGAGGTCATGTTTTAACATTTTTAATACGATAAAGTAATGATTATGCATAATCAAGTATAGTCAAATATACAAACTAAAGATTACCTTGAAAACCTGTGATCAAACATTTCTAAGGAAAGATAAGTTTTGATGAAAAGTTGGTTTTTGCTTTCCTAAAAATTGGTATGACTATGTTGCAGGCATATTTGCATGGTAACACATGTAGCTCTGAACCAGGGAGTGATGTGCAGAATTCCTCATAGCAACTTAATTATATTAATACTAATTGATATTGAACTGGTTTTGGCTAGGATAGAGTTAATTTTCTTCATAGTAGCTGGTATGGTGCTATGTTTTGGTTTTGTCACTAAAACAGTGTTAACACACCCTTGTTTTAGTTATTGCTGAGCAGTGCTTCTTCAGCATCAAGGCCTTTTCTGCTTCTCACATTGTCAAACCAATGAGTAGGCTGGGAGAGAGCAAGAAGTGGGGAAGGAACACAGCTGGGACAGATGACCCCAGCTGAAAAAAGTGTTTTCCATACCATATGACATTATGTTCAGCAATAAAAACTGGGGAGAGAGTTTGCCAGGGCTGCTGTTGCTCAGGCACTGGCTTGGCATTGTTTGGCTGGTGGTGAGCAGCTGGGGTTTTGCATCACTTGTTTTTCTTAGTTTTCTTTTTCTTTGGAGAGAGGGCATTAAACCACAACAACTCTCTAGATTCAGGGTGTCTCTCTGGAAAAACAAACAAACAAACAAAACCAATAAAATTGCTCAAACTGATAAGGATGTAGTTTAGTTGTTTCTGTTAACAGTGTGAAAGAAGGAAGGAGGCCTACAACATGTGATTACATCGGTCTATGCAATCTTAGAGGAATTAAACTGCGGACAACCAGTGCTTCATGGTGAACAGAAAAAGTAAGCCCCACCCCAGCAATCATAACTTCTTTACAATTATGTAAGTAATAACTCCTTAAAAAAAAAAGGATTTGAAGTCTCTGACTTATTCCAGTATACCTCAGTATAACTATTATATTTAAAGGCTTTCTGACCAGAAATCATTTATTCGTTGCATGATACGTTGTCAGGCTTCTGACTGACTAGTCTCTGACTTTTCAGCTTATCATCATTCTCTAAACCCATCTTCTCAAGCTTGTTTCTCATTACAAGGGATACAAGCTAATCAGTTTAGTTGTCAAATGAATTGTTTACTTTCTCAAGGGTTGTCGTGCTCTACCATCATATCATTTCTTACTTTTCTTATACTTATGAAGTTAAGCCCCACATGTGATTGCTTTTACAGAGTCATCTCAGTACCTTCAGATTCCAATATATTTTCTTACACAGCAACTACAATGATTATTTATTCAGAATTAGAGACACCTAACCCCTAATTGACAATGTACAGTGATCCAACATATGCAAAAGTACCTGTTTACAACAGACAATAGAAATTGCATTCAGAATGCTGATGATGCTGAAACTAAGTTACATTTAAAATGGGGACAGGAAATCACTCCGTTTATGCTACAGTTTGGCTGGAAAGAAAACCCACAGCTGGTGCAACCCTAAACTTGGAGCAGGCTGAGATTCCCCACCATAACTTTGATGTCAGACTCTGTCTTTATATCTCTATAGCAGAGAGTGAATGAGGCAGGTCTAGTCTATTTATAATCTTTGATATTTTCATGCATGTTAAGTCAAACACAGTCAAGGCTATAGGGTTGCTGGCTGAAATATGAAAGTGTCTGAAAAATCTATCTTTCATAATTCCCATTTATTGAGGAAACTCTTAACTAGTGATTATAAACTAGATCATTACCCTTGGCTCCCATGTTACCAGATGGCAAATGGCACTGTGGGAAAAATCTACCTCCCTCTGTGACTAGCAGAGTGATACCTAATTTTATGAAGGATAGATCGTGCATGTCATGATAATCCTCACACTTATGACCCCAGGTTGGAAATAAAAAAGCATCCTGAAAATGCTGTTAACATAAGATGCAGCAGATAATCTTCTTAAGCTTCACAGGTTGCTGTGAACAAATCACCTACATGTTTTTCTCTCTACTCCAGCTTACAATTAAATAGAAAGAATAACTTTTCAATGGGGTTGCGTTGGACACTTGAGAAATTCCCATCTTAGGAAAATCCAGTCAGCTGCACTATGTAATGATAAATAAATAAAAACCATATTTATCAGCAATATAGTCAAAGCTTTCTTATTAATAGGATTTAGACTTAGTAACAGTACATCCCCAGCAGAGAATAACTACAGAATCAAAAAATATTAAAAGCTAAATTCAAAATTTATTTTATTAATTTGACCTTCCAAGACTAAGTTGGTTCTATTTCTAGATGCGTGTATCCACCTATCTATATGTATATCTATCTATCTACCTAGATACATATCTATACATGTATACAAGCACTCAATACATGCAAGTGATTGCTTCTTCCTGTCCAATGAAAGAACAGAGATAGATTCATATTGTAATTTCAGGAACTCATTTATAACAGGAAGAGGAACTGCCACAGAAATTAGCTAAGTTGGAGAGTAAGTATGATATTGGAATAGGAACAGCCAGCAACAGCTTAAGAAGGTGTTTTTTTCTGAAACAGTAAGATAGCTTTGGGAGATAAAGATGGAGGGATTACTAAGAAAAAGGAACTCTGAGGAAAGGGTCTCTTTGTACTCCCTTATATATCATACAAAGACTTTTAGATCATGTTTTAGACACAGATCACTGAAAATAGCTATGGGTTATAGGCTAAATCAAAGGCATTGGTCTTTGCCAACAGGATGACCAACCAGTTGTGCAGAGCTTTAAGCTAGGAACAATCAGGAAGGGAGATGATAACCAGCAATCAAGTGAGATAGTGGTAGACCGGGCTAGCAAGCTAAATGTGCAAGATTATACGCTCAGAGTGCGCCACCTGAAAGCTTGCAGATGACACAACTGGCAGGAGTGTCTGATACACCAGAGGGTTGTGCTGCCATTCAGAAGGACTTTGACAGGCTGGAGAAAAAAGGCAACTGGATTCTTGCGAAGTTCAGCAAACAGAAATGCAAAGTCCTGAACCTGGGGAACAATAACCCTGAGCACCAGTACAGGCTGGGGTCTGGCTGCCTGGAAAACAGCTTAGTAGACCAGGACCTGAGGTCCTGGTGGACAAGAAATTGAACGTGCATCAGCAAAGTGTCATTGTATTAAACAGCATCCTGGGCCGCATTAGGAAGAGCATTGCCAGGAGGTCAGTTAGGGGGATCCTTTCCCTCTATTCAACACTGATGAGAAACACATAGAATGCTGTGTCCAGTGCTGGTCTCCTCAGTACAAGAGAGACATGGAGTTACTTGAATGAGACCAGCAGAGGACCACAAATATGATTAAGGGACAGGAGTATTTGTCATATGAGGAGAGGATGAGAGAGCTGGGACTATTCATTCTGAAGAAGAGAAAAAATTCAAGGGTGATTCTAACAATGTGTATAAATGCCTGATGGGAAACTGTGAAGAATACAGAATCTGACTCATCTCAGTGTTATTCAGTGAAAGGACAGGACACAATGGTCACAAATTGAAATGGAAATGTCATCTAAACATGAGAAAAAAGACTTTTTTCCTATGAAGGCTTCAAACTCTGGAACACATTGCCCTCAAAGGTTGTGGAGTCTCCATCCTTGGAGATATTCAAAAGCCAAGAAGACATTGTACTGAGCAACCTGCTGTAAGTGATCCTGCTTTGAGCAGACACTAGACGATCTCTAGAGGTTCCTTGCAACCTCAAATATTCTACAAATACATAATTACACTTAAAGAATTTCCACTTCTAGCTTCCATTCCAGAACAATCATCTATTAGCTCCACTTCTGAGAAACGAAGGAATGCTTCTACAATCCAGAGTGCATGCATGCAAAGAACATCTGAGTAAATGACAATGAAATTACAAATCACAAAGAAAGAACTCAAATAAATAGGGCAAGAGACTCTTTTAAAATTATTGTTTGACTGTTTTCTTGAACATGTCAAGACAATTTCAAGACACCTTTTTTGCTAGGAAGGAGAAAACACTAGCATCTCCAAATGTCCAGTGCATCGATGAGGAAATTAGGACAATGAAAACACAGGTATCCTCTGGTCCCACAGTGAAACAACTATCACAGATCACTTTTGATATCTCTACCCTTACTCATTCCAGAAATAGGACTTCCAAATGGCTGTGCATATATATTGTGGCTTTTAACAAAAATATCAAGTGCCAGAAACCCAGCCCCTGATAGAACAGGGTCATTCTGTTCTGAAACAGTGCATAGATTTTCAACTAGGCAGGTGAAAAGTAACAAAAGCTTGGAAGGGAAGTGACAGTTTTGCTGATGACAGAATATTAAATTTCATCATTTATTGCCACTGGAATCAAGTTCTGCTTACCTTAGAGCAAAATAAGGTCTTTGAAAAGATAAATAATATGCTTATGTTTTCATCTTTTCAATGCTTTTGAACTTTTAAGAAATAGATGTTAATTCTATGGAAGAAAGACTCCATCTTCAGTTTCCAAAGAGCAAAACATTACAATAAATTAAACAGAGAAGCAGTCCTACAAGTTATAGGCCACTACCCCCATTTCACTCTAGAAAGACCAGAGTTACCATAAGGAAGAACAATTCTCTAGAGATCTGAAGCAAAAGGAGCAGGTGGTTTTAAAAGCATCAGTAATGGTCAATAAAAAGACTTGATTCAAAAGAATCTTCCCAAGGGAAGAAAATATAACCTGATTGGCATAAAGCAAATGAGAGTGTAATCAGTGACATCTGTATATTGGAATGTCCTTTCATTCCTGAAGTGCAGAGATTTTTCACCAGCGTTAGATTAACATTCTTATTCTATCAGTTACTTCTGGTTTACAGCGAATACTTAGAAAATAAAGTGGGTTTTTTAATTTTTTAGGGGATAGTGAATTTGAGAAGTCTTTCTTTTCTTTATAATTTCTTTATAAAACCTCACAACAAACACAAAACACAAAACAATAAAAACCTAAACCAACAAAACCCTTTTTAAAAGTTTCCTTATGTGCTGTGTAACTCCTTGTTGATATGACCATGCAGATAGTATGTCTTGAAAAAGTTTCTAGGTAATGTTTCAGTAATATAGATTAATTTTTATTACCTATAGAAATAACAGTCTGAAAGCTTCAGTTCATTGGAAGCTCAAACACCAATATGACATACAAACACATTAAAATGCTTAATGACCAGAGGAAAACTAAATGACTCTTGAGACCAGCTTATAATTACTGCAAGTAAATATATATCAAGTTTTATCTCGTCATTTTGATCCCATTAATCTATGCAGTCTTGCATTTTGTCCTTTTCTGAAAGTTTGTCCAGAGCTCCTCCTCTCTCTTTATCTCAAGACTGATTTCTAGCTCTTTCCATATTGCTCCTTTTGCTACTTAGTTCCAGATTTTGACATGCCTGTTTGTTGAGCAACTCTGGCAGAATTATATTTAGGCTAGTCACCTTATTCACTGTAATATTTTTCCTTTTTATTTTTTAGTTCTTTGTAGACTACTTTCCTGAGTGGTTTATTGCCATCAATTATTTCTTTATTTTTCTGACTGTAGATGCTGTCATTGTATTCCCAAGAAGAAACCCAGCACATCCACACCACAGCTATGTTCACTTATGTATATGGGCCATACTTGCTACATTGCTTTGAACCGTAACATAACAATCTAAAGTTTTAAGAGCTAAATACACAAAGGTGCCTGAGACTCAGTGACAAAATCCCTTTCTTATGTACTCTGCCACTCTGTGAAATCTACATTGCTAATTGATGGACACAGGCAGAATACATTGAGAAACCTTTACAAAGATTTACAAAACACAGCATGCAGAGTATGGAGACATTTACTCCACAGAAAATATAGATGGGAAATGAAACCTTGCCTACCTTTCTCAATGAAATAAGCATCCATCTTGAGGCTGGGAGTGTTCTTTCTGCTATGATCTCACTTCAACGAATACATTGTTGGGGATAAAAATGTCAGCTCTTCTTATTTTCTGATCACACACTTAAGTCTAGTAACAAAAGTAGTCAGACTGAAAACTTAGAGGCAGAAATTCAAGTATTCCTATTTCTGATTTTACGTGATGACTTTTACTTAGATTATTCTCTATCTTAAAGGTATGTGTTTAAGGACAAAGTAGTGTATCTCAATCTGTTCAGTGAAAATAGTACCCTGATTTATGTATATAAAAGGACTGGTCTCTGTGCCTTCCATATAAATAAGCTTAATTGCTCAGTTTAAGTAACACTTTTAACCAAAATATTTGCCACTAATATTTAAATTGTGACAAGCAGGTCGAAGGAGGTGATTCTGCCCCTCTACTACGCTCTTGTGAGACCCCACCTGCAGTACTGCGTCCAGCTCTGGAGGCCCCAGTACAAGAGAGACATGGAGCTGTTGGAGCGAGTCCAGAGGAGGGCCATGAAGATGATCAGAGGGCTGGAGCACCTCTCCTATGAGGACAGGCTGAGAGAGCTGGGGTTGATCAGCCTGGAGAAGAGAAGGCTCTGGGGAGATCTGATTGCAGCTTACCAGTATCTGAAGGGGGCCTAAAGGACAGATGTATTTGAGCTGAAGGAGGGTCGATTTAGATTAGATGTTAGAAAGAAATTTTTTCCTGTGAGGGTGGTGAGGCACTGGAACAGGTTGCCCAGAGAGGTTGTGGATGCCCCCTCCCTGGAAGTGTTTAAGGCCAGTTTGGATGAGGCTTTGGGCAGCCTGGTCTAGTGGAGGGTGTCCCTGCCCATAGCAAGGCGGTTGGAACTAGGTGATCTTTAAGGTCCCTTCCAACCCAAACCATTCTATGATTCTATGATTCTATAAAGAGTTTTGCAGTGTGAAAGAGCATTAGAACAAAAATTCGAGCCACCACATGAGCAAGCTTTCTGCAGAACATGCCAGACACTCCTGTAAATTCAAATTTTCCATTCCCAAATTTTCAACATCCCAGTGATTCTGTGTTATGTTATTGTTGAGATGTTCCACATAAGGATCAATTCAGTGAGCATGGTTGAGAACTACTGCTACTATCATCATAAACAGGAAAGGGCTTAAAGTTTTGGGTGCTAGCTCACTGCAAACGCTGCGGACTAAGATTTTAAATTTGGACACAAAGATTACAATTAGGCAACAAATTCCCTCAGAGGGCCTAGTCTTGAAATGGCAAGCTCTTTATTCATTAAAGTGTTCACAAAATTCTGAAATCTTCTAAACTACTTAAATGTGGTCTACAATTTTAAAAATCTTTCCTTAGAACTAGTGTGTATTTATTCCCATTTCTTACTGGTTATTAATATATTACCATTGTTTAATGTTTGCAGATTTAAAATTCTGTTAATTTGTCTTCTACAAATTCAATTGTCTCAAAGATTCTGGACCCTGCATCTTCTGGTAATTTTTACATAAAGCATGTATTTAGCTTCTTTAAGTGTTTAAAACAGTGTCTTAGTATGAGGAAAATGGACTTTATCTACTTCTGTAATAATAATTTCCTGACTGTGTTGAACAAAACTGCTGAATGGCCTAGTTTCACCATTTGTTAATTAGTATTCACTGCTCATTTCTTAAAAGCTTTAATTTCCTAGTGTTTTTAGAAAATAATTTTCAAAACTGGTATAAAGGTTCAAAATAGTTTGTATTAGTATTATCAAATTCAAAGACTAATAATGGATGTGACCAGGAAATTATTCTCCCTCTTTTATTCTTTTATCAAGCTAGGGAGCCTGGAGCTATATTACTGAGCACCACCTCTGCCAAATCTCATTCTCTGCAATTAAACATGCACCAGTGTTTGTCATGGTTTTGCCCCAGCCCATAACTAAACACCATGCAGCCATTCGCTCACCTTTTCCCCAAAAGGGGATGGGGAGGACAATGGAAAAACAAACTCATGGGTTGAGATAAAGGCAGTAAATTGGATAATAAAGGAAGAGAATAACAACAATAATAGTGATGCACAAATGCAATTGCTCACCACATGTGAAAGCAAAACAAAACAACCTGATGCCCAGTCTGTTTCTGAGCAGCAAATCTACCTCCCAGCTAGTTTCTCCAGTTATATACGGAGCGTGATATTCTATGGTAGGGAATATCCCTTCGGCTAGTCTGGGTCAGCTGTCCTGGCTGTGCTCTCCCAGCTTCTTGTGCACCTGGCAGGGCATGAGAAGCTGAAAAGTCCTTGACTTAGTGTAGACTCTACAACTACATAGCAACAACTAAAAACATCAGTGTGTTATCAATACTATTCTCATACTAAATCCAAAACACAGCACTATACCAGCTACTAGGAAGAAAATTAACTCTATCTCAGCAGAAACCAGGACAGTGCTATATACCCTTATTACTGAACTTGGAAAATGTAGATTTTTTTTTCTTTTATGAAAAAAACAGCAATTTTTAAAGGTACATTTATAAATTAAGACTCTAAACATAGATTTTGATTATAATTTTGGCCTCCAGCTATATCAATGCCTTCTACCATGAATTTTCTGCTTATGTTGCTTTACAGTCCAACTGAATCCTTTCCTTGTTATTTTCTTCTTATCAATGTTTTCTTTTTCTTTTCTTTCATTCCACAACCTCAACTGATGTTAAGCATAACAAACAATTTAAGGACTCTTTTTGTCTCAGAAGTCTAATGGTTTTAAGTCCCTGTAATGTTTTTATCCTTTTAACCTAAAAAATTTCTACAGTGGAAATTTTTCTAACATTTTCTGCCACCAAACAGTAAGTGTAGCCTTTCATCTCAGTTTTCTTAGCTAACTTTTAAGCTACTGCTTTAGGCTGCCTGCTAGGTTTGTATTATCAAGCCTAAATACAGTAAACATTGTGATGTGAACATCATTTGTTTTAATTATCCACATCAAATAGTTCTATCCTCATCTTTCAGAAGAAAACTTGTTAAGAAGCTTCTACCCTTTCTTCTCCATTTTTCTGTTGAAGATTGTTGGAGGTTTAGTTGATTCATGTTTTACAGATGTCCTTAGCTTTATGACTTGTAAGACAGCAGAATTAAACAGCATTCTAATTCCATTATTCTATTGTCATTAAATAGGTATTTTCTGTAATCCGTTCATGTTAACAGCTTGGATGTTTCAGTCATAAAAAAGACACTAAAAACCTTCCTGGTAGGAATCAGTCTTGTCTAGCCATTTTTGTATCAAAGACATTAGATTTCTGTTAAAACACATCTTGCCAGCTGTTAGATTTGGCGTGTGTTCATTACTTCCCATTCTGTAAGAGGAACTTTTCCAGTGATGCTAAAGCTTTAATGGTAATAGGACTTCAAAATAGATTTATTTTCTTATTGCAAACTACTAAGTATTGGATTGTAGGGAAAGAGAAAAGGATTTAGGCACCTAACATGGTGGAATTCATGTGGAATTCAATGGAATTTTTTAATTCAATGGAATTTAGGAACTCAGATATCTGTAATTCTGAAAATTGACTTCTAAAACTTGAGGCCTCTGATCTCTAAAGGGGTTTCAGCTTTTTACCAGAAAGTTTCCTGATTCTAACATAAGTACAAAGTCCTCCTCTTTTGACAGAATTAAACTGCTTGGTACCTATTTCTAACCCCAAGAAAGATAAGACATTATCTTTTTTAAAATCCATGACGCTCTTGACCTAATAGAAACACTATTACATTTATAAGATCAGTCTCACAAAATGCAACTAAGCCCTGCAACTATTTTTTTTAACCCTTTTTGATCATCAGCAGAAATAGCCTCAGTTTAAGAAGAATGAATATCTTCTTTGTTTTAAGAATTTCTTGTGATTCTCCTAAAGAATTCCAGAGTCCAGACCACAAGAGATGAGAAGTCTAATTTGCAGATTGACTCTTGCTCTGAAGAGGGACATGTGGTCTGCCTCACCCCTCTGTGTATCATGTCTTGTCAAACACATTTTGGTAGCATTCTGTAACTTTCTGAATCATCCTTAAGATATACTAACTTCTTTCCATAGATGAAGTGGAGAGCCAATGTGAAAGTGAAGAGAGTTTTGGGGTTTTTTTGATTGGTAGTAACTGGTAACCACCTTAGAGACTGATCTTATAAATGTAATAGTGTTTCTATTAGGTCAAGAGCATCATGGATTTTTTTTTAACTAAAATGCCTTCAAGTAAGGGCAATGTCCTTATCTTCCCTTTTATCACCCTCAAAACCAGTTTAAAAACTCTGACGTGACAAAAGAGCTCCAAAATGACAGATGTGTCCATACAAGTATTTGGTCAGCTATACCTCCTTTTGTTTAACACATTCTCAGTTTCCTCAGCTTGCCAGTGTCACTAAGAAAGGCCTTCCTAGGCTAAGAATGACTCACCATGATGACACACTGGCACATCTGACTAACAGTAGAAATGTCTTAATTTAAACTATATAATATCTACAGAGGAATACAAATGTTGAAATCTTTCTGAAAAGAAATATAAATGTTACAGAAGGTTACATTTTAATATTTCTCTGCATATAACATTTTGATCTTGAACCAAATACATACAAATCAGGCCTTGCAGCTTTGAAGTAATTTTTACGCATTTTAAGGCACGAATGGTATAAGGCATGAAAGGCATAAAATACTCTAAGAATCAGGCCGTCCTTTTCATAAATAGAGAGCATTTTATTCAAGCCATACTGAATCACTATTTTTTAATTCTTGTTTATCCTGCATATCATTTTCTGGTCCTAGCAATTTCTCATTATACAATCCTTTTGTGTTAGAAATTAAAAAAAAAATAGTGTAATATGTATGTATCTTGTTGTTAGCACCCTCTTCCCTACCTAGCAAATCCAGAGTAAAAAAACCAATTGAACCATGAGAATTTTCGGGTAGTACAATATCTCTAATTGTATGTCACCTTTCCATGTGCCTTCCAAGAAATTTAAACCTCTTTAATTCTCCAGATGACATTCCAATGCTTTTCTTTATGGGCTTTTATCCTAAGAGAACATGGCACCTTTTGAAAATTTGGCATCTGGGACATTATGATAGTTCATATTTGGAAAGTAACATGCAACATCAGCAATGTATAGAATCTCTGTTTGCTTAGGACTGTGTTCAGGAGTGGCAAGATAAATTAGTTTAATGATCTTTTCTCATCATATCATCACATATACAGCAGTTATTTCAAATGGAATTCATGCCCAAATATATGTCTACAGTATACATCTACACCTGAGCTAATCATCCAAACTCCCTTTATACAGACAATGAAGAGAAGCTAATACTTCCAGGAACTTCTTCCTCTTGTAAACATTAAAAAAAGATAAGGTGAACCATGTTCAGGGAAAAAAAAAAAAAGTCCATTTCTCTCTCCTGACTTTAGAGGTATTCATGATACGTTTCATAGCTATAGATGTGTGATGAGCTTGTAAAATCACATTCGGGTAATTCCACCATTAAAGTCATCTATATATGTACAACTTAGAATGTCTGAAAGAAAAAATAAAAACTGAATTTGTTCTCTATCTGATGAATAAGAGCTGGAGATGAAATAAAACCTCTTGGTGGATATTTTATATGTCTCTTATCCTACAAGAAGCCCATAATTTCTATCTACTTAACAGATTTTTAGCTAACTGATTGCCTGTGAACTCAATTTATCTGACAACTTTAGACAGTGAACTCTGTTGTGCATGGATAACTTGCATAGTTTATAAATCCTCAGAAAATTATGTCAGAGATGCCTTGATAGCAAAACTAGATTCACAAAAGCAAGCTCAGGACTCAGGTCTTTAGTACAGGCAAAACCCTAACTGAACAACGCCATCCTAATTTTGAGCCTGAGCTAGTGACATGCTTTCATACACAAAGTTTTTCCTGGAAGGTGTTCATTATTAATGAATATAAGAGCCATATCAACCTGTTTTTCAAAAGCCATCTCTAGTTTACGAGCAGTAACATTATGTAAGTTTTCCCACTGTCTGGAGTACTCCAGTCCTCCCTTATGCTTGCTAATTGGAAATGGACCGCATGCATTAGGTCTGCAGATTGTACAAAGCTCCTTCCAGGAAACAGGCTTCAGGGTTCAGCTCAGCCGTGAGTAGGACGGCTGACAGTGCAAGTGAGGTTGATCTTTCCAGTAAATCACAAGCTTTCTCATTTCATTAGAAAAGTTTGTGGGATGTCCAAAGTCATATCTGTGTCAAGATACTGGTTAATTCAAGTTATTTGGCAATTGATTTGCATTGAACAGTGTTGACAAACTGAAATGAGGGAATAATAAAGTGATCTTAGAGCCTTGTGAGGAAAAAATATTCTCAGAGGAAAGCTTGCTTATAAAGAAGTTGTGTTACTGTCTTCTCAGAAAGAGCAGTCATTTGGTGGTTGGAAACCAGTGTCTTCCTCTTTTGCTGTGTGGACCACCTGTCACTACATTTGCAATGTCTTTGTGACATATTTGCTCACTTGGAGATTTTTACCTGACTCCCCCCTCAACTCCTTACCCCAAGTGATAGAGAATCTGTGTTTATGTGACACTGAATTTTATCTTTTTAAAATTGTTTTGGAATTCCTGCCCTCATATCCCCCAGGGTATTATAAGTCTACCTTTCTTAATCTTACCTCAGCATGATGCCAATTATCTTATCTATTCTCAGCACAGCAATCACCTCCGGATGGCCATATAAAGAGGCGGACATTATACATCACTGTCTGTAAAACACCTCAAAAGTCTGGGCAGCAGCCAGATTTGAAAAGACCTTGGACAAATTGTTGAATTGTGTCCCATGCTAGTTCTTAAGATGATTTGGGAAGATTTAGTCCACAACACGCTTATCTTTTAGAATACAACTACTGAATGTCCATTTCACCTTTCTTCAGTACAAACATTTGGAATTATCTTTCAATACTGGAAACAAATGGCAAACATTAAAAAATTTCTAATGCTCCCTTCTTGTTCCTAAAAACTCCAGATCCCCATCCCACATTTACATATGTGCCTTTCTCAATATGTGTAAGCATTTTCTTATGTGTAAGATGTTCATTCCTTCCCTTTTTCACCCAACACTGAATCAAACTGCCTCCTTTAAAGGCTTTGTAGGTAGACATACTGCTTTTAATGGTGATATATTGCTCTTGTTTTAATGAGCATTTACCAAGTTTCTGACTGAATGGTTCATGAGCACGCAAAACGCAAATCCACCATACATGTGCCAATTGATTGCACATGCACCGTAGGTGCGACGGATCCTGCTTGCTTGCCACCCCTGAATAATGGGAGCTCTGCAGAGCAACGAAGTAGACCATTACATATTCCCTTGATTTGTTATCCTCTTTCCACTTCGTTATCCTTTGCTCCAGTCAGTTTCACCTTTCCTTCTCCAGATTCTCAGTGATAACTGCCATCTTGCCTTGGGTTTACAACCTACTCACCTCCTGCCTAATGGTAGGGTAATGGGGATACAAATGGCAAAGTAAATGAAAGCAAGGAGGAAAGGATGGTCCTGTGCTTAGTTTTCAATAGAACTGAAGTGCCTAGGGAGTGTGAAAAATGCCACTAGTCCAAGTCTGCTTCATTAGGCACCTAAATGCCCCTGAGGATCCTGCTTTAAGAGATATAAGAAAAAAATATTCTTTAAAATCAGACACACAACTAAAGGGGAAATGAAGCAAAGAGAAGTAGAAAAAGGTATATGAAAAATAAACATTGCCAGGGTGCAGCGGGGGCCAGGGGCTCCAAGGAGGAGTGTCAAGGGCTCCTTGGGGTCTATCAGGGCAGGGCCTTTCAGCCAGGGCCTGTCCCACCATCCCAGCCAGGAGCAGGGCAGACAGGGGCGGGGGTTGGCGGGGGGGGAGGTGTGTGGCACCAGGCAGCCCCAGCCCTGGGCACTGGGATGGAGATGGATGAGGCTGGGCCGGGAAATGGGCCTGTGGGGTTGGGCCTGGCTTGGCAAGGCCCACAGCTGGGCAGGGCAGGGCAGGGCTGTGGGGAGCTGGAGACCAGCCCTGCTGTGGCATTGCTGGGGCAGGGGCTGATGGTCGTGCGGAGTGAAATGGGGTCCTGGGCCATTGGCAGGGTGGGGAGAGGCCCAGGGGGGTGAGCAAGATCGAGTACCTCCATGGGTGCCCTCAGGCCTTGACAGCTGTGAAAGGTACATGTTCATAGTTAAACACTTAGCCCTTTGTATCCTCAGATTGGGCACCTATCCCCAGCTTCACATGCCCCAGGTTATTTTAGGATATGCTTTTTGAACCATGTTCATTCCACTTAACTTTACAATGAGGAAGGCACCTAAGGTAGGGTTGTAGCATTTCTAGTTTCCTTGATCAAAGGGAGAGATACAGATCTCCAGAACTCTTTTCAGTCTAATATATGAACTTTCTGAGTATTTAGGTCTTTCCCTCAAGTAGCTCTCTCTTTTGACTTTACAAGGTTGACTATACTCCTAAGTATTTCAACTCAAATTAGGTGAGATGAATTTGTGACTTACTACCTGTGGTCTTTCTTCCCACAAGACCCTTTTGTGCCTCTTTTCATGCAGGCCTGAAAATTCAGCCCTGAGAAGATGCCGTGATCTAACCTCTCTTTTCTAACTGGCTGTGATCCTGAAAAATAAACAAATTTACTGAAGGTAGATAATACAATCACTGCTTTCACACAGAAGAGCACATACTCAGAAGACTTCCTTCTAGCTGTCTCTTTCCTCCATGGGAGGAGGGGCATCGTTCCATATTTTCCATCCTCTTCCACTGTGAATGTGGACCAACACTTTTAAACCAAATCCAACAGAAATGAGAGAGTCCTGGAGAAGATAAAACATTTTAATTTGCTTCTAAAAACAGTTTGTGGAATTCTTTAGCTTAGTCCTACTTATGCAAAAGCGAGAGAAGAGTACATTAATCAAAGCCATGTGGGAACTGTGAAACATTATAAACAGGAGAAGATAAAAATAAAAAGAAAAAGAGAGAGCCAACAATGTAGAAAGATATGAAGAGGCTCAGAAAGTGGATCAGAGAGACCAGGGGACTGAAATCATGGCCAAGAGAACAATAGGGGAGCCAAAGGCCAAAGTACAGAAGGGAAAGCAGAAGCAAAAGGCAAACTATGGGACTGAGAGTATCATGCCAAAACACAGCTAAGAAATGCAGAATATACTGCAGAAGAGAAAATTTGGAGAAGAGCAGTATCACCACAGACTTGAAATATTCTCTGAGAACAGCATTATTGCTCTACTGCCGGCTACCTACAGACTGATTTCACTAGGCATAAAGAAACGTAGGTAACTCATAACTCTTAAACTTACCTACATGTTGCCAATGTTTGCTGACTTCTAGGACTTCGACATCACAATTCATTTTTAAATGCTGTTTTCTAGTATAGAAGTTGTTTTGTAAATCTTTGCCATTTCAGTTCTTGCCGGTTTATAGGCTTAATATAATTCCTCCATTTTTTGTGTTTGCAGTGAGTATTTCTCAATATGTATCTATTTAAAAGTAGATGGACTTTATGAATTATAACTTTGTTCTTATTGTATAGTATAATATTTTAAATTAAGAAGTTTTATGAAGACAAAATAAAAGCTTATGTTCCTTCTGCAAATCTCTTTTTGTTTAAATCCTTTTTAAAGACACTTCATGATACTTTCTGTATTTCATTAAACATTTATCACAGTCAAAGAGATCTTGAAGTTAACATTTACAAAATCTGTCTATCATATGAACAGAAATCAGAATTTTTTAATTAGTTAGTTTGCATCCTACTCTCCACCCTTTCTGAATTCAGGCATCACAGTTCAATGAGAAATAAGTTGCTGGGGTTTTTTCCTCTATATGTTTTGTTTCATTTCAAGCTCTGCACATATTTATCTGTACCTCTTACTAGGTTCTTGCTATCATATAATACTTTCAAGAGCCTATAAACAAGTAGGTTTTTTTTCCATAGTGTGTTCTTTCTTCACATTTCTGTGTACTTGAATCTTTTGAAACCCTGGTTTCTTCATACTACTATTTGCTTGCCAACTAGAATATATAATATAAGGTAATTCAAACCACTTCATGAGGGCTAGACTATTCCTGCACCTGTGGGTGGGTGCTTAGGAGCATCAATATTAATTTTTAATCTCTTGCTACATGTGCTGAATCATTAATGCCACATTTCTATACATGCAGTTGCCAGTGTTATGAGTTTTTTGTCAAGTGTTTCCAGAAAGGTCTTTCACTGTTTTCTTTGACTGTGGAAGTCTCATTTCCTTAGTCTATCTCAACCAAAGATGGAGTTAGGAAATCAACATCTGTCAGTGTGTAGATCAGTGTTTGATTATGAAAAAAAGCAAACAACTGTCTTGAAACCGCCAGGCTTTTTNTTTTTTTTTTTTTTTTCTTTTAAGCAAGCTTATTAGTACTTTAATAATGATCTTTTTCTACTGCATTCAATGTTGTGAGGCTTTGTGCATTTTTCTCAGCTGCAAGTGTTCAAAACATGGGTACTGTATTCTACTGCTTCATTCTGCAGGGCTGGCAAGGGATAGTGGACACTGAACGATTGACATCACCGTATCATTTTCAGTCAGCTACTGGTATCTGGTGTGGATCTTCTAAGAGACATTGTATAGTGCCTCTGTAGCTTTAGGGAATCTTTGCACAGACTGAACAAATTAAAACGGTGTAGTTAAACCATTGATATATGGTTATAGCAGGAGTAAGTACAACAGTAAAATTAACCTTATATACAAAATGTATGGATCCAGCATGACTTCTTCTTCTAATTAACTGAAATATTCAGTATCAGTATAAATAGCCTTCAAGGCAGGAGTAAGGATGCACTGATTAACATAGTAAACAATCTTGCTCATCAGTTAATAACCAAAACAACAAAAACCAGCTATATTTAGTGCTCTGCTGGCAGACAGTCAAGCCCTAAATAAGCAACTCTTGTGTTAAAATCTAAATCAGACTGGGGATGTACTGAACCATAGATGGATATTGCTACAGACAGACGATGTTTACAATGCAGGAAACTAAAAAGTCACAAACAATATTCAGATATAAAATTCAAGATCTTATATAATTATACCATTTCATAATAATCTTTTCTTTGGGGGAAGGTGCCTTGTATTCAGTTTCATTGTTTACATTAATTATATATTGAAAGCTTATTTATTATGCATGAAGGCTAACAGAGGTAGAGACCTAACGTACTGTTCATAGTAATTGTCTTCAACAGCATGAAATATTTGGTGACAAATATTCTAAAAGATTAGAGAGGAATTTTAACTTCTCCCTTGTATATTTTTTTTTCCATCATCTGTAAATGTTCAGTGTCGACTAAGGTAGAAAATTTAACTGTTATTGAGTACTAACATTCTGTATGCTTTTCAATGTGCTGCATGAGCATTGCACTGTGCATATCTGTACTAAGGTCCCAGTTTCCCAGAAAGCTTGCGCAGTGCAGGCATAATTTATTTTCAAATACATGGAAGTTTCCAGATGTCATTGTAATCAAATACGGTATGATGCCATTTAACCATGTCATGCAATTGTAACCTTATTGACTCCAAAGATCAACCACAAAGAGAGACCTTCCTCACGACTGACAGTGTAACACATTGTTACCAATAATATTTGCTATAAACTATAACTTCTTGGACCACATTTCTGAACATTTATTGGTGTTAAGATTAATAGTTGATGAAATTTATATCTAATCTTTACTTAGGCTATGTATTCCTTCTAAAAATCTTATGAGTAGGAAGTTGCCCACACATAACTCTCTACGTATACATGGAGGCATGTCTATGTAAAAAATTTGATCTGCATGTGTACAAGGTTTCTTACCTCCTGCAGTTGCAGGAGAATTGCTGCTGGATTCAGTTGTCCACACATGGGTAGTGGTATTTTGGGGTGCTTTCACACACCCCATCTGATCTTAGTTGTCAGTTCAGAAGGTTGTGGATGTTCTGTGGGTCTTTAACACTTTTCATCCTGCCATGGACAGGTGTGCTCAAATACCCCACAGGGTCTTAGATGTCATCAAATTCCTATATTTAGATAACTGAGTCAAGCTCTAGATCTAGGTAATAACATAGCTCTCTTACAAATGCATGTATTATAGAGTCCTATAGTCTTATATCCACATGCTGTACTGAAACCAATCCTTATGTCATTATATCTTTCTTAGGTAGTTCCCTACCTAGCTTAACTTTTTTGATAACTTTTTTTAACCACCCACCAACTTCAAAAATTTAATTAAAAGACCATATCTCTCATTTTACAGAATGATAAGCAGATTACTCCTACCACTTGGTGTATAAATACATTAATTTATCAGAGGTAGATACCTGCAGCCATTAGTATAGTCAGTCTTTATAAAGACCATGTGAATTTTCACCCAACTTTTTTTCTATGTATCCTGGTTTTAGTTATTTCTTACAGGGTTTTAATGTAAGGTCTGACAAACTAGTCATGTAAAAACCAAATACAATAAGCCAAAATCAGCCGACAAAGGAAAAGGTGTATAGTTGAAGAACCCGAACATTACTGCATTATAAGTGAAAATATTTGTCTCTGTATTAATATCTTAAATAAATTCCAAATTTTAAAGCATGAAACAGATACTTGACATGAGATATAAAAATCAGATTTTTATTTAATATTTTAAAAGCTGTGCAAAGATGAAAAAATAAGATCAGTTTCTTAACGCTATGAAGTTATCTTTTTTTACTATGTTTTTCTTGCATTCAAATTGCAATCATATGTCAACAGTGAGCAATTAGATGAAACAGTTCATGCGTTTTTATGGGCAGGGGAAGCACACCTTATGTTTGAAAACAAGAATTTACTAATAGTCTAATTAAAATTTTAACAGTCTAATCAAAGAGTTAATATTAGTCTGTTTAAAATTGTACCAGCACTTATAGTCCAAAGCATCCAATTACAATCCATTCCACATTAAGTTACAGTTAATGACACATGTAAACATTCTAATATCTACCATCTTTTCTGAGGTTATGCTTGATGTTTTCCGTGTGGTTTTGTGGCAAGTCAGGCATCTCAACTTCTTTTGAAACTAATTTTCATAATGGGGACTTGTTCTACCTTGTTGTTGAGGATCCTTGAGGGTTTTTGCTACCATTGCTAACAGTCAGATTATTATTTTCAAAATTATTTTTTTTTCATTCTTTATCTCAGAATTTCATGTGATATCTAAGTTTTACATATGCTGGATGCTTTTCATTGCTCTCCCTCTTATTCCTGAAGTTATTCAATTCTGTTCCCAAGGCTACATTCCTTTAACAACTAGTAACTGACCATTTCTGAGTAGTGTTTATAGCTCTGGGACATTGGGTATTACCCTGTGCCTGCACTTTCAAGACCTATGATATTGTCTTGTATGTTTGGAGAATCCTGTTATAAACTGTTACTTGACTTCAACAGCCTTCAAGTTGCCTAGGTAATACTTTATTAGTACAACATAGTCAAAGATACAACCCAGTTTTAGTCATTAATAATTTCTTCTAAAAAATGATGATTGATTAGAAGACAGATGTGTATATCCACAGAAACACTATACTTTTGTAGCTACCTGTTATTGATATCAATTAGTTTTTTGCATATCACTCTGAATTTATCAAAATTGTTTCCCAACACAATGTCTAGCTAGGTTTCCAGTACTTAGCTGTTTCCTGCATCTACCTTGCCATGTCTAAAATCTTGCATCTCCATTCCACCTTCTTACTGTCTATATTGCTGGAACTAAGTATATAGTTCCTCCATTTGAAGTGGAAAATTAAAAAAAAAAAAAAAAGAAAAAGAAAACTGAATTCTGAACACCTTCAGAAAGCTTCAGCTGACCAAAAGCTAATTCTACAGTATAGTCCTTCAAAAGATTCATTCCAGGATTTCCACTTCTATCATTTTTGTTTAATCAAATACAACTTTGTTACACACAGATCAAATGTAGATTAGTGAGACTAACTAGCTGCTGTAATTTTTTTATAATGAAACTTTTGAAGTGCCCTCTGTTTCTGTTTCTTTAGCTGTAGGTCTCTGATCAGCTAATTGGAATCTTTCAGAAGCATTAATGACTGATGGAGACTGGAGTGAGAGACATAAGGAGAGAAATAGCTCTGCTGTTTGCATCCCTAATCTTCAGTTCTGTTGTAAGATCAGTTTGCATAGTTTCTGCTATCATTTTTCTCTCTCTCCTTGACTTTCTGACTTCCAGAAGTTATACTCAAAGAGTGGGAGAGAAGAAAGTATGAGAAAATACAGGAATACAGTTCATTATGATTAAAACTTAATAGAAAATCGAAGGCAGTGTTACAACTAAATTGGCAAATCTTTCTTGAAGCATTAAAAAGGATAAGGATATTATTTAAAAAGTCTGGTTCATACTTATTTTTCTGAAAGAGGTATTCTTGAGGATTTCATGGATTAAAACAAATACTCAATAAAAACATATTATGCATATGTATGATGCCAATAATATACAAAAATATGTCTTTCCTCTTCCACATGACTTTTCATTTTGAATTTTAAGCTCAGTATGCATCATTTAAAACAATCAAAATAAGTGTGAAGGGTTGTGAATCTACCAGAAGG
The DNA here is from genome assembly GCA_013400195.1 of Aramus guarauna. Classification (NCBI taxonomy): domain Eukaryota; kingdom Metazoa; phylum Chordata; class Aves; order Gruiformes; family Aramidae; genus Aramus; species Aramus guarauna. Next base: position 675,668 of record VXBL01003769.1, on the reverse strand, counting down.
AAATGTATTCACTCAACTGAGCTTCTCCTTTTTTTTTTTTTTCTCTTTTGAATGCATGAAAGAGATTTTGACTTTTAATTCCACTTTTCTATTTTGAAATATTTATGAAACAGGAAAACTGTCTTTCACCTGTCATCTAGTAGCTTACAGTCAGAAGGATAAACAACAGTTGCAGAAGGAACATCAGAGGAGCATGCTTCCTACTCCCCAATTCAAAATGAAATGGTCAGAAGAACCCCAAGAGAACAAATAGAAGAGGAATAAGTAAAAGTACTAAGTACTGGGAGTAGAGCTTCCCTTCTTTTATTAGTGATGTTATCACAGCTGGATGAGTAAAAGTGAAAGGAATCAGTTTCAGTGTCAGCCTTTATTTTCTAATTATAACCATGTTTGCTAGATTGAATACATCTATTACTTCTAATGTAATCATTAAGAAGTATCTTTATCCCTCAACACTAAAAAATATTCACTAAACCATGAAAAGGCATTTCCTGTTATTTGAATGGATCATATATTTTTCAGCTAAGCTATCTGCAAATATAACAAAATCACAATGTCTTTCCCCAGATATGAAACTAATCATGTAACAAGGGCACTAGGACATTTATGGGACCTATGCCTTCTATTGGAGAAAGAAAAACTTCAGAACTCATGTCTCTCACTTTGAACTATAGCACAAAAGAGGCAATCATATTGATTTATACTCATCAAGACATGAGAAAAGTAATTTTGCTTTTCAACATTTCTTTTCATTTCTATTGGAATATGTAATGACACCAGGTGAGATCACTGGATGTTTTCCTTATTACCAAAAAGTAGATATCACTTTTTATTTCCTTCCTGGTTTCAATTCAAGCGGATTTTCTTCTAGAGTGTATAGTCAGCTGTAATATATTAGTACACAATTTAATGATCTTGAAATTCCATCAACTTGTACTTCCTGAAGGACCTCATCAATATCTATAACGTTGATGTTATGAAATCAACAGTCATGGTTATCAGGGGAGGTCCCAGATGACTGGAGGCTTGCCAATGTAACGCCCATCTACAAGAAGGACCTGAAAGAGGATCTGAGAAACTACAGGTCTGTCAGCCTGACTTTGGTGCCAGGGAAGACTATGGAACAGTTCATCTTGGGTGCACTCACCAAGCATGTGCAAGACAACCAGGGGATCAGGTCCAGCCAGCATGGGTTCATGAAAGGCAGGTCCTGCCTGACCAACCTGATCTCCTTCTATGACCTGGTGACCCCCTTAGTGGATGAAGGAAAGGCTGTGGATGTTATCTACCTGGACGTCAGTAAAGCCTTTGATATGATCTCCCACAGCAATCTCCTAGAGAAGCTGGTGGCTCATGGCTTAGACAGGTGCACTCTTCTCTGGGTAAAACACTGGCTGGAAGGCCGAGCCCAGAGAGTTGTGGTGAACAGAGTTAAATTCAGTTGGTGGCTGGTCACAAGCGGTGTTCCCCAGGGTTCAGTCTCGGGGCCAGTCTTGTTTAATATCTTTATCAATGATCTGGATGAGGAGATCCAGTGCGTCGTTAGTAAGTTTGGGGATGACACTAAGTTGGGAGGGAATTTCGATCTGCTGGAGGGCAGGAAGGCTCTGCAGAGGGATCTGGACAGGCTGGATCGATGGGCCAAGGCCAACTGTATGAGCTTTAATGAGGCCAAGTGCCAGGTCCTACACTTCGGTCACAACAACCCCAGACAATGCTACAGGCTTGGGGCAGAGTGGCTGGAAAGCTGCCTGGAGGAAAAGGACCTGGGGGGCGCTGGTTGACAGCCAGCTGAACATGAGCCATTAGTGTGCCCAGGTGGCCAAGAAGGCCAACAGCATCCTGGCTTGCATCAGGAATAGTGTGGCCAGCAGGAGTAGGGAAATGATCGTCCCCCTGTACTCGGCTCTGGTGAGGTTGCACTGTGTTCAGTTCTGGGCCCCTCACTACAAGAAAGACATTGAGGTGCTGGAGCGTGTCCAGAGAAGGGCAACAAAGCTGGTGAAGGGTCTGGAGCACAAGTCTTATGAGGAGAGGCTGAGGGAACTGGGGTTGTTTAGCCTGGAGAAAAGGAGGCTGAGGGGAGACCTTATCACTCTCTACAGCTACCTGAAAGGAGGTTGTAACCAGGTGAGTGTTGGTCTCTTCTCCCAAGCAACAAGTGATAGGACAAGAGGAAACAACCTCAAATTGCTCCAGGGGAGGTTTAGGTTGGATATTAGGAAAAATTTCTTCACTGAAAGGGTGATCAGACATTGGAAAGGCTCCCCAGAGAGGTGGTGGAGTCACCATCCCTGGAGGTGTTCAAAAAGCGTGTAGACGTGGCACTTCAGGACGTGGTCTCGTAGACACAGTGGTGTTGGGTTGATGATTGGACTTGATGATCATAGAGGTCTTTTCCAACCTTAAAGATTATATTCTATGATTCTATGATTCTAAATAGCATTTTACCATCTGAAGTGAAATGAAAGCATCTCAAGTTAATCTGTGGAAAGTTCAGATCTTTTTTCTTCATTAATTTTCCTAAATAAAGATATCTCCTCAGTATTTTAAAAAATGATACTGATTTATGTGCCCAACCTGAAACATCCAGCAGTGGTCACATCTTCAAAAAAGGCTAATTGTTCTGGCTAGTGTGAAAGTAACCAGAACCAGATAATCAGAGCAGCACTCCCATCTCTAGAACTGATTGTTAAAAAAGTTGAAATGCTTTCTGAAAGAAATAGAAAATTATATTTAAGTTAAATTTCTAATTAAACTATTTTATGAAATTAAAAGTTTCCTACCCATTTTTCTTTCTTTTCAAAACTTTTGATTATATCAAATCTAAAAGAAAAACTAATAAAAATATTAACCATGATACTGTTAATAATGCTTTCCTTTAGTGCAAATATTTAGTAAAACACACACAAAACTTCAGATTTTTTTTTTCTCTTTGACATGTCTTTGAAACCTATCATTTCTGGAAATCAGCAGCAGATTCAGTTTGTTAGCCTGTGTTCAAAGAAGAAGTCTTTATGTGCACAATTCCCATATAAGATCACCAGACATCCACTGTGGCTTTCAATATTCCTACACACCTTGGCGCCCTGGTTACATATCTTCCAGTAAATTATGAAGTGACAGCAAATGTTCGTGGACACTGGGACTTTATTCTCTACAGTTCCAAATAGTTAGAGTAGTTCTTGTTTCAGTTTTGGCCTTGACCAACAAACACTCTACCATTTCCTGGGCACAGCTGATGCACTGGTATGCCCCAGACATGATTTGCAATAATTGGATACAGTTATGTGTCTCTGGGGTAAGAGAAAATAATCACATGGATGGAGACTGTTTTGTGCCATTTGCCTCAATAAGAAGGAATGATCTGAGACACTTTCAATTTACCAGCCTAGTTTCCACCTCTATACTGAATACTTGTCATGATATCCATGTTTAGTGGAAATATTTGGTAAGATTTTAATGGCACAATTTTCACCTAAGTAAAAACATCACGTGAGTTTCTGTTGAAAGCAGCAAAATCAAAAGAAATATTGTGAAAATAAAATGGCAAAATTATTCTGCTTTTCATCTAAATTGATTTCATTAAAAGCTTCTGACTGATGCCACGGTTTATGCTTCATCTTGCAAATTATTTGAGGTTCTGCATGCAGAGCCTCACTGAAGTTGCCAAAGTCCTTGTTACCTTCTCAAAGTTAGTAGTAAGTGCTTTAATCATGCAGGGTCATCACTAATAAAGTTCTAAGAAATCCACACTCTCCACTGTCGTATTGCTTTGCAGGAAGTGGAGTTATCCAATATTCCTACTAGTTAGCACTGCCTCTTTCAGGTTCCACAGCAAGTTCTCAGTGATGTTATTTTTTTTTTTCATTTGATCAGTACCAGAACGCTTGTGTTCCTGTGTACATATGTTCCTCCTATCTGTCTTTTCTCCTCACACCTTTCAAATGTACACACTGCTCACATAGCATTAGATCAAAGTACCAGAAAGACATCAATAGTTTCCCGTTTCCTGCTTGTTACATTCCTAAATCCTCAAAGACTTTGCATTAAGGATTGTTTTTGTAGGATTTTTTGGGGGTTTTTTGTTTGGTTTTTTTCTCTGGGGTTTTTAAGATATAAAATTCAGTTGTGGACAACATAGCTTTGCTTCTACTTCTTTCCTTCATTTCTATAAACAGTTCATTTAGTTGAAAGGATAGAATCTGCTGTCTGAAATACAGTTTGCAAAATTAATAGAAAAGTAAATTGAAGTGTTTGAAACACAGCCAGAATAGTCTGGAGGTTACAGTTTCCCTGGGACAGAACCTCCCAAAAAACCATGTACACCATTCACAACCTGAGATGTCCTGTGGGGATATGGCTGCACAAAACCCTCAGAATGACCCTGCAAACAGGAAAAGAATTAATCCCGAACATAATGGGACTCAACTTGCCCAATGATCTTAATGTCTTAATGGTTGCATGTTTGTGACTATTGCTTTATCTGTAAAACATCAGTGGAGTTTCAGACACCTTTTTTGGTTGTGGGGTTTTTTGTTTTGTTTTGTTTTGTTTTGTTTTGTTTTGTTTTGTTTTGTTTTTTTATAAATACACAATAAAGCTCAGATTTGTATGTACATGATGAAAGTAGGTTACGACCTAGTACCATCCAAGTAGTCTGCTTATAATCCCACAGAGGATGATTCAGGTTACTTCCAGACTTGCCTGCTAAACTGCACTGTGGTTTCTGGTTTATAAAATGTGGGGGTTTTTTGTTTGTTTTTTTGTTTTTCTTTTTTTTTTTTTTCTTTCTGCATAGATAGAAATAGATAGCCATAAAAAATTAGTAAATCTGGAGATCCTAGCCCCCCTTGTTGGGGCGAGGTACCTGGCACTACATAGAATATGTCTTTAGTTTTCACTTTCAGGCTGTTTTTATTATTGTGCTGGTATTCCAGGAGGCAATTCAGCATACCCAGTTTAACAGCCTAATTGCTCTTTAACTTAGTTAAATCTAAATCTTTGTCTGCAGAAACTGACACTTCTAAACCAAACAACCAGTTTAAGTGCTTGAAGTAAAAGATGCAAACACACAATTTCTAGTAAAATCAGATCACAATCAGATTATTTAAAATCACTTCACTGTTGATTTTTTTGCTACTTTATCTATCATTAGATCCCATTATAGTCTATTAAAGTTATCATCAAGTATTTTATCTAGACTTATTTTTTCTTTATATTTAAAATTACATGTGGGAATTTTCTGCCTGTGTATGGTACTCCTTGAGAATTCTAATAGAATGTGAAATATGCTACGAGGAAGAAACAATTGCCATGAATTATTAAATGATTAACATCCCATGAAATTTTGTTGTAAAAACAACTATTTTCTGTAATATGCACAATATTCAAATGCAGAATATTTATTGTTGTCTATTTTATCCAAATCGGTGGACTCAGAGATAATACTAGTAATGCAGTAATAATACTTAAGATAAATTAGTGAAAACACAAATATAAATTGTCCCAACTCCTCAACTGGTATAAACCAGAATATGCAATTAACTGAATTCAATACGTCTCCATTTCAGTCAATGGATTTATGTTGATATTCACCAGCAGATGATTCGTCACATTATTTCTAATTTATATGTATCTTGTTACAAGCAAGAATGGTAATGATGCATCCAATTACCTTGGACAAAAGAGCATGACTTAAACTAGTTTGAGGATATACAATGCATATCATCTACTCTTCTCTTGTTGATCTTTGACATAATTGTTTGACTCAGACAATTTAATGTTTGCTTTATTTTTTTTAAACTAATGTAAGACAGTTCAGGTGAGGCATCTACATTAGACACTTAGATATTTCTGGCCACTTGATTGCAATTATTTTATCTCCCTCCTGATAGCAGTATTTATTTTGAGTGTTTTGTGATTTTTCTTTTTTACAGCTGAGATATGAAGTTGCAGTCAGCATCTCACAAAAATGTTCTTGTTTCACAAGTGGAAGAGCCTTCTTACTTCTTTCAATTTTTCCTTTTCTTTTTCTGTTTTTCCCTCAGGAATCACATTCTTCTGTGCTAGGAACTAATTTTACTCAATAAGGTTAGATAAAGTTCTGTTCTGTAGGTATGAGATACTTTTCACATTTCTGAGTTTTCTCAAGAGAAAGAAAAGCCATAGGAAATATTTTGCATAGTGCTAGGGGGGGAATATACCTGAATATACCTGCCTCAGAGTTTCCTACACACTTTTGAATGAGCAAGTGCTAACTTATGCTACATTTCAGAGGTTCACTTACATCTCTAATACTGTAATTTACTTTCTGCAAGTTGGCCACACACCTGGCTTGCTGCTTCTAATTTAATAAGGAATTGGATAAAAAATTCCAATGCAGAAAAACAATTTAAAATAACCATCTGAGGAATTTAAACTTTTATTAAAGTTTTTTTTAAAAAGGAGAGTTTATGAACTTTGGAAGAAAGGCCAGTATGACTACAAAGATGTAGTGAAGTTATGCAGAGACAAAATTAGAAGGACTAAAGCCCAACTAGAACTTAATCTGGCTGCTGCAGTTAAAAACAATTAAAAATGTTTCTATAAATACATTAACAACAAAAGAAAGGCTAAGGAGAATCTCCATCCTTTGTTGGATGCAGGGGGAAACATAGAACAAAGGATGAGGAAAAGGCTGTGGTACTTAATGCTGCCTTTGCCTCAGTCTTTAATAGTATGACCAGTTGTTCTCTGGGTACCTAGCCCCCTGAGCTGGAAGACAGGGATGGGGAGCAGAATGAAGCACCCATAATCCAAAGGGAAATGGTTAGTGACCTGCTACACCACTTAGACACACACAAGTCTATGGGGCTGGATGGGATCCACGCAAGGGTACCAAGAGAGCTGGTGGAAGTGCTCACCAAGCCACTTCCCATCACTTGTCAGCAGTTCTGGTTAACCGGGGAGGTCCCAGTTGACTGGAAGTTAACAAATGTGGTGCCCATCTACAAGAAGGACCAGAATGAGGATCCGGGGAAGTAGAGGCCTGTCAGTCTGGACATGGTGCCAGGGAAGGTTATGGAGGAGATCACACCACACAGCTTAGTGTGATCAGCAAACTTGCTGAGAGTGCACTCAGTCCCACTGTCCATGTCACCAACGAAGATTTTAAACAGTGCTGGTCCCAATACTGACCCCTGGGAGGGAAGGGATGCCGTCCAGAGGGATCTTGACAGGCTAGATAGGTGGGCCTGTGTGAACCTCATGAAGTTCAACAAGGCCAAGTGCAAGGTCTTGCACATGGTTCAGGGTGATCCCAAGCACAACTACAGGCTGGGTGGAGAATGGATTGAGAGCAGCCTTGAGGAGAAGGACTTTGGGGTGTTGGTGGACAAGGAGCTCAACATGAAATGGCAATGTGTGCTTGCAGCACAGAAAGCCAACCGTATCCTGGGCCACATTAAAAACAGCATGACCATCAGGTTGAGGGCGGTGATTGTCCCCCTCCACTCTGCTCTAATGAGACCCCACCCAAAGTACTGTGTCCAGCTCTGGGATCCCCACTGCAAGAAAGACATGGACCTGTTAGAGAGAGACCAGAGGAGGGCCACAAAAATGGTCAGAAGGCTGGAGCACCTCTTCTATGAAGACAGGCTGAGAGAGTTGGGGTTGTTCAGCGTCCAGAAAAGAAGGCTCCGGGGAGACCTTATAGTGGCCTTCCAGTACCTGAAGGGGGCCTACAAGAAAGCTAGGGAGAGACTCTTTATCAGGGAGTGTAGTGACAGGACAAGGGGTAATGTTTTAAAACTGAAAGAAGGTAGATTTAGATTTGACATTAGGAAGAAATTTTTTTCTTGTGAGGGTGGTGAGGCACTGGAAGAGGTTTCCCAGAGAAGTTGTGGATGTCCCCTCCCTGGTAGTGTTCAAGGCCAGGTTGGACGGGGCTTTGGGCAACCTGGTCTAATGGAGGCTGTCCCTGCCCATGACAGGGTAGTTGGAACTAGATCATCTTTAAGGTCAATCCAGGCCATTCTACGATTCTATGCTTCCATGAATTATTGTTAATGAAGGAATTACATTTGACCAAAAAGTCTTATAACCAAGATTCTGCCCCATGATTTTAGAGCTTTCTCTCATTATAAAATCAACCTTGACACTAATCATATCAAAACTTGCAAACGTTCCTTGCTATTGTAGTATATTTACATAAAATAATAACAATATTGAATATCAATGTATGATTTCAGAACAAAATAATATGCAATTCTAATTGCCTAACTCATTTTTTAAATCAATTCCAAGTAAAGGTCAGCCCCAAGGTCCTCAGTAAGTTTTCTTTTTCACACTGACGGCATAATAAAAAGAACGCTTGAATAGTCTTGCTGACAGAACTACAGACTGCTTAACTGTCTGCAGTGTCTTCAAATGGTTACCCCTTGGTCACCTATAACAATAAAATATTCAGAAACATGGAAAACAGTATATAAACTATAAAAAAATATAGCTTTACTACTACTGGCTATATGCAAAGACTGTATGCTCCTTCATGTAGAGACCTGGCATTCTGATATTTCTAAACATAAAGGTCTTTAAAAATTGTTACTTTCCAATATTTCATACAGCAGCAGTCTAGAGTGTAACACTTCAGCTTGCTCTTCAGAGCAACTGTTCAAATCATGAGGACTAGTGTCTTCAAAGGAGAATGAAGACCTCCACTGCCTGGAGAGTTGTGGGAAGCTCCAGGGCTTTGCTGCTACTTCAAGATACATTGCACACATAAGGACAAAAATGCAACACTGGTCCAAAACTGGTCCTCCCGTATCCTTCATAGAAAGAAATAATATATGTATCAGTTATATCAGCTATATCAAAATAACAAGTACATATTGAATACATCAAGACTTCTTTGTCTATGGTTCATGTTCTGAGTAATGCTTTATTCATCGAGCAGTGTTAGTGAAGTCACTGGGATGATTCGCAATGTAAATTACTGTTCATTCTCAATAAGGGTGACAGAATCTGGCTCAAACAGGATGAAATGAAGAGTGAAAGTAAAAGAAATGTGAATCACTTCAAATTACAGCACTAGAATGAAACTCTGAACTATCTCCTATGAAACTGCTTACAAGCTTCAGATGTTCTTATGCTGAGGACATAAGCAATCCTTGTTTGCTGATGCTTGAATGTCTGTTTGTCTGTGAGAGAGAACTGTGACCACAAATTCTTTCCATGTAAATTGAAATCTCTAATTGCTTTCTGATCTATGGATAGCCTATTAATTTACTTTATTAATGTATTTTGGCCAGAGTCCCCAACAGACAACAAGCTTATTTAATAATATTCTGGAAAGAACTCCACAACATTTGTATCTGCTATGAGACAGAATTTGGCCATTAATGATTAGTGTTCTTTGAAGGGAAAACAAAACAAAACAAAACAAAAAACCCAAAACAAAACAAAAAAACTCCCACCCACCACCAAACAAACAAACAAAAAACACCCAAGAAGAGTGTTTTATGTTTCAAATACAAGTTGTAGTACACATTCAATTCTGCAACAAGCTGGCTTCATTTCCCAGCATCTCAGAAAACAATTTTGCGTTTCTGCTTTCAGAAACATCCTGCCAGAGGGATGGTGCACTGCTTGCTTTCTAAGGCTTTGAGGAGAGCCTCTCCACTGCTACAGGTAGCCTTCTGCAGTTTTTTCATCTCTTATGTGGCTGGGTTTTTTTAATTATATAGAAGCCAGTTACAGACCTCTTTCACTAAGAATGCTGTAAATGAGATTCTAGAAACTTAAGGTTCAGATTACCTGTAGTTATCTGTAGTTTATTGTGTGAGTAGGTTAGCTGAGGTGTTATGGATCATGTTCCTGTTGTCTGTCCTGTATGTACTTTAAGGATTGGATTGATCTCACCTTTATCCTATAAAACTAGGCATTTAGTTAAAAAATGTTTAGCTAGCTGAAAACTAACTTACATATAATACTTAACTTTTTAAAAAATAAAGGTTATAGTTACTATGTGCCCTTGTTGAAATATATGGGGGTTTCCCCTCAAGACACTGTGAAACAAGTTTATATCTATGTCCTGTAATATTCCAAATTACATCCAGAGTCACCTATTTATCAGTGGTACTATATACCTTTATATATGTCAAGTACTTTCAAATTTAACATAAATTACGGTACTAAAAATAAAATTACAATAAATGTAATTATTTGCAAACATACCACTTAACTGTTAGAATCAAGTAATAGTAATATTAATAGCAATTTTTTTACAAATCTTTCTTATGTCATTTAATCTATTTAGAAATTCTATTTAGAATTCTTTTTAGAAATGGAAATACTTATTTGGACCATTTATGTAGTTGTTCCTGTTTCCCCGGTGTCAACTTCTTTTGAAGTATGAGGTAAGATAATTTCATTGTTGAAAAGTCCCTGACAGAACTGAATTAAGCAATGAGACCTTGCAGTCCAATCTTGTATTGATCATTTCTAGTTGTGATGTAAATCATAATAATGTTGTACAGTTATTGGCTCAAAATAATTTTACAGATCAGAATACCTACCACTGTAGGCAAATGAAAAAGTTTTACTGCTGTTTCAGATGCTGTAGATAGCCAAAGAAAAACTTGGTATTTCCTTTCTCATAATGCAGACAGATAAAACCAAACTTCAGTGCAAGCAATGTGAATTCCAGTTTGAAAGTATCTGTGAAATGTTACCATTTTCTTTGGTAACAAAAAAATTTAGATTTACCTTTGTAATATTATGTGATGCATCAAAATGAAAGATGAGTCAAAATTAAATATATTTTTAATTATTATACCAATGTGTTGCACTAAAAAGATAAAACTGCTGCGAAAAAACATCATTATTGCTTCTTACCTTAAACAACTTCATTTTCAGTCTGGCAACACATGGAGTATAAGCTCAGTCAAACTTTACAAAGCTGTATGTAGATAATTATTAGGCATCCTAGGTATATTTGATGGTATTCTAAAGTCATCACACTGGTTTTGGTGTGGATAAAGTTAATTTTCTTCATAGTAGCTGGTATGGTGCTATGTTTTGGATTTGTGCTGAAAACAGTGTTGTTAACACATCCGTATTTTAGTTATTCTTGAGCAATGCTTACACAGCATTTCTCCTGCCTCTCATACCACCCCAACCAGCGAGGAGGGTGAAGGTGCACAAGAAGTTGGAAGGGGACACAGCTGGGAAAGCTGACCCCAACTGACCAAAGGGGTATTCCATACCATATAATGTCATGTTCACCATATAAAGCTGGGCGAAGAAGAAGGAAGGGGGGAACATTTGGGGGGATGATGTTTGTCTTCGCAAGTAGCCATTACGCATGATGGAGCCCTGCTTTCCTGGAGATGACTAAATATCTGTCTGCTGATGAGAAGCAATGAATGAAGTCCTTATTCTGCTTTGCACGTGCACGCAGCTTTTGCTTTACCTATTAAACTGTCTTTATCTCAACTCATGAGTTTTCACACTTTTGCCCTTCTGATTCTCTTCCTCATCCCACTGGTGGGAAGTGAGCGAGCAGCTGGGTGGAACTCAGATGCCTACCAAGGGTAAACCACAACTATTACCTTAATTTAGTTGGTAGCTGTGGGCTAATCAGTCAGCAATCTTATGGTCAATAATTAATAACAAGCAGGATAAGTGATTTGGAATACAGAAGAACTATGTAGGCTCATAACCTCCCTCCTCCTCCAAAACAAAAACAAAACAAAAACAAAAACAAACAAAAACAAAAACAAAAAACTTCTGGGAAATGTTTGGGACTGATTTTTCTTTTTCCTTCCCTTTCTTCCTTTAACACTGCTGACTCTGAGTTAATATCTTTACGCTTCTCTTAAAATTAATGGAAGTATGAAAGACAGGGATTTGAAACGCAAACATTACAAAATCAACCATTTATGAATAAAACCAGGACATTTTAATGATGCCTTAAAAAGTTCAGAGCTGCTGAACATGAGTTTCTTTGGTACTTTCAAATTTGTATACTTTCTTCCTTTTTACCAATTGGAATGTTATAAAGTGGTATAGATTTATTTATTTTTTTTTAACAAATGCTTATTTAATATTATCTAGAGTTAGGTTTTTGTTTCTCTTTAGGTGTTCTTGTAGCATTACGATCTATTAAAAACTTCTTTAAAGAGACTTGCTTAGGACGAAATATTGTCTAATTATTGCTATGATTATGATAACCCCCCCTTGATTTTCCATGTATTGGTATACATATTGAAAGATCATTAGACTTGATCTTGAGCAAACAGGGAGAATGTCTAAATCTGCAGATCACTGTACAATTTAATATTCACTTTATCAACCTTCTCTCTTAATGGCTTAGTGAGCTTCACTGCTACCAAAAATAGAAATAATTTGTCTTATGGTGGGAACTGCTACAACTTGCTTAAGCCATCTAAAATTTACACACTTCAGCTAGAAATCATATCAACTAAAGTTAGTCTTCTGCAACACAAAATTGACAACTAAAAAAATTACAATCGATTCTCTTTATATTTAATGCAGTAATACAAACAATTAATCCTTTCACCAGCTATTGCTATCTTAATCAGGATGTGACCAACTGCGTCCTCAAAGATCCTGTGTCTTTTCATCAGCAGTAAAGGGACTATAAACTGAACTGCTCAGATGTACATGGCTGTTTGGTCAAACTGATTCCATGCATATTCTGAGATAAATTTTCAGGCTCCTTGAATAGCCAAAAATGAGAGATAGAGATACGTTGAGGATAAAATTTCTTCCATCTGCTTTGGATTCCTAATATGAAAAGGAGGCCCTGTCTTTCTGTATTGACTGTAAAATGAACTGAACTGATACCTTAGACTTATATGAATAAAAATACAAAACAAAAATTCTACTCCAATCTCAATACAGTTGCTTAAAAATAAGACTCTAGTGCCATTTTTGAGAGGTTGAGCACATCTGACAAGTCCACAAAGGGGCTGACTGATGCCACACAGGATGGAGAGAAATACGTTTTTCTGGACTGGCAAAGAAAACTACATATGATAACACCAACCTCCTATGTTTAAGCAATTCAATCAAGCCCTAAACATTGACTTTAGAAACCCCAGCATAGAAGAAAGAGGACCTAATAAAAATAAATTATGTTAAACATAAGGAATATAAAAGTGGCTTACTGCAAATACTCAACAGACTGAAAGGAACGAGAGATTAATATTCAGATCCTTACCAAAAATCCTCATTCAGTCACGTATATTTAAGGCAATCGTGTCATATGAATGGAATGTATTAAAATAATGAATGAATGTTTATTCTATGCTTCCCATCAGAACATGTTTTAGTACTACATCTGGGGGCATGTCTTTGGAAACATCAGCTGAACTGAAAAAGGACTTAGGCATAGAGTGGTGGAGACACAAGCCCTGAGTCCTCCAAGCTCTGGATACATGTACAGATTCCTCATGTTCTGGAATGGACATGTATGTCTAAATATTTTGCTGCTTCAAAGATAGTAGCTATGAGATAATCAAATGTGCTGAAAATGTGAGAAAATATTTTAATAAGCTGGGGTTGTGATATACTATCTATTTATTTTTGTTTTTATTATTTGAACTACCTCAAAAGTACAAATGCTACTTTTAAATTTGATTACAACACCTTTTGAAACTAATTATTAATTTCTATTTTAATCTTCTTGTGTATTTTTAAAATGAAATTACTAGGGTTTTTACACATAGTGGTATATATTTTGTACTGAGCTGCATCTAATATAGTTCCTGTAAAGTCAGTACATTTGTATGGACTAGAAATCACTGCTGAATTTAGCCTGCTCTTTCTGTAGAAGTCAACTGTGGTAATACAAGCAAAACAAATAAAAATCATGGCAGGAAAGTCATTATAGTCTGCAATTAACATAACAGATTTTACAATGTGTGCTAGAAATGAAAAGGTTTTGTTTTCTACACAGTTTTATAATAACAATTATAAAATGAAATGGCAATGATGATATGAATATAATGAGATAGGTCATGATTATAGGTCTAACTGTGTCTCTTTTCTCCTTATAGTTGCTGAATTCATCCCTCAGGTGTTCGGCTTCTTGTACTTAATGGTCTTAATGTAACATTATATGATTCTTCCATATAGGTATACTGTATATCTGTAACTATACCATTGTTTATAACTTGCAAGAGCATTTGGGTCATTTATTGGACAACAACCTCCTTAAGCCTAATTCATTCATTCAAGAATTAAAAAAAAAAAAAAAAAAAGTCCAAACCCCAACCTATTGTAATATAACCAGGCTAGAAAGAGGCAAGGTTATACAGAGCTGCCTTATCTGCTCAGCAGTGTCAGAGGTAGTTGTGAATACTCCCGTTAACAAGTATTTAGGCATGTGGCAAAGTCCGCCAGTGAAAACTCAGGCAGTTTAGCAGCTTGGGTATTCACAGGCAAAGAGTAGGCCTTTGGAGAATTTCATTAGCATCTTAAAGGCAATTTGAGCAGAGACTTTTATGCAGCCCTTGTAAATCTGGCCTGAACAACATGCATGCATACTTAACAGCCTAGTATTTTATAATGATGAGTTAGGAGTCTAGTTCTTTTAAGCACTTCATGCTATTAAATAACTTCTTGAATTCAGCTCTTCTCTAACACCTGCAGAACATGAGCATACATAATGTCTATAATATTCCTTCCCATCACATTGTTCACAAAAGTACTGTTTTCCTGGCTAACCCACCTCGTGTACATCTGTTCAGAAATTGCTTTAAGGTGAAAATCTTAAATCTTAGATCGAAAGGTTTGATTCTGACTTTACATAAGTGAAAAGAGTGGTTTTGGTCACTTCTAAAGGATTTAGATGAGACCTAGACCTGAAAACATTTTGTGTGTTTAACAAAAATTTTTCCAACAATCATGAATGAGGTGACTGAAAATAAGAGAGAGTATAGAAAAGTCCATGAAAATGTGTTATCAGGGCCCTTTCATTGTGAGTGAACAAGGAGTGCACTATTGATTACTATGAAGCAAACTAGCTCATGAGGAAAGGTTCTTGCTTCCAAGTAAATACGTTTGGCAGCTTTCAGCAGCTCAAACCTTCAGGCCCCCTCTCTGTTATTGACCTAATTGGATCTTCTGTTTTCAAACAGTTTCTTCCTTTATCCTGGATTGAAGCAAGGAAGCTCTTTGCTTAATTATATGCTTTAATGCTTGTTGAGAGCTGAAGGATAGGAGCAAATAAACTAAAACCCACCAGATCAAAGCATTTTATGAAGTACAATACTTTGCCCAGCAGCAAAAGACGTATCAAACATTGACCTATTCACAAAGGCATTTAGCCTCATGGTTGGCCTTCTAACAGTTATTTCTGATCTCTTCCCCTGCTTACTACAACTCATTTCTCCTGCTGGAGAATGGTTCACATTAGCTTCAGATTATAAACTATACAGTTCACTTAGTGCAGTAGTCACAACTACTGCAGAAGCTCTCATAATAAGGGAGGCTAGTACTTCAAAAAATCCATAGAAGTGACTTATTTTCTCTTTTTTTTTTTTTTTTGTTTGTTTTGTTTGTTTTTGCTTCTGGCTTTCACTGCAGAGCTATTTATTTGCTATTAAAATTTATAAGACTGAAGCAGAATTTTTCCCACTGTAGTAATCACGTTTCTAGTGTCAGTAAATATGTTGTTCAGAATTTATCTAACTTGAAAATGGAGTCAGTTTTCAAGTAAGTTTTTTACTGTATCTAGCTACACTCAGTTTGTGTTCATCCAGTTGTACAACACCCATCTCTTCTTCTTTTGGCTAGTATTTCATATTGGTTCATTCACTTTGCATAGATAATAAATAAAGATCTTTGCTCCCACCCGGTGCAGTGTAGAATAGAAAGGCAATAGGATAATATATTCCAATAGCCTTAAAAAATAGTACATTGTGAAAAAGTGTGACTGATGTGTTTTCCCTTAACCATTCAGCAGGCTGGTCTTGTATATTATCCCAAAGAACTGCTCAAATGTAGGTAGCACTAGAGTATGGCATCTGGAATATACATCCCAGAAAACATTCATGAACCATAGAACTATTATATTTTATGAAATGCTTACATTGGGACTTCACGCCCTCAGTTCCCTTCTCCAGTTTTATATCTTTAAATTAAATGTATTTAATTCTTAATGTTTTTTCTATGTTCTTTGTGGTTCCACTTTTGAGAATGAATGTAACATACTTCTCTGTTTTACAACAAATGAAGCCTAAAGTATATGTTCCAAAATACTTCCCTCAGTTTTTGTGATTTCTGCACAGTCTTTCCTTTTCCTTTGCCTTTGTCTGTCACTGTTTTCTATCTGCCTTATCTGTCTTTTCTCACGCTCTGTTATTCATTTAGGCCTATACTTATATCACTACAAATCACCACTATGTACTAATTTGGCTCCTTCTGATATTAATATGCAAGCCTGAGGCTCAAGGTCAAACCAAGTTTTCTCTGCCTGTTTCACCTCTCTTTGGATGTTCCCAGGATTAATGGAGACCACGTTTCACAGCATGCACCAGGCTCACCTTTCATTAGTTACTCTCAGTTCCTGAAGATCTTCATGCTTCCTTCTGGCCTTCTAACAAGTTTTCTTGTCTGTGGCAGCAAAAGCATGACAATTTGACCCTTTAACTTCGTAACCCATTTCTACTAAAACCCCCAGCATTTAGCATTTCCTAAGCTAAAATTAAGCAGAGATATGTACCTCAGGAACACTGCTAAATGTAGATTTTATTAACTTTTAAATTAAATTAACTTTTATCCCACCCCATTTTTTAAAAGTTGACTTTAGAATTGTAGGCCTGGAGGCTAAGATTTAAATGAACTGAATGTATGTCCTTTCTTAACACATAGACATTGATATTTTTAAATGATCTCCCTTAATTAATTACCGCACTGACAGTAAACAGATCTGAGTTGCATGAGTAAATACCATTATTGGAAGTTATAATTTGAAGTGGATAAAGAATAAATGAGCATGGTGAATGAATTTGGTTTGCATTTCTTCAGGTTATAACTAAAGCCCTATGAAAGTAGTTGCAGGCTAGGAATTTTCTAGCCTATAAGGTCTTTATCTATACTGTAACTGCTTTGTAAATGACCAATATCAACTGAGAGACTCCCTGGGCAGTGAGATCCAGATTTTAGAAGTTTTCTTGGCAGATCACTGCTTAGCTGCAGTGAGAAGACAGATACATACCTGCCCTTTGTGCCGGTTGATGATGTTCATTAGGAGTTTTGGTCAGTGCTGTGGTTTTTCCTTTCTTTTACAGAAATTCTTCATTTCTTTTGTTAGTCATTGCTGTTTTATAAAACTTCCTGTTAGAGCACCAAGTAATAATATGAAAACTGATCCTTTCAAGTGATCATCTCAACAATAAACAAGAACATGGAGAACTCAATTTTCAAAAGTGGTCTTTTTCTCAAAATGATGTAACTTTAAACCTGACTTTCATGATACATCCTTTAATATGGACCATTAAATTGAGGACCCAGATAAAAACCTGGCTTACTACTTTAGGAGCTTTAGTTTAAAAGATGGATAAAAGTTTCTGTACAATTAGATCATTTTAAGCTGGTGTTCTATGTTTCTTTTTCAGGAAGGCAACATATTGTACTGGCTGCTAGCTATAAGAACTTTCCTTATTAATTCAGTAGTTGTCTTCAATATAATGATACAAATACATACATGTTTGATTCCTTTGGATTACGAATTTGATGTCATTTTTATTTTGCAAGTTTATCTATGTATCTGTCTATCTATGATTCTATTATTCTATTAATTGCATGTCATAACCTCATAGCAAGATATTAAAATACATGTGCAGGCCTTACACAAAAAAAAGCTGTATGTTATGTTAGAAGTGTCATACTTTAAATATTTCTAGTAAATTAATCATAATACCTTCATGCAATTAATCACTCAATACCTTCAAAGGAGAAAGCTAGTTTCACTCTTCTAAATTAAAATATCAAAGTTAAAAAAGAAAAAAAAATCCAAATTGTATTTTTTTTTTTAAAGCAGAAACAAAATTAAAAGGCAAGATAAAACAAGACCTAGGATCGTGTGTTATCTGAAGCAGTTTACATCTCCTTAACTCCAGTTTTTAATCCCTGGCATTAACATATTGGTGAGTAAAAGCAACTTCAAAGTTAGTGGAAAGGCAACACTGGGTGCTATTGTCAGGAACCACAAAACACATTGAAAACGACCACTAAGATCCTGACTCCTTTTCATCTATCACTTTCAGAACATTAAAGGGCAATTCGCTTGCAATTCAGAACTCTTCTGTATGACCAAAATGGAGTAAATAAGCATTTATGTAAATAAGAATGGGTACGGGGAAACCGAAAGGGTTATGATGCAAATTGTGCCTCAGATTTGAAAATGTAGGAAATTAATTTACAGTAAAATGACATACAAGTAGCCAAATTTTTCAATAATTTCTATACTGCTGGATGCTGACATAATTTTAGGAAAGCTACAAAATAGCTCCTGAGATTAATCATTTTTAATAACACTTTTAGTCCCTCTTCTGTTTTAAGACAGATGGTGTATGGGCAGCTCTACTCTAGCTGCACATATATTTTTAATAAGCTTTGTTGATTCAGAACAACAAATACTATCATGTGAGTATCCAACTAAAACTGGGCTACACATGTAAAGGGATTGCAAATCAATACAATTCAACTGGGGAGATAATAGTAGAAGAGAGTAGCTGAGTCAGTTATTAACAGTATCAGTAACAACTGGAAGATAAAACTGTTTTTTTCTACGATGTGGTTGTACATAGTATTGAGTACCAAAAAAACCACAGCCTTCTTGTATGGATGTAAGAAGCAAAAACTATGGGGAATGAACTAAACAAAATTTTCACTAAAGTTTAATAAGTTAGTGCTAACCCTGAATCTGTTTCTATTTTTCTCCTACTTCACTTCTGAATGTTTGAGCTGCAGTTCTGAAAGTCATTTTATTTCTATTAAATAAGTAATTTCTGCTTGCAGACAGAAATTAAAACCAACGGTATATTTTTAATATAAATATCCACATCTCCATCAGATATTAAATATCTCCATCAATATTAAATGCATAGCATGAATCTATACATAGAATGAAAAAAAAAAAAAAAAAAAAGATATGGGATGATTTGCATTTATTTTACCTAAGCAAACAGGGAGAAAGAAAAAGAAATTTTGATATATGCCAATCACCTTCACTTCTACCCATTTAGAAAATATCTGATAACATTATTATAAGAATATGAACCTAATAACTTATAGTAGAATTCCCAGTAAATACTATGCATCTTGAAGAAATAACAAATGTTGGGGTGTATAGGAGTATTGCCAGTAAAGAGTCACCTGGAGTAGACTTCATTGCACTTAAGCTAGGGAGGTGCTAGTTGCTTTACATTCCCATTATAGTTGATGGGAGGAAATAAATGTTTTTAGAACCCACTTTTATCTGACCTAGTTGGTCTACTTTGGGATGAGTTAGATCATGTGTTAAGATGTGTATCTCCATCAGTAGAAGTGATACAGGATGATTTGTTTATACATAGATATTGGTATTAGTCTACATTTGGTCAGGTAGTTAACTGTAGTTGGATTAGATGCTTACCTTCACATTCCTTATAGTAAATTTCTTCAGAATGTCACTCTCAAAGTTAGTAACTTTATCACAATTTTCTAAAAAAAATATATTCATGCCCAGTCTACTCCATTTTTCCTTCTGCCATCACATGTTCTGAATTACTTGCTTCTTCTCCCATCTGTCTTTTAGAAGACTCACATGCTGGATTCACAGACAAAAATCATAACTAATTGTTTTCCAGACTAAATAAATTGGCCTCTTTTATCAGCTCCAAACTGAGTTAATCTTTCATGATAACTAGCATCATACACAGTATTTCAAAGTGATTGTCATAATTTCCTTGAACAGTATTATTGTTTCCTATCTCTTTTAATATATATCCTTGAGTTACATTTCCCTTTCCATAGCCTTAGCACACTAATTTTTCTCTTTCATCCTCAGTTCTTTTGTAAACCTATGTCCTTGTGCTCAGTTGTTTCTCTCTGTTGAGCTTGCAATTACTGAAATTACTTTCTTTAGACAGTAGGCCTGGTACCACAAATCTTCACTGGCAATTCATCCAAATTCCTCCCTGACTGTCAGTGTTTAAGAGGCATTTGGAAAATGCCCTTAATAATATGTTTTAAGTTTTGGTCAGCTGAAGTGGTCAGGCAGTTGGATGAGATGATCATTGTAGGTCCCTTCCAACTGAAAATATTCTATTCTGTTCTGTTCTGTTTCTCTCATTACAGGTCTCACAGTATGGTATTTGATTCTTTTTTAATATTAATCATATCTCCCATATTTACTCTATCAACACATTTTCTTAGCCTACTCCTAAGTTTTTAGCCAGAATTTTTAATTAAAATTTTATGTAAGCTCTTCCTAACAAGCCTGTGAATTCTGTTTAGTGATGTAGCAATGTAGCAAGAAAGGACTGACATTAAAAATAATTCATGAACAGTCTCAAAACTAAATGAACATTCCACTTATTTTCCTCCAGGGTGGAGATACTAAGGATGAGACCAAAGACTATGGGGTTAGCGGGGAAGAAGGTAACTGAAACATCACAAAGCAAGCTTGTAGTAAAAAAAAAAAAAAAAAACAACACAAAAAAATGAGGGTGGCAAAACCCCCTGAACAGATCTCAGTCAAAGGAACTAATACTCTCTATCATAGTGTGCTGGAACATGCTGTATGTGAAATTGCCAATTTATCATTAGGAAGCCATTGAAGGTGGTATCATATAACTGAGATGGGAAAATACAATGTCCGCTTTTAAGAGGAAAGAAAATAGCAATCATCTGAAAGAGTGTAGACCCATTGTCATATGAATCAATGGTATGAAAGCTCTGGACAAACTTTTAAAGGAAAATATAATCAAAGAAATGGAAGAACATGGAAAATGGGATGAAATACAACACACATTTAACAAAGGTAGTTCATGCCTGATTAATTTGATATCTGTTTTGATATGTGAATTTTTAGACAAGGCAAATGAAGTACATCCAATCTATCTGGACTCAGGCTCTGTGAATAATTGATTTTTCAGTTCAACCACTCATCTGGAAAAAAAAAAAAATAAGAATTGGAGGAAAAATAACAACAATAATGATTACAATAAATAGGTTAGAGGATAGGGAAAAGGTAGTAATTTTAGTAGCTAAATACATCCTTTCTGTATGTATATGCATTCATATCATAAAGAGAGAAATTTAAAGTTATAACAGCAAATAATAAGCGAAGGAGGCAGATGTGTTCTATCAAATCTAAATAGAAACTAACAACAGTGAGATCATATAAGGCCTTGTCTAAGTACTTTTTTTAAAAATGGGTTTGTTTTGTTTGATTAGATATTTTAATAATTTTAGGAAAGGAGGATTTCAAAGAGGGTTTTAAGTTTAGCCCTGGATATCTTAAGTTGTTAAGTACTTGCAGCTATCTAGAAAAGTAGCAATCATTAGAAAAGCAAAACAAATTGTACTATTAATGCTTCAATGCTTAAAATTAAATAAGAATAGCATCTGAACTAAAACAGAATCAAACACAGCTAAAATATCTTATAGGGAAATATTAAAATTAATTCTCTTTAAGTTGCTAAAAAAATTTTAAATCTAAAATAATTATAAATTTAAGTTAAAATAGTAACATTACTGAAAATACAAAAGTTTGAAGAATCCTTTTGGAGAAAACCTACAAAAAGTGGATAACTTAACAATCCCATTAATCGGAACAGTAAATTATTGACTTAGCAGAAGTATCAGATGTTTGGAAACAATTTTTAAAGTATCACATACCTCAGCTAATTCTTTCAGGAGAATGTTTTAGTTGATCACAAGGCTCCACTTTTATTTAGTTAGAAATAGAAGACAGATATGACCTCACAAATCCCATTACAATGGTGAAAGTAGATATTATCTTGAAGACAGAAAGCACAGTCAGAGGGGTTGGTTGCTAATTTTACAAGGTGTCTTAGTCTCTATATCAATACATTTATTTAAAGTGCTTAAGCAAACAAACAAACAAAACCCACCCACCCAAAAAAAAAAAAAAAAAAAACCCCCCCCCCCCAAAAAAAAAAAAAAAAAAACCAAAAACCAAAAACTCAAAAAACCACCATGTTCCCTTACAGTGGAAAAGATATAAGGATAACTCTTGTTCACTGCATATATCATTAAAAATAATTGTGAAAAGTTTCTGCCACAGTTTTGGCAAATATACAAAGAGGTTCATTAGTTAGAAAGGTAAACCCAGATCAGTCAGAATTTATTGTGGTTAGACAAATTGCTACTAATAAAATTAAGATGTCCGTGATTTGAGTTACAGTTCTCATGAAGATAACATCTGATATGCTTTATTATCTCTTGGAATGTAGAAAAATGAAACAGAATGTAAATATATATTTCTTCTATTAAAAAAAAAGAATTTTGGAGGAAAGAACTAGCATTCCTTCCACATACAAGAATCCTGGAAGTTTAGATTTAATGAGTGGAGTTTCTTCATTTAGCAAGAAAACACAGAGAGGTACCCACTATCACTAGTTAAAAAAACTAGGACTCTGCACCATAGTCTTTCATAATGATGAAATCAACTGGGAATATCAAAATATGCAATTGCAGTATTTCCAATATTTTAGATTTTTGTTTCAGTTGCAGACATTTTAGTAGAAGCAAATGTAAAGGTTGAGAAAAATAATTATAACTAGTTCTGATTTACATCTCTGTAAAATACTAGAAAATAGGAAACATGCAGAACTGCATTACACGAGCTGCATGTGGAAAAAGAATTTTAAAATCGGAAAACAATTTTCATGAGCAACTTTTTGTGTACAATGGTCTAGTCTTTTTGGTAGTCAGCTAAAGAACTCTAAATGTTAACTCCAGTGTTCATTCTCCTGAGATAATAAGACTCAAATCCTGTCAAACTGGAAAGCTCAGTTCCCTACATATAAGGTTAACCTTGTCGCTCTCATTCTGAAAGAAATATTATCCAAAAAAGAGTTGATTTTTCTTTCCCAGAATGCTCAGTTACTGTTGTAGTCAGATGAATGGCTGTCTTCTAACTCACACTGCTCTAAGTAAAACACATGCCAGAAATGAGACATACCTTGCAGTTCTCTCGTACCTGTAAGATTTGGGATCAACTGTCATTGCAATTTTGCTAGAGTTACTTTCTGGCAACGTTTACTAAAGAGGGAATAATCTGTCCACTTAAGCCATTATGAATCCATTATTCTTTCTTTTTTGGAGGTATGTTTATTTTATTTTAAATCTGAAACTCTAAGATACATTCTTATCAGAATGAGCATCTTCTCACACACATGAAGTAATTTTTCATATGACTGTTTGCTGGAAAATGAAATGAACTTGTTTTTGAACTTACATTGGCATTTTCATCAAACTGAGTAGGCAAGTCACTGAGCTGCCTATTAACAAGAGGTTTGTAACAGTGTCAAATAATGTTAAAATTAAGGGAGTCCATTATGACATAAGGGCCCAAAGCTAAGCTTCTAAACATTTTTTACTTACAACGAATCTGGAACATATGCCAATAATCCAGCAGGAGAAAAGAGAAAGGTCTTGTACAGTCTGTACCAGTATCAGTACAGGCTGGGTGATGAATGGATTGCGAGCAGGACTTGGGAATATTGGTAGAGGAAAAATTACATATGACCCAGCAATGTGCACCTGCAGACCAGAAAGCCAACTGTATACTGAGCTGCATCAAAAGAAATGTGGCCACCAGGACGAGGGAGGTGATTCTGCCTCTCTACTCTGCTCTGGTGAGACCCCACCTGGAGTACTGTGTCCAGCCCTGGGGGCCCCAGTACAGGAAAAACATGGAGCTGTTGGAGCAAGTCCAGAAGAGGGTCACAGAGATGATCAGAAAGCTGGAGTACCTCTCCTATGAAGACAGGCTGAGAGAGTTGGGGCTGTCCAGTCTAGAGAAGAGAAGGCTCTGGAGAAACCTTGTAGCAGCCTTACAAAGTGACCTGAAGGGGGCCTACAGGAAAGCTGGAGAGGGACTGTTTACAAGGGCATGTAGTGGTAAGACAAAGGGTAATGGTTTTAAACTAAAAGAGGGTAGATTTAGATTATATTAGATATAAGGAAAAAATTCTTCCCTGTGAGGGTAGTGAGGCACTGGAACAGGTCACCCAGAGAAGTTGTAGGTGCCCCATTCCTGGAAATATTTAAGGCCAAGTTGGATGGGGCTTTGAGCAACCTGGTCTGGTGGAGGCTGTCCCTGCCATGGCAGGGTAGTTGGAACTAGATGATCTTTTATGTCCCTTCCAACCCAAATCAGTCTATGATTCTATGATTCTATGTCCCTGCCCATAGCAGTGGGGTTGGACTCGATTTTCTTTAAAGGTCACTCCCAATCTAAAACTATTCAATAGTTCTCCAATTTTATTCTACTCACTGGGCCTTCAAGAGTTGCATATGTGAGATACTGAAGAATTACAAGAATAATTAATGTAATAAAAACAACAACCAAAAAAAAAGATGAAAAAAAAATGCAATGTGGAAGGCTTCACAAAACCTATATCATGATGAAAAAATTTATAAAGATTAGCAATATGTACCTGAAATGTTTTGATTCCTAATAAGATGCCCTGAAATGCAAATTAAACCATTTAAAATTGCAGCTTCAGGTCTTTACTAAACAGAAACTGTCAAGTTTAAGATCCTGTATGAACCTTAGGTAGAGGGTTTTTTGAATTTAGTGTCTCTTCAGAGACCTCAATGGAAAGTCATTCAGTACTTAAGTGGGTTCCAAAGAGCAAAGATGCAAGGTTGCATAAGCAATGAGACTGGAGAATTATGCAACAAATCTCATAGTGTCGTGTACAGATATCCAAGATGTAATGTATTACAAAATACTGTATTGGTACTTCTTTCCAGAGGGATAAATTTGAAGTTTGTCAGAACAAAGAGAATAAGTAACTATTCTAAAATGGGAAGGGAAGAACCAAGACAGAATGCACTATAATTGTTTTCTCCACAGGCAAATAAAAACATGAAATAAGAATATGTACAGCAGTAAATGTTCTAGAGAAATTAGATTTAGAACTGCTGTCATCCCTGTAACATGCTATGATAACAAGAAATACAGGCTGCCTGATAAAATAAAAGCAGAAATTTTATCACAATATTTAACTAAACTGTGGAGATTGCTGCCACAGAACCCTGTCTAAGTGAAAGAAATTAAATTGCTAGCAAAGGAAGTAGTATGGGGATATTTTGGAATTATAATTAACTACTATTTTGAGTAGGTATGAGACTTTGGGATGCAGAGTATTGGGCAGTTATTAGAGACCAAGATGTGAGTAATGGAAGCAAGGGAAGAGACACGTTTCATTCATGTGTGTATTGCAGACGGGACTATTATCTGCCTATAGGAAGTTTACAGAGTAGGCTGAAAGGACTGGTGAAGTCTGCCCATGTTTCAGTCTTCAGCTCAGTTCATTAGTGTATACTCTCATTGGTGGAGTACACTATCTCCATGGTGGAATACAGCTGGAGTATTCTGACTAGTTGGTTGAGGACACTAAGATGCAGACATAGAGTATTATTTGCCATCTAAGTATTTGAAACATATATTTCAAGAATGACAAGCACAGCATCTAATGGTAGAAACATTTTACATAACCAGGTAGTGATCCTAACTGGAAGATCATTGTACACTGAAGAATTAATGATCAACACAGCAGTTTACCTGAGACCTTTGCTGTGCCATGTTGTGCTATCATGCACGCATAACCTGGCCTTCAGGGCTGTGTTTGCTGTGCAAATCCCTTGGCTGCAGGGTACACTTAGCTGGTAATAGCAATGAAGGAACCTGTAGGCAGTTGCCATTTGCATCAGCAATTACACCACCTGTGTGTCCTTGTATTTATCTTAAAGTGAAGCAGTATGTTCTCATGTGAACATCCCTTTGTTTGACACTAGAAATGATTAATGGAATTGTTCTTTTCTAAAAATATCCTGTAAGAGCTCTAAAGACCAAAATGCCATCAAACAGATGGGATCTGCACTATGTGCTCTTCCCTGACTGGAGGAGGTCTGTCTGATGATACATAACTGTTCCCTACATCTGAAGGCATGTAAGATTATCCGTACTATCCTCTTTTTCCCCAATTGCTAACAATTTATTGTTAGCTCCAATAAATGGTATTTTAAACAATATCTTACCAAATCTGAGTGATCTTTTCACTGGGATCATGACGAACACCAACCACGGCACCTTGCAGCAGTACACTACAAATCCCACGGTAGATATAATAGATATTTAAGGTATCTCAGAGTGTTTGTTCCCCTGCAATACAAGTTCTAGGGACATGATAGATGTTTCTTCAGTATTTGAAGCCAGCACATAGCACTACATTCAATTTTGTTTTGTGGTAGCATCTTCCAGAAAAGAGGATGTCAGTCCCTGACTTAGGTGTTCCAATTCAGAGCAGCTACAATGCAAACATAATTTCTATCCTATGCTGCCTATACTGTGGAGGTGATAACTCTTGATCAGTGGGGGTCTGACATATGTAGCTGGGAACAACAATATAAAAGCTGCTTATCAGAAGGATGGGTAGTTCCTACCTGTTCAAGGTAGCAAAAAACCCACTCTTATGTTGTCACACTGGTAAACAGTCTGGTGTTGGCCATAGGACATGTAGTTTGACAAAACGTGGATCTAATCCAAGATGGCAATGCTGATGTTACTAAATAGCTATGTTTCTTCATTATGAACAGTGTATAAGGTTTCTCAGAATGCTCTCTCTGTTGTAGTGTTCCCCTGAGGCAAAATGGCGGTGACTATCAGACTTGATTTAAACTACAACTGATTTGCATCATCAAGCATTGTAAAGCAGTAAGGCTGAATCATTGAAACTGAGGAAAGAAACATTGCAACATTAATAATTAATTTTTCAACACTTCTATTTCTTGTTTATCATGGTCATATAATTTCTAAGAGCAAAAAGACACATGCTACCATCGTCTCTGTTGCTGGTATTCTACAGTAGAAGGTCAATAGTCCTACAAACAGTAATTATCAGGGTGCTAGAAATAGGAAAGAACTTAGAGGCAAAGGGAGGGATGACTCTCTGTGTGCATCTGTGACAATTTGCAAGTCAGAGAAAGAAGCAGCTTTTGTATGGCCACTATTCCCTTACATGTGGAAATTAAATAAATTGGTAGAATTATTTTATTTACACTGTCTCTAACCTTATTGATCATTGTATCTTAGCTAGCGCAAAGGTATGAATGAGCTTTGCTAGATGAGTGGGTGCAGAAGCTATAGAATCAGTGAGGAGCAGGATATTAGTGATTTTCTGAGCTCCTGGAATGACATAAGTGTATGTATCTCTGTATGCCATTACAAATACCAGAATACTTGTAATTACGCTAGTGTGTAACTGGTCACCTAAACTGGAAAACAGTGTTTCTGCTCCTGGCATAGATAATTAATGCAGTGAAATTAATTCTTGCATCAAAGCCTCAAGCAAATGCCTCGTGCATTATGTAAGTTCTTATTTATGATAACATTTAAATAAGATTTAAATTATTCCAGTTCTCTAAACTTTGACTGAATACAATGAAGCATGTAGAAAGGGCATAAGAAATATCTGCTCAGAGGTCCAGCAGAAGACAAGACCTCCAAGGAAATGAGAAGGAGACTGAAGAGGTAAATCTCCCCTGTTGTTCCTGCTGAGGAAGACAGAAAAAGTTGTTTGGCACATTTGAAGAAAAATCAGGCTTTTTCCTCAAGACTGAATTTATTAGTCAGTGGATTAATAAATTCTCACTTTGCTGGTATCCACATTTCTGTAAGAAATCACAGAAGTAATTAATATTTCATGTGAAAATACACTTATTTTCTCTACCCTTTAGTAATAATAATTTACTATCATGGAATGATTCTCTGAACACACACATTCATTAGATACCTGTCCATTCTCAAATGATAATGGACAACTATTTACAATTTTGTTTTTAACAGCAGAAATATAATTCCTATCCATAAACAGTAAACAGAAATGCTATTTGTTCCTTCTTTCTGTTTAAATGACATGTTAACCTTTTTGATTATTCTAGTGCTAAAAGTCACATGGCATTATTTTATTAAACAGCATTTCACATCAGTCTTAATAGCTCCAATCAAACATCACTTACTGTTTGCCCTTGGAGTGTTCACTTCTGGTGTTATTTACATAAACAAATCATGTAATACAACTCTCTGATGCAAATCCCATTGATTAATATCACATATTTATCTTGCAACAAAGGACTTCATAGGTTAAAGATCCACTAACTAGAAGAGGAGCAAGTGCAGAGAATGGGAATACACTGAGTCTTCCATCATGTGAAGTTCCCCATGGTGACAATCATCCTAATTCCACTGAAAGCAATCGAGCTAAACTGACTTTAATCTAAAACTTAATTCCATCAGTTTGCCTGGAAAATGAAGAGCCCAACATTTTACTGCTAACAGCTGGGTTCATATGTTCCTGCATTCTGTATGACCTTGTCAAGTTTCCTCAATTTTTATTTGAACTTCTTTGTCCTCAAGCTATAATGTACAAACCTACCCATTGAAGTCATGACTTTAATCTAGACAACATTTTTTTACAATGCTTATTCAAGGCTCTGGTTTCATAATTCAACAACAGAATATTTCTCATATTTATTAGTCCTTATAAATTATTGACTGCTCACTTTTTGCTAAATCTGAGCTTCCACTAATAACTAGGTCAAGTAGAAGGTGGCAAAATGAAGGTTTTGAGAATGGATAGAAAGCTGCAGGAAGCAAACAAAATAGTTTTAAAATAGAGAGGTTTAATCTTTTCCTATACTGACCGGGCAATTTAAATAGGTCTGTGATAAAAACCCAATCAACCAGAGACACAACACCCCATTTTCTGAGGCTGAAATTCAATTCTGTCCTGAATTCTCTACTTTTCATTCAGAAATAGAATAAGAATTCAGTTTGGTCTAAAAAAACCCACCCCACCCCCCAAACAAACAAACAAACAAACAAAAACCCAAAAACCCCCAAAAACTTATGAGGAGTTTCACAAAGAATATTGGGTGCACATATGACTCTTTAAGCACCTATCTTGAACTATTAAATACCATTACCCACACAAAGTCATCACTAACTTGTATCCTAGCACTGCAAGTGTTTAAATTCACATGGAGCTTAAGTTTCCATGAGTAGGTCTAATAGGTGACTACTTTTCTTCTGCTGAGCATCTGATATCTATCTGTGTC
Organism: Aramus guarauna; assembly: GCA_013400195.1. Taxonomy (NCBI): domain Eukaryota; kingdom Metazoa; phylum Chordata; class Aves; order Gruiformes; family Aramidae; genus Aramus; species Aramus guarauna. The sequence goes on along the minus strand of VXBL01003769.1, from coordinate 646,295 downwards.
TTACCATTACACTTTCCAAGCCTAGAAAGAAGCCCACACAGAGGGAAAGTGACCACACAGAGTGCTTACGCATGCAGTTGGCCCTAAGATGGTGGGAATACTCTTGACAAAAAGCTAACCAAGACAGAATGTAGTAGCAAATTGCTTAGAAAACTTGTTTAGGAAGTGGAAGACACATCTTTGTATTGCTGCCTACCCAGTTTGCAGTTGGGATTAAAAGGCAGCTTCACCATCCTCTTGCTCATACAAAGATCCTTAACTTCAGCAAGAGGTAATAAATAAAACATAGTACAGAATATTTTCCATCTGAAATAGTCTTCAGGAGGCTGGAGACTTGTAAGTCTAAGACTAAGACTACGAAAAGACTTGGCACCTGAATATCATACACTGTTAGGATACAAGAATATCTTCAATTTATTTATACCATTTTTTGTGTGTGAAGTCCTTCAAGGGGGGATTTTGCAACTGACAGTCCAAGTTGGCAGAAGGAACTATTTTGCAGTACAGAACACAGTTAACCAGCTGGACTCTTAAAAACACACTGTTAAGAAGTTTTGTCTTGCTTTAATGAAGGTCAAGGAAGCTGAAACTGGTAGTTTATTGCAGCCCCTAACATTTTCTTCCACCCCACAAACAAACAGATCACACAGGTTAATCCTGGATTCTGTAGGTTTTAGTCAATGAGCTGTCTTAGAGAAGGATTTAAGCTTTGATTTCCTGCTCAGCAGCACTTTTGACCTTAGACAATAAGGTCATATTATTGTGCCTTAGTTCCTTTTTTGTAAAAAAGAGATTTCCAAGAAAGGTTGAGATCTACTGTTAAAGAACACTACAGAAAATATAGCTTCTCCTCTAAAACAATATTTTTCAAAAGTCTTAACCAAACCACTCCCTGGTTTCTCTTTGGGATGGTTTGGTTGGTGTTTTTTTTGAGGGATGGGGGCAGGATATAGTGGCAGAGGTTGGCTTGATTCTTTGCTTCAAAAAATTATAAAGTCTATCTTTTCAACTGATGACATATGATTATTATCATTAGGATGTTTTTTGCCATGTGTCAGCTTCTGGGACCATTGTATGAGAAGACCCACCTAAAAGAATCAAAGAAATGAGCAAAAGTTTACTCTGACTAATTTATGAGGAAAAAATGCATGAGCCAGAAAGCAATTAAAAATGTCAGCTTACTACTTGAAGGATGTGACATAGATATCTCCAAGAGTTCAATGGATTCTGAGTATTTGGCAGAAAAAAAACCCAAACCAAACAAACAAAAATCCCAGCCAACCAACCAACCCACCAACCAACCCAAAAACCCCAAAACCCCAGGATGTGCTCATAAACAGTTTGTATGACATTTCTAGGAAGAGAAATGAAGAGAATGAGATGCAGCAGAAAAAGACCCTAATGTTATAAGGCACACATATTGACAAGTAGAACAGTGTCTGATGGTTTTTCCCCTTACAATGAATTACAGCCCTTACTTCCCCATTGAGACAGCTGGAGCTGCATATAAAAAAGCATGAACAGCAGTGTGAAAACTGCAGACGTATTGCTACTTTCTATAGTCAATAAGTTAAATTCCATAGCCAAGTTAGTATTTTGCCAAGGCCTCCGCAATTATCAGAATACACAACAGTAGCTCCATATCATTAATGGTAAATGTATTACACAGAATAAGAAAATATGTAGCTGTCACAGCACATTGAGAATCCGTCCAAAGTAGAGAAATTTTGTGTCAAGTATACCATGATAAACTGGTGTCTAGTGTCTTCTTTTGAGATAGGCTGAAAAATAAATTAAGCATTTCATGCTATTTGCTATATACTTAGTATAAATCATAATTGCTTTATCTTTAGTAATAGTATGGAAAGCAATTTACTTTAAGGAACTCTACTGTTCTGTAAGTTTCAGTTATTTTTAGTTCTTATATATTGCTAATTTACTGCATCATCTGCTGCACACAGGCCTTTGTTTAGTTATTTAGCTTTCAACTATTCTATATTTAAAGAGTAAAATTTACTTCTATAGATAGCCATTGGAAGAATTTTGTAATGTATAAGCTTTTCTTTAACAGTTTTGATCATCAATGGTAGGACAGAGATGTTACTACTGCTGAATGCCAAAACAGTCAGATTTTAATCACAACCATGACTTCGCAATCAATGTAATAAGAGTCACCTTGTCCTAAGAGGACTAGTGTCTAATTAAACAATAAAATTAATAAGAAGGACTTTTAAAATTTATTTGTGACGCAATTTACCCACTTTGTGAGAAAAAGTAGGAGCACAAATGATTTTTAGAGAAAGCTGCTTTAGAAGAAAACAAAACCAGTTTTATTAGCCGTTTTGACTTCTGGTTTATAAACATACCTTATGAAAGATGGGTTTTGGGTTTTTTTAATAAAAAATTGAGGTTTCATTTTTAATTCCTTGTTTGGTTGTTTTTTGTTTGGTTTTTTTTGTTTTTTTGTTTTTTCCTTAGACAATAATGTCTATTTCACTGACCAAGTTTCACATTTTTTGAAAATTCAGTGAATGACATTTTGTTGCAATGAATTTCTGTCTGGGTTGATTAGTGGGTTTTTTGTTTGTTTGATTGTTTTTAGAAAATCATGATTTTCACTGATCAGTCTGAAATTTGCTGTCTTTCACTATGGCTAAATAGACTTGATAATTGCAAAAATGACATTCTTATTCCCCCACCTCCCAAGATGTCATGTTCCTTCTCAGGCATCTCTGCTGCCAAGGAAAGACTACTAATTTCATTCTATCAGAGATCCTATTAGGGATATTTGATTAGCTTTCTGAAAAAGGAATTCACAAACCATATAATCTCTGTAAAGAAGTAATAAATTGTGATAAAGCAGAGAAAGATACCCTTTATTTACACAATGCAAAACTGTTGAATAGAAAAAACAAACCCAAGATACAATTAGCACACAAACCCCTAATTATTATTATCATACCTGATGATAATTAACATATTAATATTAAAATTGAAACCACCTAAGCATGTTAAATTGGCTTATTTAATTAAAAATTATGTTATTTTCCTGTTGAATGGAACTTTGGCTTGAATTTCAAAGGCAAATGTTTATCAGTCCAGCATGCAGTGAGCTAGTTCCTAGCTGAGTTCTAATCTAGATACATGTTTCATTAATATGACCTGAAAAATCATGGGATGTTCTTGGAAGAGTTAAATATAAAAATATGGTCTGCTGAAGCTAGTTGAACTGTTTTAGTTAGGAGTACATCATATATTCTGCAGAAAATGTTAAAAATCTGTTTTCCCCTTCATTTATATTCCCCCATATTTCCAGTTCAATGTTTTGTGCTTATTCCCATAAATTTGAAAACATTGACACATTTTGAAAAATTCAGTAGCAGCTTGCTTAGCATATTAGTAGTCAAAAAATCCTGGACTGTGGAGAAATTCAGTTTCAGACCTCTTCATTACAAGGAAAAAGTCTTTTGTATCCGTAATTTCTATCAAGGGCAGCTGGGGTAAAAATACGTATGAATCTGACTCTAGAAAGTGAAAACTGTATGTAAATATTAGGTCCAGACACTCATAAATGGCAAATATTTCATCATGTAATTCTAACATGGAAGCCAAACAAATACATTCATAATTCTTCCTCAAGCATGGTTACAAATGCAAACCATCTGGAACATGTTTTGCTTAGAAACAAATTACATTCTCACATAGTGAACTGTCAAAAAGAAAGACTGATTTGTAGGGTATTTCAAATATTAGCTTAGGAGTTGAGGTCTTGGGTCAAATCCTTTCTCTGCCATGGATTGCCTTTGTGATCTTTGGCATATCACATAAATCTAGGTATCAAAAAAGGACTTACATGCCTAAATTCTAAGTTGTAATCTCAAGGCCACTTCATTGTGGAAGCACTTGTACTCTGCAGATGTCATTATTTTTACCTTTAGAGTCCTAAAAGTGCCATAACTGCATATTGGCAGAGGTCAATACATTCTACATAGCTCAGTTTATTGCTTAGACTTGTTATATTCATGGCTACAAGTTGTCCTATTTAGCTTGGCAAGGATTCAGAAACTAGATGTCCGTCTCCCTAAATCCTCTGTCTGGCCAATGCACTCAGAGCATTCCTAACACCTACCACAGAACCGGGATCCTCATATAAACTAACATGAGTTCATTAGTTTCTCTAAAAACATAGAAAATAAGACAGTTGTGATATATTCCTCCAGCTACTCCAGTAGCTTCACTCTGAGCATGCTGGTGTAGAGGCAGAGTCTTCTCATCTAGCTTTATTGGTGTATTGGGAGTCACCTGCAAGGGAGCTGAATCACCTTTTGGAGATGTCTAGCTCTTTCCTTTGACTACAGAGTCTACAACAACTAGTGGAAATTTGCAAAACCATTATGAGCTACATAAAGCTAGGTATGAAGAATTCCACTCCGATGACTTCCCGAGCAACACGCCAGCATTTCGCATTTCATTCTGCAGTGTCTGGCTTCTCCAGGCACAGCTTGGAAAGCTGGAATACCTCTTTGGGTGGCTGCAATTCGTTCTAGCTGCAAGGCCTATCATTGGCAGCCAACTGGAAATCTGCTACGTGGGTGTAGCCAAAGGCCCCAAGTGTGCATGGGTGGTGCAGGATCTGTTGCATGTCCTGAGCAAAGTATTACAGAGTCAAAGAGATGAAACATAGGTAGTTCTGTACAAAAGCCTACTTAAGGACGCTTTGCCCTGGCTGCTTGTATTGTTAGGTTAATGTAACATGCATGCATCCCGAGTTTTAAGAAGTAATTATGATTATTTTCATTCATATGTTATTTGAGTCATGGTTTTGATTACTTTACCAAATGAGCTGCTCAGGTAAATTAGAGAAATACCAGGAAGCTTTCTTTTACTTTATTTTTTCTTTTTTTTTTTTTTTTTTTTCCCCAACCCAAGGGCAAGCCTCAATTGTCAAAGTAGATAACACCCTTTTGTACATAGGTGTCCATATGCCCATCCACATGTGTTTATTCAGACCCTAAAAAGTGCTTTTATAACTCACCTTGCTTTAATATTCCATCCTAAATTTTTTTATCCTAAGTTTTGGCAGTTGCACATAATAGTTATTGGGATTTGTGCTTTGTATAAAATATTCAGTAGAATTCTTTAGTTACATGCTGTAAATATTCTGCAAGTGGCAGATGGTACAATGAGAAAACATGTGTTTAAAAGTCAACATAGTCAACAAAAGAACAGATCACCTTTCTCCTGTGGAAGACACTAATTTGGCACACCTATATTCTTTATATCAAGCAAAAACAACAAAGAAAACAGCACTGTCAAATGCTTTGGAAAAAAAGGGGAGGGGGGGAAAGGCTGACGTTAAAGATCAAGCAGAAATGCAGAAAAGTGGCATCGGAGTCATAAGCTATGTTATAAATCAGACATTGTCGATCTCCTTTTTTCAGAAAATGCCTAACTTAAACTGCATGAGAAGCTGCATTTTTTTTATTTTCTAATAGAAGCTGTTGTCTGCTGTAAGCACCCTTAGGTCTTCAGATTTTAATAAGAGCACTGTCAACGGGGAAATGTTGGTTACTGGTCTCTAAGTCATGTTTCTGCTTAAGGATGCAAAATGCTTGATATGACAGCACTTGGTGGGCAGTTTTTTGTGTTTTTTTAACATTTAGACCTGCAACTTTGTGTACAATTCCTCATTTTATATTTTCTAAAAGATTAAAGAAATGTCCAAATAATAAGATCACTGTATATTGTTTCTAGCTCTGCAAAAAACAATCCTATTTTTTCTAGTTTTAATGTAAGGGCTGTAAAATCCTTTTCAGAAGTAAGACCTTTGGAATACTCGTGGTCAGAAATGTTGAATTAACATTACTAACTCTGAAGTTACATTACCCTGTACAAAAGTCCCTGGACATCTTCTTTTTCCCTCAATATAACACACTAACCTTGTGTTTTCTGACGATACAGATGGGAGTTGCCTGGTCAACCTTCTCTAGCTCAAGTTCACTTTTTGGTTTGATTGAAGCAATGAATTCCCTGGAATACCTCTTTCCTTGCAGACTGTGAGGAGAATCAAATAAAATATTTTCTCCTATTTTTGTGCCAGAATTTGGTGATGAAATATCTTGCTTTTCACTTCATTTATTGGTTTACAGTTTTCCAATAGCAGAAATCAGCATTTTAAAGGGAACTAATGCCATAAACCAAGTTTAAACTACTGAATTTTGAAATGCTCTTCAGCAGAGCAAAAGGTGTATAATGTCATTTGAGGTTAATGACAAAATAAATTGTTTCCCCATTTTTGGAGAAAGCTTTTGTGAAGAGATGTGTTGCCATAAGTTGGAAATCCATGCTCTGTGACAGCTGATGACTAGTAATGAGACCTAATGAGCTGTCTCTGCTAGAAAAAAATAACATTTGAAACAACCACCTCTTTGCAAATTGTAAGAGCGTGGGAGCAGAGACAACTTTTCTATCCTCAGCTGATAAGCATGTGCTGATATCGATAGCATTTCAATTCAAAAGCAAACCTCCACTGCTCAATTCAAATGTGAAAACGGGATGTGAGATTAGTGTTTGTATAGACAATCAAGATTTGCTTCTATTTCCTTGTGGGTTTTGTGATAATGTTTTTGCTATTTTAAAACTGTTAATATCTAAGCAAATACAATGCCCTAGCAAACATAGACTAAATTACATTAATCTAATCTAAATCTATAGATTTAAATATATTGTAAATATTTCTATATTCTAAAAGAAATTAAAGATATGTATTAATGTGAACAAGGATTTCATAGGCAAAGATAAACGTGCCTACTCAAAGCTGACTCTGAGGTTGTCTATCAGTCCCAATACTATTTCAGAAGGCAACACTGTCCGATCTAAGGATAAAGGGCTGGAGAGTTATCTTATTGACTTCAGTGTTAATGAAGAGTTACTCCATACTGATTAAATGGATTAATGTTCATCCAAAAATGATGTAACCATATAAAAACCAGAAAGCGTTAACTTTTTTGTTCCCAGCCTGCTTCTTTTTTTGTCCTAAAACATACTTTATATTTTATAGTGCCTTTCCAATTTTTAATTGCAAGTGAACAGATTTTCTGATATTTAACCCTCCATTCAACAAAATGTATTGCATAAATATGTTGCATAGTTTTTTGTAAATTCTATGTTGTCAGATCTGATAATGAACATACCTTGTGCTAGAGCTACAAGGGCTTGGAAAATTATTCCACTGCCATAAATAACTTAGTTTTCAAACCACGTAGTGCATTGTTTACCTACATTTCAGTCTCTCTGATGACTGAGTAAATACATATACTGGGAAAAAAAAAGAAGTGTATTATGTAAAGCAGCTGGCAAACAGGATGAGTTCCAAATCAAATACTTTGATTTATTATTTATGTTGTTGCCTTTTTTTTAATCTCTCTGTATATACATATATATATGTATAAAATGCATTTTTAACAAGTAGGTAGGAATGCATCCATTACAATTGATATTTATTCACATAATAAGTAAAGATATTGTCAACTATATTAGTCATGTTAAGAGAATTCTGTATTAAAAGGGCTAAAGATGTGCATTTTTGTATCTGCTTTACTACTCTCAATTACCGGTAAAATATAGTTACATGTATATCATGGTAAGTATAAGAAATTTAATGAATACAGGATTTTATTGAACTGATGTTGTGATGATACAGTGGCAAGGAGCTTTCCCCACTAGGTTATATAATCTTTGATTAATATCCAGGAGAACCTGCTGGTCATAAATGAAGCAAAGAAGGGAGTTCCACCAGTGAAATAGAAACATGCAGAGAACTGTGAGAAGATTAATTAAACATTTTGTACAAAGGAGATAGAATGTAAAGTGCATTTCCCAGTGAACACAAAAGAAAACAAAATGTAACGAAACCAAACATAATGTTCTATGCTATCAGAGAAAAACCTGAAGACACCCTAACACAGACTGGCCTTTAATCTGCTTTGCTTCCTTCCTGTATAGTTAGTTTCACTCATTCAAACTAGTTATGAAAAGCTGCAGTTTTCCTTTCACGGCATTATCATATATACCCACTGTTCACATAAATGAGTTACTATGTAAAAAATTACAGGAGGAAATCATCAGTGCCTACTTAAGTACAAAGAGGCCAAAATTTTTGTTATGCACCAATCCTGTCTCTTACCTGTAGAAGACATGATTATAAAATGCTGTTCTCTGTGGATGTTCCCAAAGCATGGCTCTAGATCATTAAAACAATTCTTACCCAAATTTTCCGTACCTGTACCTAAGGACTATTTCGTCCAGTATTCAACCTTTGCCTGTGCACAGCTAGCTGAGTGAAAGCAATGATTTGTGTACCTGTGGTCTATTGCTGGCTTTTAATACACCAAGAGAAGAGTCAAGTTAACTGTCTGAGCAGGTCTCTGTTCTTTGTAAACTAGGCAATAAAATAAGGAGATGTTATCACAAAACAAAAAGACTCCTGCAAGTGCTTTAGTCAATTCCATTTTTTAATCAGATCTCTGTCTCAATCCACGTAACAGGAGAAAAGTTACTCTTTAAACTCACCATAGCTCCTTCGCATGGCTCACCATCAAGAACACTGTGCAGTGAAAGGAGCAGAACTAAAATTCAGGCATGGAAACACGAGTTATTATTTTAAAAAGACACAGTAATTACTACAGTAGTTGTCTGAGACATGTCCAGCCTCATAAGGTTTTAGGTTTGACAACCTTCAGTTCATGCTTTTCTTTTTTAGGAAAAAAAGGGTGAGGCCTGCCAGTAGATAATTTTTATTGTTAACTAAGAAAAATCTGATAAAATACACATAGATTTTGTTTTTCAGTATATTGCTACCAAAAAAAAACCCAAACCCAAACAGCTAGTCAGTTAATATAGATAAGTAAATAAATAAATAAGTTCTATATATATATAAATGTGGTTAGTTATGCAGCTATTAGATAGCATAAGTTACCTAGTCTATAATAGGTCACTGTTATGATCTTACTGGCACTGTCAAGAGATGAACAAATCACTTCTGCAGCCTCTCATGGTCAGTTTACTGTGGCCAGTTAGCGGCTCTGTATATCCCCACACAGCTGAATTTAGCCATTCCGTCAGAACTCAGAAACGCTACAGGCAACAAGAAGTTTTTCTTATTTCTTCGTAGCACCAGTCATTGAGTTTGGCTGCTGTCCGACCTGATTGAAGGACTGGAAGCTTGCATTTTTACACTACAGAATCCAGGCATTGGTATGTCATTTATGTCTAATGCGTGTCTGTGTATATATATATATGTATATATATATATATATATTCGCTTAAAGGTTGAGGCCAGGTGTTCAGTCCCATTTTTTTATGCATGTCATCTTTTGCTTGTATGTCAAGAGTCAGTGATCATTTGTTGATTTCAGATAATTTAGTCAGATTTGGCTTTTGTATGTGCAAAATGAATTTAGATCCTTAGATTACTCCTATGCAGAGCAGCAATACTGCAGACATTTTCAAGATTTTAGCAAAAGGTCCCATTATATGTATAGGTATCATACCTACATAGAATATGAATAATTCAGCAAACATCTTAAAAGCATAATGAGTGGATCATATTAGTTGCATTAGAAAGAGCTTCAATTTAAATTGACTTCGGTGACTTCAGCATCGCCACATATGCCTGTATCAGATGAGGACTAGCCTGTAACTGAAGAAATATAAGAAAAGTAATAGCAGCAGGAGCTTAATAAAGATAGGGGACACTGTAAATGCCAAAAGATCCATCTAGAGAGCAGAGCGAGGGCTGAGGAGGTCTGACAACTTAAAAAATACTTAATTTTATTAAAAAAAAAATTCATAAAATTGCTCAAGCTGTAAAATTTATTTTTATTTTAAAATGGTGACCAATTGTCTTTTTGCAACTTTCTCTCCCTATATCACTTTTGAATGATCAACTCCCTTGCCTCAGTGAAGATAGATTTCTATTATTTAGCACGGAACATCCAGTCTGCTATGGAGTCATACGAAATATATCTTTGTTAGTACCTGTCTTCTGGTAGGGTTTTAACATGAATGTTATCTAATTCCGTGTGTCATTTCCTCCTGTGTTTAAGTGAACAAATGCCTTATATACTGATTGAGAGTAATAGGGAAACTCTTCTTGGCACACAAACTCCATAGGTCAGGAGTGAATTTCCAGTTAAAAAAAATAAGGTAAATTCTTTCAAAATCTTTATTTATATGTTTTGTAGTTAATATATATATGTAATTCCATCCCTGCATTCCATTCCTCATTGTGATTACTTCTATTAATTGAAGACAGAAACTACAGTTACCTGGACCCTTTATAAGCATTTAGAAAACACGCTCTCTGCAACACACAGTCTAAAGACAAACACTTTGCAGAAACACTGCGGGGCAAGGGAAGCAAGGATAGGCCTCATATGGAAGGAAACTCAAAGCACTGGATTTATAAGCAACATAGCCTGTTCTAACAGACTTTAAAATGTTCCTACTCCTTGTTAAGTTGAAACAGAGACTTTCAATTCTAATACAGGGAAAAAAAAAATAGGAAAAATAAAGAGAATAATTTGATAGACAGAGCACTTGAATGGGAATGGGGAACCTGGTGGATGAGAAAAGGAGAAATGAGGCCACTCTGCAATGGTGAGACAGATTTAAAAAAAAAAAAAAAAAAAGGGCTATATGTAGCTGCATACTTTTTCAATAAGAGTTTCACACATTATATTGAATAAAAGTAGAGAGGAAAAATACCCAGGAAAGGTATAAAGAAAAGAACTTCATCTCACTGGGAAAAGCAAAACATAAACCACCACTCACATACCAAATTTGTGTTTTCATTCCAAATATATATATATTTTAAAAAAAATGCAATTCTAGTACAAGTCTTTTGGTGTTTTAAATCAATTTGTTAAGTTTATAATGGTACAGTATGTTTGAAGAGTAATGCAATAGAGATATTGTTGCATGGTGAGATCAGGCTTTTAATAGCATGGCAGACTGAACAAAATTTGAAATACAAAAGAAGGAATATGGAGGTAAATGGAAAATGTGATGCAATTTCACATGAGGCTATCAAAGGTAAATTGTAGAAAACTAGATGATGTATTTTCTAATGAGTAATTTTTTTAGTCAAGGAAAATACAGATCTAATTTATATACACTACAATTAAAAAAAAAAAAAAAAAAAAAGTGGTGTGTGGGGGTGTTCCACCTGAAACATTTGAGTTTAGCTGGAGAAAATGGACATTATTTCCAGAATTGTAGGGGGTAAGGAACTACTAAAGAAAAAAGAGATTGTGCTGAAAGTCAAACTCTGAGGCTGAAAGGAGGCTATTCTTAGAGTGTCACATGCATTGGTATTAAAAAACTTCTAACTCAACTGCTGAATTACCAGCTCTGCTACAGAAAATAAGATGGTGATAATAAAAGCTAGTGATGCCCAGAGCTGGGAGACTTCTTCAGGCAAATTCGGATATCATGACAGACATTCAGAAATAGGATGAACAGGACTAATACAAATTTCAGCAATAAGATGGAAATTTATAAAACTTGTATGCACTCCTCTGTCATGAAGTGCCTATAAGCTGATGGCTATAATGACTACAAGAAGTATATCCAACAGAGAAAGGGAAACATTAATGCCATTATATAAAGCGTAGTGAGATTTCATCTGAAAAATGTGTACAATGTTTAGCCAAAAAAATGAAAGGCTGAGGGAGAGTACAAATAAGCTTTTTAAAAATACACCAGAAGTGTGACATAAACTAGGACAATATTATGTTTCAGCTATTACATAATATTGGGAGGAAAATAAATAGGGAAAAAAGTCTATTAATATATCAAGAACATTTTGTTGATTATTCAAGAGTTTTCTTTTATTGCTGTGTTCATAAATCTCTATTGTTTCACACTGCTGCTGCCTGTCTGAGCACCCTAACCACTGAAATACAGAATATAGATCTCTTACACTCAAGTACAATGAGTGAAATCATTGAAATAATTTGGAACTTATTGTCTAAGACTCAGCGAAAAAACATTATTTTCATGGTCAAGTAATCTATTAGCAAGTCTACAGCTTCAATTCAAGCCATGTCGGTCTGTAGTGGAATTGAAGGTGTCCAATATTTTAAGTGGTAGCTATTTTGGAAGTCTAGCTTTCTGTACTAAAAATCTGAGCTAAGAGACCTTTTGTAGGTCAGAACTGTCTGTACCCACAAAACAGGTTATTTTCAATGAATCAAAAATTCTAGACCAGACCTGTCAAAGTTTCAGTCTTTAAAACTATTTTAAATGCACTGGATAGGGCATACCCAGAACTTTCAACAGGACTGCAAAGGGATGTGGTTTCAGAGTATTTCATTATTTGGGAAGGACTAGCTTTGGAAGGCAATAAATTTCCCTAAATATGTGGATTCTGAACAGCTGCAGGAATGTGGAATGACAGTTTTTATTTTGTATTTGTATCCTTCTCATCACCACAGGGTTGTTGTCATAGGATGCTATTCTTACAAATGATAAATAAATAAATAAAAATAAGTCAGCAGTGTCATCTTTACTGTGATCCTAAATTCAGTACAAAAATGAGATTGTGCACTCATGTCTTAAGAATCACTGCACTTTTGTTTATAAGCTGTAAGAGACTCTCCATGATGTTTGAGGTATTCAGTGTACCTTCTACTTAGTATTAGTAACGGTTTGAATATGGAACAATTACAGAAATACTGAGCAGAGTGCACCAATGCAAAGATGAAGTTGTAATCTGCACCCTACTGATGAGATCAAGCTATCATTTTTTCTAGAGAGTATAAAAAAATTAAGATGCTTCTCTGTCAGTCACATTTTTTTTCACCCTGTGCTTGGCCACCTGGCTTCCTTTATGTGCCCTCTCCCTGGCCCCCTCCCCCTTTAACACAAACTTGTAGATTAGGCAATCTATCTCTAAAACTGACAAATCACCTCACCTGTCTCAGAAAGGGGTGCTTAGCCACCTGATAGAGCCTGGCTTTATTAAGGAAGGACCCTAAGCAAAATAGCTTAGACTAGCCATGTAATTTTGAAGTTATCAAAATTAGGGGGGCTGGGATGGGTGTTTTTTCCTGATTATTTTTGAATTTCCTGAAGTAATGGAACCCCATTCCTTGATATGATTTACAAGTATTCCTAGAATATAAATAATAATAGTAGGAAAAAAAATCCCATTGTACAAATAATAAATAGCCATGAACTAGCTAGGCTTTCAATTGGTCTTCTCCCAGATCATTACAGTAGTATTTACTGCAATTTCTATTTTTCATCATAAACAGCAAATTATTAGCCATTAGTCAAGGCTACAAATTATTATGCCTTAAGTTATATATGTCCCTCCTTACTTTGTCAGATTCAGATATAAATCTGAAAAGGCTATTTTTCTAATTGCCAGATGCACTTGATATTTGCCATGCCTATTCAGTATTGGGAGTTTTAATCTATCAGGTTGTAGAAACGTGGTTCTTGCTATAAAGGACCCAGCTGTACAGTGAGCTTGAGCTGTATTGTATACCTCTCTGAATGAGTGCTCTCTTGAACAGGTACGTATGTTATTTCTTTTTGTTATTCTTAAGTTATTTACCAGTCATAAGCACCTGTCTTCTTCAAACATGGACTTTTAGCATTTATTACACCTTTATACATAGCTAGGTCATCTGAGCAGTAAGTCGAATCCATTTTCGCTAAGAACTGATTGCCTGTAGGACATCATTAGAAAAACATCAAATTAAACATTGAGTTAGTCAGTGTCTAATCAAAGTAATGTGTAATGTTTTATTTTGTTTTTCTTTTGCTTTTTGTCTTTGTTTGTTTTTTTTTTTTATTCTCTTTTCCTAAAAATAACCAGAAGCCTTCTGAATTCCAAGTATATTGGAAAATCACTATTAGCAGCCACAGTTTAAATTTAAAATAATAATAATAGTAATAATAATAATAAAAATAAAAGCTAGCTTCTACAATCTGTTTTCCATAACCCCATGCCAACTGTCATTAAAAAAGAATTAAAAGGGAGTTAATAAAATCAGTCAAGTCCTACATCTTCAATTTTACATTTTTTGTGTAGTTTATATATTTCAAGCCTATAATATATGATCATTCTGTTTACAGATTTTAAAATATTAATAAAACACTAGCTTTCTCCCAGTTCTCTGGAACTTCTCCCATGTCCAGGACTTACAGAAAATCAACATTATTGGCCCATAAAAGTCCTTGCTCAGCTCTTCTAATAGTTCTAGATTCTAGTTATTAATCCTGCTTCTTTGAAATATCTAACTTTAGAAGCTGTTATTGAACATTTTCCTGAGTTATACTTGCAATGGAAAATATTTCATGTATTATTATACTAGAAGATTGAAAAGAAATATTTATTAAACAGCTTTTTTTGCATTATTGTTGAAAAGCCTGACATTTTCACTTCAGAAGAAATATTGTAAGATTTATCTTTTTCCTGGTGTATTTATACTTAGATTTCTTCTTATTCAAAGCACCCCAGGTTCTGCCTTTTTTTCTTTGGAATCCCTCAACAGTGTTTTACAAGTTTTAGGTGTTATATTACTTAAGACTTTACCTCCTTTTCCCATTTGTTTCTTAAGTAGAATCTTCTTTACTTATATTCTTTAGCTGATTTCACTACCATAGCTGTACTGTTTTCAGGGTTTGGTTTTTTTTCCTACTAGTTTTAAATTTTGTCTTTCTCACTTTCTTACTTTCCATTTTCACTTGTACTCTCCTTTTCCCATTGATCCTGCAAGCAAGCATTTTCTCTCTTCCCAAATTGTGCTGCCAATATACTGCAGGGGGAAAAAAAGCAACCTTGAGGCAATAAAACCAAGCACTTTTTCCTCACCAAAGAGTAATTTGATGTTACCAATAGTGCAAACTTCCTGAGAACAGGAACACTGTTAGGCTTCTGGAACAGTTAAAGAAACTTCAGCCTCTTTAACATGTTCTGCCTTAGGCATATTTGCTATAATTAGCTCCCTCTGCCAGGGCAGTTAACTACAAATTTGCAGTAAATTTTACTATAATGGAACATCTTTTGAGAGCTAGAAGAGATAGGTAAAAATCATTATCTAAGACTGTGTCCCAGAGAAAGCTGTTGTCTCGTTATCACCTTTTTCTTTACGCTGGACCTGACGATGTATCTATCACTCATGGTGGTGCGAATTTACAGTCTGTAGTTTCCTGGGGACCCACAGTGGTTTACTACTCATCTTCTGCCGGTGTGGTACGCTAATAGTTCCTTCGGTGAGTTCTCTGTACCTCTTTTTTTACATGATGGACTGTGCTGTACATCGTTGCTCTGCACTGTAAAAAACCAGCCCAGAGGAGGTGCCACGCTCCACAGTAGGGCAGGAGGGCTCTGGAGATCTCCTGCTCCTAAAGGGACGTGTGACTGGGCAGCAAAATGGAGAATTGGAGCTTACTGCCTACTAATTCCAGGGCTGGAAAGAATGAAACCTATGCAAGCTCTAAAAAAAGTAACTTAGGGTAAAAGATAGTAATGTAGATAAATGTCATATCTTTATCTTGCAGTTGGATTTCTCTTTGCTTCTTGGTAATAAAAAGAAATTTTTCTGGCTATATCACAATGTCCAAATTTTATAAGACGTAAAATATCTAATAATTCTACTTAATTCAATTTAACCTGTATTGATTTATATTCATTAAGGATCTGGCCCAGTATATAATTAAATGCAAAAACTCATGGAACACAGATACAAGAGGAAAATATGCATAAAGGAATTTTTTCTCTGTATTTTTTTCCTCTATAGCTGAAACAGTATAACAGCTGTACTTTGAATAAATGTCATGAATCCAGGTTACTATGAAGAAAAATAAAAGCCTATTAGCACATATATCTCTTTATTCTCTCTCCATGTGCATTCCATAATGGCAGAAATGTTTTTGTCCAAAATCTCACCGGCTGTGGGGAATAATGGTGCTGCAGAAAGCCAACATACCTCCACGGCTGCTCTTCTATGGTTTGTAACAACTCAATGACAACGTCAGGGTTGATCTGTAAAAAGATAAACAAAAGTAAAAAGATAGTCAGCCAGTGGTGGATCTCAATGAACCATTGTATAGTTCATTCTCTTCCTTCCAGGGTCTTTTAATACAAAATTCAATGTACCGTATGAATGAGAGGTATTAGTACTCGATCTTCAATACACGACTTCTAACTTTCTAAAGAATCTCATGGTAGTTCCGTGTTCTGTTTTTGTTGGTTGGCTGGTTGGTTGTTTTTTTTTGTTTTTTTGTTTGTTTGTTTGGGGGTTTTTTGGTTTTGTTGTTTTGTTTTGTTTTCTGATGAGATTTATAAGCAACACAGAAATTAAGTCTAAGGAAAACCTAAACTAAAATGAATGATTGATACTTGGTTTTCTTTCGTCAAACAGGAACCTACCACTACCACTTTTACTCATGTCAGTGGAACTGCTCATGGAACAAGGTCATATTTAATGCACATCAGGCAGGGAGACTCAAGTCTTTTCAAAAGCTGGGACTGTGTGGAATTAAATCCTCCAGCTGACAGATGTAATCTATATTTTAAGTACTTTTTAACGTTGTGTGTGTACAGTATAGATACAGCTTGTTTAATGTAGGATGAAATTGATCTCAAGGTATAGAATCTATTCTTTTGGTTTCCATTACCTTCCTGATTTTTCCCATTTCTTAATATAAGTCAGATTTTGCCTGTCATATTCTTTCAAAGCACTTACGTGTGCATTGCCACACTTACCACAGCTGTCCCTTGTGTGTATCAAATGCAACGTGCTACTGCCCGCATTGTCTGTATCTCCAGATAAAATGTCATGCTGCTGCTGCCATGCAGCCTGTCACCTGTGCTTAAGTACTCCCCTATCATGGCGCTCACCTCTGACTGCATCTTGGCAGCTGCCAAATCAGTCTTACAGGAACTATGACAAGAACTGTAATATTGAGCAAAATTTGTAAGGTATACCAAGGACAGAAAAAAAAGAAAA
>VXBL01003769.1:583882-629024 GCA_013400195.1 Aramus guarauna | reverse complement strand
GGGGGGGGGAAGAATAAGCAAGATATGTATAAGATACACTGCTAACCTAACACCAAAAAATTGCCCTTCAGTAAGCTGCAGCTAAAAGACTATATTAAATAAAAGAGGCACCTTAAGTAATGCTGAACAGGAATTTATGAGCACAGATATAAATTTCTACCCTTGCTTAAGTCATGCATTGTTTTAGCCTAGATTCCCCAAGCTTTGCCTTTCTCAGGTCACATCTGGCTCATCACGTGAAGGAAACAGGACATGAGCTAGTAGCCTAGTGGTCAGGGAAAACTTCTGGGAAAAAAAGTTCTGGTTTCTTTCACTGTAACATGATGATGGTTTATATTGTTTTGTTCTGATCTTTTCTTAATATATTCTAATTAATAAATCCTCAAAAAAACTGCCAAAGAAATTATATCACAATTTTCAAGAAACTCAAACTTTTCCCCCTTGAAAATTCTGGATTAGTGTTTTCTTGCTTAAGCTCATGCTATTCTAAAACTAATGCAAACGTGTTTGAGCTAAACACATGCTGAGCTTACTGGAGCTTGAATTTCATATAGAAAATATTGGGAGAGATGCATTTTACCTTACTTAGGCACTTTACCAATACTTAAATTTAAGTTTCTAGTTCATCAGTTGTCATGTTAAGTGATATATATGTATATACAATTACACATGCTGAGAGGTAGGTCACTTTAAAGTTTTTTATAGCAGCATCCAGTTCTCTTATATTACACATCTAACTAATGAGTTTAAGGTGAGATTCATCAGATTAAATGTTGGTGCCTACAGTGTTTACATCTGAGTTTATCACCCTGGATTGCCTTTATCAGCAGAGAGATACTGGCCATTTCAGTCTGGAATTAGTCTGGCCTGGTTTAGATATGTGCCTTAAGATGCTATATATTGCTTCCATTTCTCTACAATTGCTTTTCCGTGAGAAGAGGCAGTCTCAGTGGTGAAGTGCCCTGGGTGACTGTATCCTCCATCCTTCCCTCATTTTCATCTAAAAGTTAGGCCTGTGGAAAGGAGATTAAGCAACTTAATTGGGCAGAGGTGATGTCTCTCTTGAGGGTCTCAGAGGGTCTGACTTCCCTCCACACAGTGAAGGTTTCCACTTACTTTAGGAAAAGAATTACAAAGTTTAGGTGCAAGGGAGATATCTTGGATAAGTAAACTGATAAATTTTACTTGTGCTTCGTACCTGAACAGGGATTGCCCAAAAGCAAAAACTGACTGAAATGTGAGTCCACAGGGTTTACAAATGTGCCTTTGTCTCTGCCCAGCGAGACCTGCAATACTCATGATATTGTCATGATCCGACTGCAAAACAAACAGGCAAACCCAGCTTCAGATGTATTTGTATTGTGTTAGGTTTTGTGATTAAAGGCTCATCTCCACACCCATGAAGCAGACCAGAGGCACAAGAGTAGGCAGGGGAACCCCAATAACCCAGGCAGATAAGTGAGTCCCCCAATTCGGCCCCTCCCAGGGCATCCCAGGAGGGTGTCAGCCCCATGGGCCAGGAGTGAGACCCATCACCACCAGTCAGGGGGCAGGACTCTCCAGGCCACCTTACAGGCTGAGAGGGGATACTGCCCGAACAGGTGGGGGGCTCAGCATGGGATGCAGGGAGGAGCATTTTGGGATTGTACAAGACTATTATCAGAGGATTAGATAGTCAAAGGCAAGGAAAAGGAGGGATCTGGGTGGTTTGGGGAGGAACAGGAATGGGAAAATAGAAAGATAAAGAGATAAAAGGGACCAGATGCCTATTATCAAGCTGTTGGTCAATATGCTTGTCTGGCCATGCCCTATGCTTGATTGCCTCAGTCTGTCCTGTATTCTCAATAAACTCCATTTCTGACTATTTTCCTGAGTAAGGGCCTTTCTTTTCAGCATGCATGTGTGTACATAGAGGCCTGAGTGCTAGCAGCCAGAATTGTGGACTACAGATCATAGGGACCATGTACCTCGGGTGCCAGCAACTTGAGAGACTTGAGTGGTGCATATTGGCAAGCAATCGCTAGCTAACATCCAGCTGGACTAGCTGCTGAGTATGACAGAGGCTTGGGAGCAAAGTGTTGTAGCAGCTGCAGAGACCAAAGTATATGTGTATTGTGGAAGTGTGTGTGTGTGTGTATGCCTATCAAGGATATATGTGCAGCTCAGTTTGGCTGCCAGCTGGACCTAGGAACGTGGCACTGTGGCAGCCTCACCTCTGTCAGGCTACCAGATTCAGCAATTTGCAATGAATTTTCTATTTGGTTTCTATGTATTATTAAACTGAATGCTATAAGCAGTTATACACTTACAGAGAAATGTAAGGGGCAATTTCAATCCTTTGGTTCAGATAAGAATTTCTCTTATACAAGAGACAATTTCCTCAAATATCAAAACTCAAGGGGTTCCTTCTGTGCTTTATAATACTTTTGTTCAAAAGCTGCAATCTCTGCAAGACCTAGTTGTGAAGTGTGGGAATGAATTTTGTACTCCATTTTCATTGAAATAACTTTTGGTATTGGATAAAGCTGTGGACAGCCACTTCTTCAGTCTTTGCTATGCTGGTTGTAAGTGTGGATTATTTGTGTAAACATTAAGCGAGTCATAGAAGTGTGGTGGTTGAAATCGAAGGGGGGAAACTACCTTGTGGAAAGGGAAAATTGTGCAGAGAGAGGATTTTTAGTATAAAGTTAAAAAAAACCCAACATCTATTTGCCATTTGAAATTACAGCAAGCTATATCCCCAGGTCTTTCTGAAATGGGAAGTCGATACATCTAAGCTTTTATACCACACCCATGATAATTAGGATTTGGCACAATATGCTACTGAAGTTGGCTGTTACAGTTATTTCTACAAAAGAGTAAGCAATCAGAACAATCATTTCCATATCTTCTTTCAGAATAATACAGGAGTCATCAGTCTACAATAGCTGAGTTTTTTGTGGGAGATTTTGTTCATATCTTGCATTGTATGCTATATGATGAGACTGATATGACCGTTAGCTTATCACAGTTTCTTTGAAATTTATACCAATTTGAAGTAACAAGTTACACTCTTTACTCTTAACCTGAGTGAAAACAGAAACAAGTCTGAGAACTTCACTGACTTAGTTACTGTATTCTTAATCTGATTTTTTTCTCAATCTTCAAAAATGCATGTAGTTCATTATTTTGGCATAATGGGAAGGTTGTGAATGCATGAATTAGTCATTCAGTACTTAAAATAATCAAAGTGGGCCTATTAGGCTGAATCTACAGTCCATCTACCTTTCTCCTAACAATGCCTAGCAGAGGAAGGATAGATGCATGTAATAATACTTCTTTATGCAAACAGAGGTTTTAGAAGTATGCAGGGAATTCTAAGCTGAGGGTATCTTTCTTCTTGATAGCTCCTGATGGATTCTTTTTCTATGAATGCATTTAGTTGCTGTCTGATTCAGTGCAAATACTTGGCATCCACAAAATCTGTTGTCAATTACTTCGATGGTTTCAACTTTATAACATGATTGGACCAGACATAGTGTCTTTCATAAACTTTACTTTGGAGAATGGAAGACTGTGCAAAATTGTATTGGTTTTGTGTAGCAAGGTTCTGGTAGCAGAGCTACAGGGGTGGCTTCTGTGAGAAGCTGCTAGAAGCTTCCCCCTTGTCCAACAGAGCCAATGCCAGCCGGCTCCAAGATGGACCCACCACTGGCCAAGGCCGAGGCCATCAGTGATTATCTGGGATAATGTATTTTAAAAAAGGGGAACAAAACCTGCACAACACCAGGAGAAATTGAAGTCGGAGAGAGGAGTGAGAATATGTGAGAGGAGCAACTCTGCAGACACCAAGGCCAGCGAAGAAGGAGGGGGAGGAAGTGCTCCAAGCACCGGAGCAGAGATTCCCCTGCAGCCCATGGAGAAGACCATGGTGAGGCAGGATGTCCCCCTGCAACCCATGGAGGTTGATGGTGGAGCAGATATCTGCCTCCAGCCCGTGGAGGACCCCACGCCAGAGCAGGTGGAGGCACCTGAAGGAGGCTGTGACCCCATGGAAAGCCCACACTAGAGCAAGCTCCTCGCAGGAGCTGTGGCCTCCATGGAGAGAGGAACCCATGCCAGAGCAGGTTTGCTGGCAGGACTCGTGACCACGTGAGGGACCCATGCTGGAGCAGTTGGTGAAGAACTGCAGCCCGTGGGAAGGACTCACGTTGGAGAAGTTGCTGGAGGACTGTCTCCCGTGGGAGGGACCTCATGCTGGAGCAGGAGAAGAGTGTGAGGAGTCCTTCCCCCAAGGAGGAAGGAGCAGCAGAGACAACGTGTGATGAACTGACCACAACCCCCATTCCCCATCCCCGTATGCCACAGCGGAGGAGGAGGTAGAGAAATAGAGAGTGAAGTTAAGCACAGGAAGAAGGGAGGGGTGAGGAGAAGGCATTTTAAGATTTAATTTTTACGCCTCACTATCCTACTCTGATTTGATTGGTAATAAATTAAATTAATTTTCCCAAGTAAAAAAAGTTTTACCCATGATAGTAATTGATGAATGATCTCTTGACCGACGATCCTTTCATTATTTTTTCCATGATCCTTATCTCGACCCACGATCCTTTCATTATAATTTTTTCTCCCCTGTCCAGCTGAGGATGGGAGTGATAGAGCAGCTTTGGTGGGCACCTGGATTCCATCCATGGTCAATCCACCACAAAAACAAAAGTAACTCGAGAACTAATTGGTAGCTGTCAATAAAGTGATTTACAAATGATCTAGTAAGCATGGGCTTTGCACCTCATGCTGTGACTACACTGAAGGCTGCTTTTGAAAACATGTGATTATCTAACTTTTACTGGCTTGAGATATATGATCCCACATCACTTTTCAGATAACAATCACAGAGCCAGCTAAATAAGTATACATCATTTGTTTAGAAATGACTCCATGTGATTTGACTAAGAACGCACAGACCCTCTGCGGACAAATCAGGAGCAGAGCTCAGCCTTCCTAAAGCTTTGTCTATGTTTTTGCTATGTAAAAACCATTCCTTTATTCAGTGCCTATCCCAGCTCACTTATTTTTGTCATATCTTACTGTCTGGTGTTCATTTATATCAGATTTAGCTATAAGCAAGCAGAGTATTTATTACTCCAATTACTTTATTAGGTATGGCTAGGCAGAGAAGTCCTTGAATGCAAGGACCTACCATACAGTTCACATAAACATGTATTCATTTTTTTAAAGGGGAAAAATGGCTTTCATTTCTGGCTGATAGAATTTATCTATGAGATGTGAAAATCACAAACATATTCATCACAATCCTTTATTTTCTGGTCCTATTAATGGGTGCATATTCTCACTGTGATTGCATCCTGTTTCTATCAATTTATATACAGGAATGATATGTTCTTTTCTATTAAATATTCTGAAGAAAACATATTTTCCAACTCACAATCCTTCTCGTACTATAATGAATCTATTTTATTACAGTTGAACGCATGCTACAGAATGTCCATTTCTATTATATTGAAATTCAGTGCAAAATACCTTTCATTAAAATATAGCATCTGCTTGTAAAGCAATATGCACTCTTACAGGGAAAACAAAGAACCATGCACCTGTGACATTGATTCAGCATTTGAAGTGACAAAGAATTTCCTTAAAAAGAAAGAGTAAAGTGTTAAGGATTAAAAAAGACATAAGGAAAAAAAAAATCACTGCACACTTTTCCATTTGCAGGGATAATTAGTATTTTTTAAATAATGGTACTTCACTGCATTTCAATGTACGTTTAACTATGTTCTCATCCTCTGAATCAAAAGTGTTTCTGACTTCAGCTCAGAAGCATAGCTGCAGATGCCATGGAAATCTGCTGGCCTGGAGTGGAGGTAAGTTGTATGTAATTACCTCTCTCACCTCCACCGCTTTGGACCCAGACTTGCCATCCACTGGCGGTGCTACACTTCATAGCAAGTTGAAAAGCCACAGTGTAAGCTGTTCGCTTTCTGATTCTGTTCTGTGCCATTAGACTGCTGCCAGTCAGCTGCTCCAGTGATCTACAATAAAATGCAAGTTATAAAATGCTGTGATAGTTATGTGAATAGACTTTTTTTTTTTTTTTTAATGAGATTATATTCTTTCCTAGATAATGGAAAGGAATTTCTGTGGAAACAGGTTATTAGAGGTTAATACATTGAGAAAAAAAACAAAAACCAGAAAAGCTCAACCCTATTCTTTCAGATGAGTGTTGCACGGCTTAAGCAGCGTTCAGCTGTATTAGTGTGATGCACAATCATGTTCCCTTGACACTAGCCCAACAGTGTGATAGTGCTGTAGAGACTAACATCTCTCAGACATACTCTACTAGTCTGTGTAACAGGAAGATCAGATAGCTGAGGACTGATAAAAATTACTAATGGATTCATCCTCTGAAATCTAAGAAGAAGAGATACAGCTGCCTGGCAAGCAAGGGGAGGGGAGCTACAGTATTTGCTTCCACAGCACCAGTCAGAAGGAATAAAGGGAAAACTTAACAGTGTAAACTGACAGCTGCTGACTCCAGGCTTTTAGTAGCCTAGCAGGTGCTATGCTGAGCAGCGCACAGTGACGGTGGAAGGGTATAGACGAGTGGAATGAACCAGAGAGTGGCAATTGCATGTAGACTGGGGTTTGAGAAAGGCCACTGATCCAAATTATTCCAGTGAAATGGAAGTTAAATGCAGCAGTAGTACAAAGCAGTTCCTTTGCCTTATGAGCAGATATCATATAAGACTACAGATCCCTCACTGACCTGCAGAGGCCAGAAATGGTACTCACAGTCAGCGTGTAAGGACATATAAGCATCCAGATGGAGAAAAGTCAAATAGATGTTTATCTGCATGAACTAACAAAACATTCCTGAGACTGTGCCTAGCCACATTCTCCTGGTGATCCTGGAAGAACCATTTTCTTTCTCTTTTCCCATCTTTGAGTCAGAGTTTTGACATACCATACAAAGTTGGAGATATGGCATGGTGTAAGGAAACCAAATATATGTCACTCCAGGCTAGAAACACTGTGACTGTGAGCAAATGTCACAGGACCTGTGCTGGGTTGATCCTGGCTGGTTAGCTAAGCACCCACACAGCCACTTGTCAATCCCCTTCCATCCCCCAGAAAGATGGGGAGAAAATAAGAGGAGCAAAAGAGAGGGAAGATGTGGGATGTGAGAAAGACAGTTTAATAAATTAAGGAAAGAGGGGAAAAAAAAACCAAAAACAAAAAAACACCACAAGAGATGCAAAGGCAATCACTCATCACCTCCCACAAGCAGACCAATGTCCAGCCAGTCTGCAAGCAACAAGAAAATCTTTTATTGTCAAGTATGTGGTACAAAACATCACTTTGGCCAATTCAAGTCAGCTATTTCCTCCCAACTTCTTGCCCTTTCCCCGCCTACACACTGAGGGTCAGACTGGCTAAAAGGGAAAGCTTTGATGCCATGCAAATACTATTCAGCAGCAGTTGAAACGTTGGTGTGTTACCAGCACTAGTTTAGTCACAAATCCAAAACACAGCACCGTACAGGCTGCTATGAAGAAAGTTAACTCCATCCCAACCAGACGCAGTGCAGAGTGGTCCAGCTTGTCCCAGGATACCAACACTGCTCCTTCCACTCTCGTTAGCACTACCCACATCTGACTTGGTGTGCAGGTGTGTTTCCAGTTCAAGTAAGATGGAAATTCAAGTCCCAGGAAAGCTGGTGAGCTTGTCAGTCTTTTCTTTTTGGGCAGGCTCTTTGGGAGCCACATGTGGTCTCTGGATGTCTTTGAAGAAGCTGACTGAAGACAGTGGTGTGGGGAATAACCTGCCAGTGCCTTAAACTGAAAATACATCCTGTTTCACACTGAATTGTTGCTTCCTGGTGTAGGTCAGGATAACGTAACTCTTTGTACCAATTTTCTCATGAACAACCTTGTCAAAACGATGTTATTAACCAGGTCATTCATTATTAGTCATATATTCACTTCCTTCTGTGGGAATATCTGCAAAACTGCCTATGAACCAGACTCCTCAGATTAGCCCTGGCTTCCCTGGGGAAGGGGAAACTCTGCAGGCATCCCTGAATGTACACACACATGGCTTCATCAGAGAGAGCACTGATCAGGAGAGGGGGGAAGGGAGGTGAGAGAATCATCTCTCACAGTGAGTTCACAGTGCAGATGTCAGCCTCCCAGCTGCTTGCATGGTAAGAAAGGCCCAGAGATGCTCAAGATTAGCACATCACCACATGCATCCAGTAACCAGGGAATTAAAAGCCAAACAAAAGGCTCTATGGGCGTCTATAAGCTTTGCAGGCGGCCAATTTGTTAGCACTCTCTCCCTATTCCCACACTATTCTCCATCCTTTTCCCTCTGCACTTAAAGATGTAGACAAGGCATCTCACGGAGCCACTCTTAGGGACTTCACCCCCAGTCTGCCCCATCTCAGGGCTATCACTTGTCCCCTCTCTCCTGCAGACTGGGCAGCCAGGAAAGTGAAAGAGCAGGGAGCTGTTGGCTTAAATGACAGTCAACTGTGTTTGACAATGCCTGTCTTCTTTCACCATACAAATCTCAGAGTCAAGTCTCTCTGTAAGATATCTGTTTTCAGAGTATTTCTAGAAGATTAGGAGACCAAACCCTTTATTTTAAATACTTAAGAGGTTTCTTCTCATCACAGCCACGGAGTTTTATTCCTTGGCATCTAACCATTAACTCCTGTTCTTCACTGTGTCTGTGTAATTGTGGAAAGGAAAGCTGTTTTACCTAATGCTTTTACCTGCCTTTTCTACTAATAAAGGATGCAAGTGCCCTTGGTGGCACATGTCATGTCTCTCCTCTTTTCTAAGGATTTAAACTTTCATTTTCTATCTACCAGCACTACAGACATGCACAGACTTGAGAAGGGTTTCTCAAGAGTCAGCTAACAAAGCTGAAGCAACAAAATCAGGTGCTCTGTCAGAAAAAGGCTCTTTTTTTCCAAAACAAGTGACTACCAACTGGATTTAGGCTATAAATACTTCTGCAAACATTTTAATTCTGCTCATCCACTTAAAATTATTCACACATGTAAGAGCATGTAGTATCAGGACTTTACACTATAAACACTCACAGAAAATAAACAGATACTGTGTACTTTTTTTCTTTTTTTCAATTACAAACCAAAGGTTCTGGGTGTAAAGGAATGAAAGATATACAAAAAGAAACTTGTATTTTCTTTATCAACTGAAATTATTTGAACATCAGGAAATTAACAAATAGAGAATCAAGGCAGTTCTCAACAGCCAGATAATATTTTATTATTCACTTAACTCAAGGCACTCATTAGTTCTCAACTTTGACTCCTAAATTTGTCAAAAATACCACATTAGACATCATTTTGCATAGCAACATTTTCTATTTCCCTATGAAAAATCTGTTTTCCAATTTGCTAGAACATGAACATATACTGAATTACCATTCATTAGAAAACAAACTAAATAACAAGAAACAATGCTAGTAGCTGTCTTTTATAGATAATAGAGATGGCATACTGAAGCTTTAAAAATAATACATTGTTTTGCATCACCACAACTCTGATTACAAAATAGCTCCCCAGTCCAGCTTCCTTAACTTAAACAGGACACCATATAAAGGTGTAGCAAAACACCTTGCTGAATTGCAGTTTCTATAATTGGTATATTAGGTAACATTAAATATGTAGTCATTCCAATTTTAATAATAAAAATAATAATTAAAACTATGAGAAGAAAAATTACAGCACCCTGACTTTATATTTCTCAGGATTATATCCCTAACAAAATCTTTACTACACATTTAGAAGATATTATAGAAAGTCAATGCTACTGTTCCAACAGCATATTTTCATTACAGAGTAAGTAATGACATAAAGAGGTTGCTGTGTCTGTCAGGTTGGAAGAGTTATAGTGATTATAAGTGGAGGAAGAATGTGTTGTATCTTCTAACAGTTCATTTTCATTTTCTTTATTAAGGAAAATAGCTAATGCTTTCCTTTATAGATTGCAAAGCATGGTGTAGGGGAAGCAGGTATCATGTTCCTGTCCTTACAGATGGGGAAACTGTAGAAGAGAAGTAAAAGCTACACCTATAGACATAAACTAAATAGGGCCCCAGAAATATAGTAAAACACAATCATCTATGACAAAGGAAAGGCAGGTTCCAAATCTATCTCAGTCACAGTTCAGGAGTCAGCACAGGCTTTGGACCATTACTCTGGAGATCTTGCACATTTTGAGAGTTAAAAGAGTCAAATAATAAAGATATGGGCTATTCTAGTTGACTTCCTTGGCAGAAAATGATCCTGGGCAGATTGAATTTACTACTGAGCCTATAGCCCAAGTGATGTTCTCAAAATCATCACCAGACAACCAGTACCAGGACAAGGAAAGACAGCAAAGCAAAGGCATTCTTGAATCAGCCTAATATACTGCCCATGTGAACATGACTCATTTTTTCTTAAAAGTTCTAAGTATTCACCCTCAGATATTAGGTGAAGAATACTGCAACACATTTTAAACTATATATTTATCTAACTAAATGCTGTGCTTGTAGCATTTAAAGGATGTTGGGGAAATCTCAAGCACAGATACAGGCTGGGCAGAGAATGAATTGAGAGCAGCCCTGAGGAGAAGGGCTTGGGGCTGTTGGTTGATGAGAAGCTCAACGTGAGCCAGCAATGCACGCTTGCAGTCTAGAAAGCCAACCATATCCTGGGCTGCATCAAAAGAAGTGTGACCAGCAGGTCAAGGGAAATGATTCTCCCCCTCTATTCCACTCTTTTGAGACCTCACCTAGAGTACTGTGTTCAGCTCTGGAGCTTCTAACATAAGAAAGACATGGTCCTGTTAGAGTGAGTCCAGAGGAGGGCCATGAAGATGATCCAGGGGCTGGAGCACCTCTCTTGTGAAGACAGAATGAGACAGTTGGGATTGTTCAGCCTGGAGAAGAGAAGGCTTCAGGGAGATCTTATAGCAGCCTTCCAGTACCTGAAGGGGGCCTACAAGAAAGCTGGAGAGGGACTTTTTATAAGGGCATGTAGTGATAGGACAAGGGGTAATGAATGGCCTAAAGCTGAAGGAGAGTAGATTTAGATTAGATATCAGGAATAAATTCTTCACTGTTAGAGTGGTGAGGCACTGGAACAGGTTGCCCAGAGAAGCTGTGGATGCCCCCTCCCTCGAAGTGTTCAAGGCCAGGTTGGATGGGGCTTTGAGCAACCTGGTCTAGTGGAGGGTGTCCCTGCCCATGGCAGGGGGGTTGGAACTAGATGATCTTTGAGGTCCCTTCCAACCCAAACCATTCTATGATTCTATCATTCTATGATATTCATTTTGCCCATGAAAAAGGGCAAGTAGTTTGACACTACTGAAAGCTTCAGCTTAGTCAAAGGAATTTGGATTAGGTGGGTTCAAACACTCTCAAGCTTTGGCAGAGTTCTTTTGTCCAATGTTTATGTTTATCGCATAAATGGGCTCTAAGATCTAGATCTGGGTTTTGAGCTGGGCTTAAATATGAAGTGTGGACATAATACAGAAGTAGGATGGTTTCCTTGGGTTTTTTTGTTTGTTTGTTTTGGGTTTTTTTGTTTGTTTGTTTTGTTTTGTTTTGTTTTGTTTTGTTTTGTTTTGTTTTTAAATATGTATACAGCTATTCAATTGCACGGAGTTGATGAAGACTTACTGCTTTTTTAGAGTTACAAATTGTACTATTGAAATTTTTACTGTGTTAAAATGTTTCAGTCACTTTACAGATAAATAAATAATATTTACAGTAGCATTTGAACTGGGACATGCTTGCCAATTTTGTTGTTCATGAATACAAATCTTATTAAAAAAGAGACTTAGGGCTTTTTTTTTTCCTCCTTTTGATCATTAATTGTAAGTGCTTATGACACATAATATTCTTTTGGTGGTGGTGTTACTCTTTTGGTGCTCTGGGAACTATAATTTTCTTTCATAGTGGGGGATACAATATTTATTGTTTGTATTTATAGAGTTAACAGCGGCTGACTCTCATATATATTTTTCTAAGCTTCTCAGGTCTTGAGTCATCAAAATCACCGAGGGAGAGATTTACAGTAAATCAAAGCAGACACTTTCTGTACTTGCTCTTCCCCTCTAACTATGTTGTGTAAGTCTTGTTTAAATGTGCTTCTGGAGGTAATTTTAGTGTGGGTATATTTAGTTCCCTTTATATTTTCAGCAATCTTGATAAAATAAAAGATCCCCCATGCACAATAAACTCGTATTTTCTGTACTCAGAAGTGAAGTGTAGTGCTTGAAGCTGCCTCAATTGCATTGGTTTGAAGGATATTATATGTTATTTTTTTTACTTAACCACAAAGAGCCTGAGTCAATCTACTAAGGCCATAAATTTAGAAATGCTGTCAGCCAAATTTTGTTTTCATCTCCACTAATGTAAATTACCTTTAACTTCAGTGAAATTACTCCAGATTCACACTGGAAAGAAGATGACCAGATTTTGACTGCCTAACTCAATGTTCTTTCTTACCTGAGTATATTACAGCTCTAGTTACGGTGTTAAGTATTTTTTGGAAGGCCTGGATGTGAGACAGGAAAGTTCAAGATCAATTTTCAGCAGTGACATGTTTTCTTACCCTGTGTTTCACTGCGCAGATGGGAAGAGCTTGGGGAGGGCATGAAGTTCAGTCATATCTGGATAAAAGCATTAACTGCAAAATTGTTACAGATCCTCAGCACATTTTGTAGGTGGCCTTTTTCTTTCACATTTGCTTTTGAAGTGCAAGGATATCACCGGATATAATCCTGAGAAATTTCAGTCTCAATTTTATTTACATGTGTAAGGGGAGTTAGACTAATGCACTTATGGGAAAAAACAATACTTTGCGGTTATTTTTTTTACTACAGTTGTGAATTGATGTGTAACTCCAGAAAGGGCTGTAGTTCCTCAAGTTGAAGTCAGCTGGAATATGTGCACTGTAAGTCAGCTTTGCCATCCTTAAAACCCCAACTCAGATGACTTCTTATTCCGGAAGCACTTGAATGCTGGAAGTTACTCAGTTTTCAGCAGAAGAGGTCCTCAAATACCTTAAGTCTTGCTCTGTGTCTGTCCAAGAGTGCCAGAGTTTTAACAAGACTGGACAACTTTGTACTGCTTTGGGCAGGCTTGGATTTATAAATGAGATGCAACGTTACTGGGAACCTTGAAAGAGCTCTGTCTAGCAGGCATGCTATGAACAGACTTACACAAAATTCAGTCACACTTGCCAGTTTTTGTAAGACTTGGTGTGTTTCAATGCTCTCCTTTTATATGTAGGGTCAGTGGTTAGAGCATTAATTTGATATCCAGAGGACCTGGGCTTCAGTCACCTTCTCTGCCTGAAATAACTCAAAGCCACTTTTCCTATGATTTGCCCTAACTCAGAAGCAATTGGGTATGTGCGGCCTGGGACAGTGAAGGTAAATCTTATTTTAAGTCCTATCTTAACAACTATTTGAACTCATTTTAAAGCAATATAACTTTGGAAAAAAAAACCTACTGAAATACACATTGTACTACAGCAAGAAGACGAACAAAAGGGAAAGAAGGTGAGGGAGAGAGAAGGGTGACCAACTCCACAGCTGAAGTGTGCATTGCGTAGGTGATGGTGGTAAGTTCTGGGTTCCAGCTCTTGCTCTAAGGCCCTAAACCTCAACAGATCTTGGAAAAAATAAATGAAGCATAGTTAAATTTATCTGTGAGAATTAAACACAACTTCAAGGGGTTTTGTTTGCTCTGCTAGTTTAGACAAGCTGCTTTTTCAGTGTTTTAAAATTACAGATGTCATATCAGCATGCTGGTTATTAGGATTATCTTCTAAGGTTCTTACCTATCTCTAGCTTCTGGCTGCAAAGGTGTCTAAATGTTACCGTATTCAGTGCTGTGGTATCCTGATGCTTCCTTAACATTTTTGTTTGTCTGCATGTCTGTTTTCCCAGTCTGGCTTCACTACCTGTAATCATGAGGGATCACTCTCACTGTATTTCTCTAGGAACAGTGTCAGGAAATATACAGCTTTTATACCCTTCCAGGTAATGTGAAACATTTATCTGCAAAATATGTGGAGATATCTTAGATTTCCTAAGAAAGCTACTAAACCAAAAAAGAACACCTGTTTAACAAAACAAATAGAAACCTTCTGGCCAGCATCACGAAGCAGAAGCTACAGTGCCAGAAGACACAGATGCTCATAGAGTTTGCATAAATCTCAGAAATTTGGGCTAGTCAGAAAAATTGAATTTCAAGGGCATAGCTGTGATGGACTGGGCTACAAATTTGAGCTGGAATTACTGTATGCTGAGAATGGAACTTGACTGTATGTCAAAATTGAGAACATTTTGGGCTGGGTTTATGATGATGTTTATCTAGCTTAAGAAAGAAAATAAATTGTCCAAAGCACTTCTCATGTGCTTCTCATGCAGAGGTAATGCACTAGGCAAGCAAGTCTGCCACTCTGCTTGTGGCATGTATGCAGAAATAGGACAACCACCTGTGTTTATCTATTGAAGTTTTGATCATGACTCATTGAAAATGACCTTGCATTCAGTCTGCATGGGGTAGAAGAAAGTTAGTACTTAAGCAACTCACCACGTATCCACCTAATTCACTAATTATTGCTAAATAAGTTACACTCTGACTAAAAAATTAAATATGACATAGTGAAAACAGGCAAAAGACCTTAAAACGTTTTGAGAGAAATTCACAGAGAACTTCTGCCTCGTCACAGTGTACAAGCATGACAGCGGAGTTTCTTGCATGCCAAGCAGAAATAGCATTTTTCACCCATGGACTTCAAAAACCTTTTCAAATACCATTGCATTTATTTAGGTAAGGTTGACAGTAGGCACTGCATGTTTGTTTCAGGGGAGAGAGCAAAGGAATTGATTGGGTGGAAGCTAGAGAGGTCATGAAGGTGGGGAGGTCTTTGGAGAATATGAGAGAGGCTGATAGAGAAGTGTTTGAATGTCTGCTCAAAGAGAAATATGCCATTTCTGAACTCCGTTGGCTTTTCTGCAGCAATTCTCCTTTGAGATGAAGCAGGAAGATGAGGCAGAGTAAAAAAATAACTGTTATTATGATATGCTATTCATCAGATAATGGTTTAAAGAGAATATCCTATCAAATTTACTGGGTGAGGAAGAGTCTTCCATTATTAGGACTGGAGAGCATAGCCTTCCTGGCCCACCATTATATGCTTGGCAGCAAAACATGGGGCCAAAAGCAGGTGAGTATTCATGTTCAAGAGGAATAGAGAAGAGAGGGAAGAGAGGAATGAGGTCCAGATGGGGAAGGGGCACACACCTGCCTGGCCCACCAGTAGGGGAAAGCAGAAGATAACACTTTACAAACATCCTGACGCAAATTTGTTCTGTCAGATGTGCCTCTGTAGTAGGAATCAAAGGAATTCAAGTGCTTCATCCTACTTTTTCTTGAAGTACTGAGCCTCTCTCCTTTTTTGCACCCTGCTTTCCAGGGGCAGCCTGAAGGTGAGCCCTTTGTTTTGGCGGAGATTTACAGACCCCAGGATCCTACTGCTCATGAGCCGCTGAACTACTACAACATATACCGCTGGCTTGAGTACACATACATTAGTCTTGCTAGAAACCTTTATTTTAAAGAAAGAAAAAATGAAAAGAAACAAAACAACAACAAAAAAAAGAATCAAACTTCAGTGATTAGATTCCAGCTGCTGAGTTTCCAGTCAAACTCCCAGCACATGTGTTTGTGTTTTTCCATTTATATCAGAATTTACTGTGAAAAGGGGATGTAACCTGAGCAATGAAACTCCTTTTTTTCTAATAAGTTGCACATGTTTACGTGAGTACTCGAACTACCCTGTGCCATGATATGATTAGGTTGACAAGAAGTAAATAGGTAGGTATCTCTCTTGCTAGTTGCAATGTGATTTCTGTCTTCACAGTACTGTTTAATGCTGTGATGTATTAAAAGGAAGATAAATACAAAGCGGGTATGTCTGACCTGTGTCCGGTGCTGTTCTTTATTAATAATCAGATCATTGACTTAAATTACTTTGAGGCTCTTCACGCTAATGAAAGAAGCAATACAGACGCACACTGACGTGAATTGGTCCCAAGGTGTTTCCTGAACTAGTGAACTTGTCCAAAGGAAGAGCAGCAGAAGGTATTCAACCTGTATTCCCAGCTCATCTGTTTTCAGCTGATGACTAAGAGACTTGGGAAGATTTTCCTTGCTTCTGTCTCTAAAGGAATAAAGAGAGTAGAAGAGAATCTTTTACTCAGCTTTTAGCAGCAGTTCCTAGAGTAGTGTGCGGTAAGATATATTCTCCTTTGAACAGATTTCCAATAAATCTGGAAAGGCACAGGGGGTAGAAAAGATCAATGAACCATGCTGAGTTACAGAATGACCTTACAGCCCACAGGAAGAAGATCTCATTGGTGTTTATTTTTAGATGACAACTGTGTAGGACTGACTTTTTTTTTCCCTTTTTTTTTTTCTTTTCTTTGGCAAAGGCACTAAGAACAGAAGTGGCATAAATAACACCTATGGTGATTCTGAATATACCAGAAAAGAATTCAGTTAGGCCTCCAGCCTCCTGTTAATATACACACCCAGTTAACATCATTGTAAATTTAACCATGTGCAGTGGTTAAAGAACAAAGCTTATGTCAAATAAATGACACCGCTGGCTATTTTGCATACAGTTGGAAGCAAAGGCTTGCCTCATGAATGAGGTCAGGTCTCAAGGTTCATGCACAAGTTTGGAGAGAGCTGTGGAAATAAAACATCAGGTGCAGCAGCAGTTGGCACTGACACAGGTTTTCACTGAGCCTTTAGAAAGACGATGGAAAGCAGAGGTAGTTTCAGAAGAAATTGTTAAATAAATTGAAAGGAATGAAAGAAGAGATAAAGAGTAAATTCTGCAGTCACACTTTAAGAACATTTATTTTCCTATTTATTTAGACAATTCACTTTTGAGGAAAAAATAAGAATTACAAAATGTACACTCTTAGAGCACAGCTTGCTTTTTATTTCTGTGAGAATACAGTGAAAATTCCACCTTAATTTTGGCTAAACAAGGAGCAGCGTCTCGACAGTACACTTTCCATGATGTCTGTTTTTATGATTTTTTCATGAATTACACAATATTAATTTTTTTCTTGAAAACAGCTCGAGGAGTTGCTCTTTTTTTCCTTTTTTTTTTTTTTTTGGTTATTACTTAGTATCTTAGTTTTCATTAAGTAGCAATGAAGTACCAAGCACTTATGCTTGCAGATTTCATGTTGAAAATGTGGCCCGACTTTACCTCTTGATTTTAGAATAAAAAATAAAAAAAAAAGGCAAAGAAAAATAAATCTTAAACTCTTCTTTATTCATTAATATTATTATTATTTATAATTTATTTAGATCTATGACATTTTTACTGTTATTTAGATATATCACGATGTATGCCTATTTATCTGCCTGGAATTATTAATGCTTTCAGTTGTAGTATTGTACTTTTCCCTGTTTAGCATATTCCATTACAACAGGCACCGTAAAATCAGAGTGCCTTGGTTATGTGTTGAGTGTTGTTGTGATGGAAATGAAGGAGCGAGCTGCTTATGTGAATACAGATATCTGAGCACAGACTAAGCACAGACATTAATATTGCACTCCTTAAGGGGAGCAAGGAGGACTCAGACACAGCAGGAGCAGCTGCTGTCAACATGGCTGCGAACCCAAACGCTGCTTCTTGGGAAGGGGGAAATGCAGCAGTTCTCCGTATTTGCACTCCGGTATATTTGGATTTAGGCACCAATTTTCCACGATTAACGTATCTGATCCTGAATGCATTTGCAAGCCTTTTCTGATTGAAGTGAGCATCCGTGGGAGCTCTGGGAGCTTTACCTTGCAGACTTTCTTTTCACGTTTCCCATTTCAATGATTTGTCCCACAAGGGAACAATTAACTTTGTAAAAGAGATCAGGGGGAACTTCTTCCCCTCTTTTTGGAAATTCATCTGAGCAACAGGAGAAAAAGAGAGGCATAGTCCTTAAGGTGCTAAATAATTCTTTAAGTCTTTGAGAAAAGGAAATAAGCGATAAGAGAAAATCATGTGTGTATGTATATATTTATTTGCTTAAAACATAGTAACATGTGAGAGTCATTCTGTGAAGACATAAAATTATGATCCAATTAAAACCAGATGACAGAGGAAAAGAAGTCATTCTGAGTCTAGATTTAAGCTTAATGTCTCAAACTCATATAAACTCAAAATTAAATATGCTGACATATAAGTTTTTTTCTTTAATTTAAGAGTAAACTTCTGCTTGTGCTTGAAAGGAGACCTCAATGTGTTATGTTTTGCATACTTTTTCTGCTTTGTATTAAAAAGCAGAATAAGAAAGAAATGAAAAAAATCTCCTAAAGAAAATGGGTGTGAAAAAAAATTGAGCATGTGTTCTCTGCAAAGGACAGTATTAAATCTCATAGATTAAAATGTAACATAATTTAATAATAAAGCAAAACCCCAAAATATTCTGTTTATGGCTCTTGAGAAATGCTGAGTATGATACAGAATCTATTTATTCTATAAGATGATCCATTCTCTTATGAGAAGCTATTATTCTCTGTTAAGTTCTGTAAGATCTTACAACATATTCATACAAAATTCAATTTCTATCACCCCTGCTTTGTTCAATGGAACTTTTCCAAAAGTTTCATTTCGCAAAACAACAGCTGTTCCAATAGAAAGGAAGTCCTACTAGAAGCTGTAGAACTCTGCTCAAAAGTTTCATGGTCACAAATAGGACAGACATATAAGTGTTAGTTACGATTTTGTGCTTTGTTCCTGAAGCCGACATAGTATGTTTGTGTCCATATAATTAAACTCTTTTCCTGCCAAAACGCGGTAACAACATCCAGACTGTCTATTGGGAACTGTTTCCAACCCATGCATTCCTCCAAAGCATACCCAGGCATTTCTGCTGTTTGGTATGGTAGTTTAGTAGTTTTGCTAGTTCTCCTGGCCCAGACATATCAGAAACCAGGTAACAGTTTAGTAATATAAATTATTACATATCAGTATCCTACTCCCTTTTAATTTGCTGAAGATATATCTGTAAAAATTAGATAGCATATACCTTAGATAGGAATACAAATGAGTTATGGTTAGTGGGTAGGAGCACAACAACAGGGATGTGCAACTATGTTTTCCAGTGAGGAAGGAGACAATGCTCACCTTTGCCAGAGACAGTTCTCAGCCATTGGCACCCGCAATGCTGATTCTCTTCTGCTGACCCCACCTTGATGATTTCTGAGTTGTGTTTTATCTCCTTATAATGCTGTGACCCACTGACCACTTATTTTCTCAGCAGTCCAAACCGTCCTTCTGCTGTTTTGCTGAATCTGTTCCATTCCAATGACAAGGGACTGGGGACCCAGTTCTTTGAAAACGGCTGGAAGACATCCCTTCCCTTTCATTTACAGCTGTCTTAACCACGCTTTATTGCATTATTTTTGCTGTGTTCTATTCATTATGCTGGTTCAGCAGCTTGTTAGTTCAGCAATTCTGTTATAGTCTACAGATATTTTAAGGCCCAGCAGTTATGCTTACTCAGCAACTCTGTTAGCCTCTGTCCTACCCCAAGCAATGTCAGAGGCAGTTTTGCAGGGTTTAGCAAGAATTGTACCATTAAGTGCCCCTACCCCATGCCAATAGGAGAGATAAGTGATATGTTGGGTCCTGCCGCTGCTGAGCAATCCCCTCCCCAGAAAAAGCAAGCTGTGCTAAGGTCTGCTGGCTTGTGTTATTGTAGTGGCTCCAATTCCCTTCCTCTCTGAAAAATCAGGATCCCCTTTGGTATTTTGGATTTCGTCTTGCAGCTACCCAGCCTTATCATTTGAGTTTCAGGTCTGTTCACACATAGTCAAGAAAACAATTCTGAATCAACATCTTTCTGGGCCACCTGAACTCCTTGTCAGCAAACGTATTTCACATGGGACTGTGGGAAAGTCAGCATAGTCCCTTTCCTACATGGGGTTAGTCTTTACCCCTCCAAGGCACACGATGCCCACTTCATAACCTTATTCCGAAACCACGTGCAAGTGCTTTTGCCACTTCTAGGATGGGCAAGAAAGATTTTTGCATTGAGAAATTTCCTTAACTCCAGGTGAAGAGGTTGGGAAGGCACGTTCTGTCCCAGTGATTGCAGTACTGCACGTGGCTCCATGCAAATATGTTGCCGTATGGCTGGCGCCCGGGAAATCCTTTCCTATTCTGAAGGATTTGCTTACTGTTTGATCAAAGGCCGGAGCAGGGCAAAGAGCAGATGGTGGGTTCAGTGGCTGCAGTGTGACAGCACCAGGATTAGCCCCAGTGTGAACAAGCAGAGTGACAAGCCAAGAGGAGGAGGATTTGGTTGACAAAAAGCATTTCCACAGGTGACCTGCCGTAGAAATAGCATATGGTTAAGGAGCTTGCAGATTGCTGTATGGATTTAACATGGTCTGTGCTCCTTGGCACCAAATGTAAAAGGAAAGAATTAGAGAAAAAGCATCACCGAGAGAAATAATATTCTGTGTATGTTTCCAAAGGAACCAAAATATAAAATAAAAATAAAAGTAAATAACTGAAGACATCTCCTAACCCTGGGAAGCTGTGCTCCCTCACATGATTTAAACTGTATACAAGTGCCTCAGAAATTTCAAATATTGAAAATGTCTTCAAATATTAATAAATAAAGTATCATATTTATTCTACACCAGAGGCATGATGTGATACTTGATACGGTCAAAATATCTCCCCCCACCAATATTTGAATACCAGATGTAAATTTTTTGTGCACCTTAAGCCCCTTCTCACGTCTGCATGTGCAGATGGAAGTCATAATTTTGTGTTTTAATTAAATATAGAATGCGCACCCACTCTTTGCACATTAAATGTTAATGGCAAGAGCGTGACGTAAGTGTATATTTATTTTTTTTAATAAATGCAGTCCATGGATTTGAAGGTTGTGTTGACATCATAGACTATTTTCCTCCCAAGTTTTATTAATATTTTTTCAACCTGTTTCATATTTCTCTAAAATGAGGCCACTGCCACTCTCAAGTATACTTTCTGCCGGTGGTTACATTCAAATGAATAGCTGACAGAAGACTGAAGTAAACAAAGCGAAGAACATTTGTTATGCAAAACATAATGGTTACTGAAGTTAATTAAATTAAAAGGAAGGTCCTGGATATCCTTATGCTGTACAGAAGTTTCTACTGAACTGGGGTTTGATTTTAGTTTGGTTTGTTTTTTCTTACATACCAACTCCCTGATGTACAGTCTTTGCTCTTTTAAGTCAGTTTGTAGCTCACTGTCACTTAACAGGATTTTAACCCGAAATATGAAGCCTTTATAATGACCTTTAGACCCTACGTGTTCCTCTAATTTATCTTTTTAGCATCAATATGAGATTTTTCAGGTAAATAAAGTTATTTAAACTCAATTATTTTATCTAAATATAAGTACATTTTTTGCAACTTTTTTTTTCTGGGAAGTCTGTGAATTGAGCAGTATTCAAATATCTAATGTATTTCTCATAGTACCCTAAAGTTGTCATAAAAAATGAAAGAAAAAAAAACAGCAACCCACAACAAAACACAAAAAACCAAACGTTTTTTGAATAAGCTGTAGTGGTAAAAAAGAATTCAGGAGTTTTGAAGAGGGTAACAATCATAAAATAGGATAAAACCAAGGCAGATCTCAGGTTGTCTGGTGGGTTTGCTTTGGCTTCGTGAAGGTAGAGGCTCAGTGCGTAACTGTAGTTTGAAGAAGAAAACTTCAGAGGAAAGTAAGAGGTCAATGGGAGGGAAGGCAAAGAAGAAAGCGCAGGTAGAGGAAGGTTGGGGGTCAGTGGAGGAGAGGGGTGTGTAGGGGAGGGATCGGAATAGTGAACAGTCTTCTGAGCAACAGAGCCAAACGCAGGCTGCAGACCGAATTGCAGAAAAGTAGAAGTGAGAAAGTAAGCAGTCTCAATATTAGTATTAACAGGAACCACAGACCACAAACTCTACTGGAAACAATTACTATTATTGATAACAATAACAAATATTCTATTCTTGGCTATCTTCTCACAAGGATGTCATCTGGTGCAAGACACAGCTTTATACTGTGGATATATACATACACTTTGGGAGTTTAAAATGTCTAATTCAGTCTGCAAAGCTTTTTGAGCTACTCAGTGGTTGTTAGCAGCAGTTAGGACAAAATTCGTCTGTGGGCTGACTTCATTGTCTTTCCTAGCATTGTGCCGGTTAATACTTGGTCCCTGGTGCACACTGACCTAGATAAAATTTGAAAGGACACCCTTGAAACGAAGGGCTCTCTTTTCATTGTTCAGAGTGAATTATCACACCCCTTTTACAATATCATTGTTGTTATTGGTTTTTAATTTAAATGCATGAAGCACTCAATCTAAACTTTCCTCACCTTTGTTCCGTGTCCCATTCTGCTGCGTCCCTTTCTCAACAAGCATTTCCTTCTGTTTTCAATTGTTTCTAAAAAGCAAAAGACATACAACTAAATTAATTCAGAACTACACTTTCACTCATTCTTTTCCTGCTCCTCTTGCCACAGTATATCCACAGCTGAAAAGTTATTATTTCATGAAACAGCACATTGGTCTGATTACAGCCTAATTAATTATTAACACCTACAAATAAAATGCATTAAGACTGCCAAAAATTGCAGCCTTCATCAAGGCACCATGGAGAAAAGCATTAAGAATTATGTGGGTTACTTTAGTGGATTTATAAATTTTAAAAGTTCAACCACTGATGTTTAGTATTCCACTGAGAATTTTAATATCCCCAAAGAAAGAAATTTGGTGCTACTAGTTCCATTCTTTTAAAAAATGATCATTATTTTCCGAAAAGTCATATTTTTCCAATCGATTTCTTCAGTTTTAATGAAGCTGAAAATATTTCTCCCCTACATTCTGCTCGTGCAGCTGAAGCACAGAATTTAAGTGATTCTCTCTGGCTTAATGTGTCAGCGTCGGGTAATATTCACCCTGAGACACCGAGTGAGGCTCAGCAACGTGCTGCAGCAGACGTCTGTGCTACTCCTGCACAGCCACTTCCAAAACTTCCAAAGAGCCAAGGGGAAGAAAAAAGAAGAGAACTACTAACATACAAAATGCTTAACGTTTGAAGTGTGCTCCAGGTTTTGACTCTGTTGATGTCTTAGTATCTTCAAGTCCAAGTACAAAGTATGTACGGACAAGTGTGACAAGTTGCAGCTAACCAGAAAATGGTTCGTTATTCATAGCTCAGTTTAATGCTTTATAGCTTTCCGAGCAAAATCTGTCGTATTGTAAAGAGAGAGGTCATATGGAAAAGAATCTTTTAAAAATTGTAGCAGATCACATAAGCCCAGAGACACGCACGGCAGAGAACGCTTTGTGTTGTCACTTTGTGCTCAGGCTGGATCTGCAAGAACTAAAGTACGTGCTGAATTGTTAGTATCAGACCTAACCACTGCTGAATCTGGAATATCTCTGATCAGTACTACTTCATACTAAGCTTTCTAAGGAATATGCAGAGTGCAAGGCAGCTATTGAGGTGTTTTGTTTTAATTTTTTTTCTTTTCTCCTAATCTTTAATTTAAAATCTTTTTATTATCAGCATTCATTATAAAGAAGATGCTTCAGGAAAAATTGTGGTTCCCCCCCCCCCCCATAAATACCTATTAATAGAGTAGTTAGTGTGTATTTGTAGATGATAAAACCAAATGAAGCATAGATTCCTGGTAGAGAATTCTGCAGGGAGAAC
Source organism: Aramus guarauna (assembly GCA_013400195.1). Taxonomy (NCBI): domain Eukaryota; kingdom Metazoa; phylum Chordata; class Aves; order Gruiformes; family Aramidae; genus Aramus; species Aramus guarauna. The sequence continues at coordinate 605,207 of VXBL01003769.1, read as the reverse complement.
CTTATTGCGCAAATGTGAATGAATAGAAAAAAAGATCTTAATTTCCAAAGAACAGGAATAATTTCCAGATTTTCATATGTAAAGAAAAGCCACCATTTGAACACTGAATCATAAGATAAAAATGTAAAGCTGAAAATCAATTCAAGAGAAACCATCCTTCATGAAAAGCATTGCCTGTGAGCATTTGTAAAATTGGAAGGAATCATCACAGAGAAAGAAGCAGTCTTCTATATACAAATCCTATAGGACTTAACCTGCTAAAAATAAACACAAACAGGCTACCAAATGAGCCAGTCAACAGATGAACAGGACACAAATGGTTTGCATTGTCACCCAGCACTAAATGTAGCCAGATTTGGGCCTTACTAAGCCAAATACATTGGGGGTTGGGGGGGGGCGGAATCTTGGGGGGATATTTGTCAAAATATTTGATTTATTCTGTTTGCCAGGGTAAGACAGAAGAAAAGGGGAAACCAGCTCTTCATTGTTTTAAAGGTTATTGCTTCAAAATGCATCAGAAGCTGATTAAGTAGAGGTGAATGAACTTTTCAAAATGCAGGTTTCAAGTGAAAATTATTGCATAAAATTCTGTGAGGTAAAATACTTTCTTTTCACCAAGTATAATTTGTGGCAGTGGAATTCATTGCAAATAGGAGGTGTTAACTTAGAACAGCTCACCCAGTCCAAATCCATGCCAGCAAATGGGATAGTAAGGGGGTAACACCTGAAGTTGGTGTAGGTCTTGCCGCTTGTTTCGACAGGAGTTAGACTGGTTAGATTGGATCCCAGGTCCATCCAGTACGTCTTATTTTACAACAATCAGTGCCTCACAGAGAACAAGAGAAATATGTTTTGCAGATTTCCAAAGTGCAGGCTAACATCGTTTTGCAGCTGTGTCACAGGGCCAGTGGAGAGCAACCGGGCAAAAAACTATATTAAGCATTACCTGGGATAGAGTGAGTGGGATTATTTCCATGTCCCCTGAACCAGCAAGTGCTCAGAGATCTGAGTCAGCTCAGTCTGCATCTCCTATGATTGCTACAAATAGCTGAAAATACCAAGAATGATTCTTGGACACTTGAGCACTGTTATGTAAAAGTATTTTAAAGTAATTGGAAAAAGTGGAAATACTCATCTCTTTATGTCACAATTTCTCTGATGTCAATTTGTCGGTTTTGCTTTAATACACACCATTATCTCTTGTGGTTTCTTTGTGTGTATGTTGATAACATAATTATGTTTTTCTTTTCCTTTAAATATTTTGGTGGTTTTTTTTTTGTTTTTTTTTTTTTTCAATCTTCAAAGGCATCAGGTAGAACAGAATTGTTCAAAGGCCTGTAAATATTTTCAACCTGATTTCTATGCCTGCATGTTCTGCAAGAGGGAAATAAACTGATTGCTGGTTTAAAGATACACTTTCCCTTTAAAGAAGCAATGAAAGCTTGATCTGTTACATGTTTAACTTGGACTTCTTTAATGTGTGATTGATGCTAACCCAAAATCTTCTGCCTCCATCTTTGTTGCTGTAACTTCTAAGAAAGCACAGCTTCTCCAAGTTTTGTAAGAATCAAAATGTTTTGATTTTTTTCATTGAAATATATAGTATTCTGTTAGAAGGATTCGTGATTTTATTGTGCTATCCTTTGGAAAGTCATAAGCCTGAGATTTTTTTTTTTTATTTTTTTTTTCATTTATTGTGTCTGCCTAATCAGATACTAAGAATCCAAAGGACTTAAAATCTTCATACAAAATACAGGAGAATGCTGTCTACACATCTTCTACTAGTAAAACAGATTCCAGTAGCCCAAATTCTACATGTGGACAGGTACAGATGAGTGACAAGGTCAGCCACTTCTGTTTATATAGTCCCAGTAATCATAATAGCACCTAGTCTTGATTTAGTACAGATTTAAAAAGCGCTTTACAAAGGAGGTCAGGATGACTGAGAGATACAGCAGCAGAGAGAGGAAGTGACTTGCTCGAGGTCGTTCATCACTGTCACGAGTGGAGAAGGGACTCAAGAACTCTAGTTCGGTGCTTAAACTCAGGCGACACTCCTGGACTTACTATTACAGTTCAGTGTTACCCCAGGTGTATACTCACATTTATTCCCTGTTTTACATATAGTTATTTGATCTGCACTCATAACTCTTTTTATTTGTTTCCTAGGAGCACTGAGCATTGCACAAGGTTGCTGAGTGGAGTGGCTGCCAAAGCAGCAGATTTTGCAGTCACTGCAGCAGATTGAAAGTGATAATTGTGGAAACTGGGAACTGTAAAGTAAAAGAGGGATTAATCCAAACAGGGGATAGATGAATGTCACGTGCTCTTTGTAGCCTATCAGACAGTTGTGATCCAAAATTGCGCATATTGATTATTTGAAGCAGTATCTATACCAGGTCATGATCAGCTTTTTGGCTTGAATATATCCTTATGTGACATTTGTTCAACAATTTCAACTAATGAACAAATTTGTGAAAATTGCAATGTTTGCAGGTGATTCACAAACAATAAAAGTGAAAATAATGAATAAACCATTCACAGTAATGGAGCTTCGCAGTACTAAGAGATCTTTTGACATTTCTTATATGGAAAAACCCTGATGTAAAATTGAATTGTCTTTTATCGCTTTTTGCATTCCCCCCATCCCCCCTTCAGTGGAATTAAAAATCCATAAGTCATAGAATCCATATTGGTGCCTGAAATTTGAAGAAATAAAAGGCACAACAGAAGGAAATGAACAAACTGTGTTTGTAATGATGCTGTGCATGTGGAACAACATTTATTAGTCTTTCTGTGAAGGAAGTTTATTCACAAAGTGGTTAATGTTTGATTTATTGAGATAGTTATATTTTTCATTTATACAGAATAGTAAATCATTTGGGGGATTAATTTTATGTCTCTTGGTACCATGTATTAAAGGGTTCTTTAATCCTAAAAGGATTGTGCAAAAGCACATCAGAAAACAGGGCACACCTCAAGTTATGGGAGTTTTCCAACACTGCCATAGTTTACAGCAAATTATGGCACTCAGGTTTTTTAAGTAATTTCAGAAAGTCAGAAGTTATCCACTACTTGCATATATCCAGTTGGCAAAAAATGTCATCTTTGGATATAAGTTTTTACACGCCTTATTATTGAGAAAGTACTGCTTTTCAAGAAAACTTAAAGAAACATGTATAAAAATACTCTGGAGACAAGGTATAAAAACAAAATCATTGTGGATCTTGAAATGAAATTAATAATAACATGTACTATTTAAAATACATCAGCATTGAATTTAGGAATCCATTACTTTAGAAGAATAACACATGCTATCAATATATGAAGCTAAAATATTTTTAATTTCTAAACATAATAGCTAAGTTGAATATAGGTTGGATTTCTAAAACATAATTTTTCATTTCTGGAAAAAAATTAACTACCTCAATTTTTCTTCTGATAGCCAAAAAAAAAAAAAAAAAAAAAAAAAGAGAGAGAGAGAAAAGAATTCAATTGCTTTTGGGTAAATTTGTAGGTAAACTTTTTTTTTTTTTTTAGCTGGCCAAGCTACTGTAACATCTCATGGAAGTTTTAGGTGTCCTTCAAAAGCTTCCTGACCAGCCTGTATAGAAGCATACAAATTACAGCTGGCAACAACACCAAGAGGTCATCTTATACTGTCCAAATCAGAATTAATTCCAACTAAACCATTCCTGCAAACTCTTTGTGTAACCGACTTCCTAACAGCTTTCACTGACGGAGAGCTAGACATACCAATCACCATTCTTCCCTTAATACTGACCCTGTATTTTTTGTGTTCCAACTCAAATCCTTTTCTCATCTTAGCCACACTGGACATGGTGAGTGGTGTACTCCTTTTCTGCATCTTCTTCAGATGTATTTGAAGTCTGTTACCAAGTTTCCTTTACCTTCTCTTCTCTCACTTAAGCCACTCCAAGTCTTACATTTATTTGTTTATTTTTCTCTTGAGTCAAATTTTCTACCCTTCTGATCAGCCATAAATAGTTGCACAGTTTGATCCCAGATGTGACTTTCCAGTAATAAGTAGAAAAATAAAATTATTGCATGTGCCTTCTAGATGCAACTATTATATGTCCACCAAGCCTGAAGGTCAGGTTTTTTCACTTCTTTTGCAGTGGTTTGACATAGCTGACTCATGCTTGGTTGTGATCTATGCCAGAGGTATTTTACCCCATATTTCCCAATTTGCTAAGTGGATAAATCAAGGTTGAGCGGATTTCCACAGGGTTGATGTTTGGGCTTGAGCTGTGGCTTTCTATCTGTACCAGGAAACTCTTATCACATTTTTAGCTGCATTTTCTCCTGCTTAAAAGGACGTTAAAAGCATATCAAATGTCATAAGGCAGCTGACATTAATTCTGAATGTCTTCCAATACACAACACAATACCAAATTTTTACTGTTTAGTGCTCTGTTTGTTGTACATTTATGTTGTCATTTTTTTCAGCATGCTCTGTAGGACAAGAATTCTCTGTTTGCTATATCTGAGTGTACTCAATATATGGCCTAGCACAGAGAGGCACAATAATTTAGGGGGAGGGGTGTCTCTTGTAGGTACAATCAAAATACAGACAGTAACAGGAGTAAATTAATATATTTGAACTATGTACTTGTTTAAAGAGAAAAAGATTACCTTTATGGCACTATTTAAAATGTACTAAATTTTGTAATATGGGATTAAATAGAGAATAGTACATGAATTAATGAAGAGTACAGACCTATTACCAAAATGGGTTAAAAAAACCCCTCTTCATGTTATCTTAAAACATCTCTGAACTGAGGACGTACATTTTCTTTCAAAGATATTTAGCATTGTTTTTACCATTTCAAAGCTATCTCTGCAGCTTTAGCCTTTCCTTATGCTCTGCTGCTTTCCTACCAGCTAGCAAGGGGTGCAAGCACATCTGGTAGGCAATTGCCAGTAGTATCATAAACGAGACAGGTGTCATGGCTCCTCAATCCTAAGATCATCTTTGACATCAGGTCTTCAATGACTTCAGGTATTTGGCACTGCTGCTTTCTCCCCAGCTGAAGAAAATTCCAATTTACTTTCCTCTTTAGATCTGCACAGGGAATGAGTCTACATCAAATTGTTATGATCAGGGAAGATATTGCTTGCAGCAGTCTCTCACAGGTTTCAAAATGACTCATAGGGTTTGAACAGCTGTATACATGTCAGAAGTGAAGAAAAAGGGGAGGAAACGTAAAAAAAAAAAAAAGGAAAATAAATGAACGATTTGGAACTTTGGATGGAGGTAAATTTGCAAACAAAAAAAGACAAATGGAAAATAATCAGAGACGGTGCTTATTTCTGAGATGGAGATAAAATGTTTTTGAAATATAACTACATATAATACAACAGCACCTTTAAAAATCTCTCTGTTCAAAATCATATCCCTTCTTACAGACTAACTCATTTGGTATTTCTTTTTTAATAAAGATGGGAAAATGTTACTGAGAGTTTTAATGGGGTTAAAAATCTCATTATTTTAACTGAATTTTGGCACTTTTCATACCAGTCTTCAGCAATTCAGTTGCTGTCCATGGGAATTTTCTAAGAAATTTCAATGAAATTCCCTCTTCATAAAAAAAGTAATTCAGAAATAGGAATGATTAGAAAAAGTAGCAAGTATGCTTATTATATTAAAAAAAAAAAAAAAATTTCTCCATGAAACTTTATATAAACTCTATATAGAGGAAAGCTGTTTCCACAAATTATACATACACACCATTTTTACATTATTTTTTAACTTGCAAATTTGAATGAATATTTTCTCATTTTGACACTTGCAAAGTTGTACATATTTTGTGACAAGGTGAGTTTATACTCTTAAAAATCTTCCTTTCTTCACAGGAAATGTGTCAGAATCCTTCTCACTACCTTTTCCAAATGAAGTCACAGTGAGCAGCATGACTGGTAGTTCAGATAGTTTTTAGTTTATTATCAAATATAACATATTTGTGCATTAAGTCCATCTATGCAAAAATAATATTAAAAAGCTTTATGAGCTATTTTGATGGACATTTTTTGAATGGCATGTGGCACGCATGGTACTGCACTGTACTGCACAGATACTGTACTACTACTGGGCAGCTAAAACTCCTTGTTTACTAATTCACCTTTTCCTCCTGCATTACTGCCTTACTGGAGTTAAAAAAAAAAATTACTGTCATGTGTTAAGCCAGCACTCAATCTCCATACTGTCAAAGTTCCCTTATATGATACTCCTACGCAAGATCAGATAAAGAAATCTCCATTGCGGACCATTATTCACAGGGTTTCTGTGGTACAAAAGCTGTTCTCGTGTAACAACAGTGTTACGAAACCAGGCGCCTGAGATACCCAGGAGTCACTACTGCAGCCGGTAGAGAGAAGCTTGCACTCACCAGTGCTGCACAGCAAAAGACATGAGCCTCTGGGAAAACGCGTGTTCCTCTCCACCTTCCGAAATAGGCAGTTTGGTTGATAAAGCTGACGTGATCTGTCAGAGGAAGTCAGGACAAGCTTCAAGGCTCTCCTGGAATCGTGGTATTCTCTTTGCAGGTGTTGCAGTGACCTAGGCTTGTCAGACAGGACTTCTCCTAAGACTGCGGCTTAGGATTCTTAATACTAGATTATATCCAAGAACAAAGTCTTTCACAGGTGCTTCTGTGCTCCTGCTGGAAATCACTGTCTGCATGCACGATACCTGCCGCCAACTTCCCCAGCACAGGGGAAGCTGTCAGCAGCGCTGGGGATCAGCTCATGCCCACGGGGCTATCCAGGTTGGGACGGCTCTTCCTCCAGCTTCGTCTTTGGTATGATCTCTGACCCGTGTGCGTCGGCTTAGAGGTGTGACGGTCTTTGGCGTGCCAGAGGCACTTTCTCAGTTCTAGGGGCAAAGTCCTTTCTCTCTTCCTCACTTTTTCTCTCTTTCTCTCTTTTTCCTCAGTTATGCCTGTACTGCTTTTTCAATATATGTGCAGATTGTGAGCCTTTCTTCTTGTCTTCAAAAATGGAGATTTATGTCTAGCGCTATCTCATGTACCTTAATATTTTATACTTCTGCCACGTTTTTATTTTTCTCCCAACTTAAATGCATTTAAACTGTTTCCACTGGCTTCACCCTCACTACTGAAGCATTCAGCAAGGTTGACAGCTTTTAGCAACTTTTTAGCTTCTGACAGAAGCTACAGAAGACACCTGAGGGCAGAGTATAGTACTGCAGGCTGCGTAAAGCTTTTCTCAGCCTCCTTCCCGCTGCTCCTACCTCCTGTTCAAGGGCTCCGACTATCAGACCCTAGCTCCACTCGCCTCCCTTAGAAGGCCACTCGTTGCTGCAGAGCTGTGCTGGAAGAACTACACGCTCGCACCTTTTAAAAAGCCATATAGGAAATGTTGCTGGCAGTCGCGTCTCCACCAGCACCCTGAAGATGTTATGTCTGCTCCTCTGTCTTGGCGTAATATTTCCAGCACTGTTGGCACATCAGCTGCTATCACTCCAGTAGACCGCTGACACAGAGAGCCATAACTTTAATACACAGTATAAAACAAATCTTCATATTACGGTACATAAGTAAACTGAAGGATACATATTGCAATTTATGAGAGTGACTCTCACAAAATTTGTTTCCCCTTACTTTCTTAGCTACATAGATCATTCCACAGAATGATCTATCTTTTCATTTAATCTTTACTTTTTTTTTTCCACAGTATTTGTTCCTAAAATTAAAATTGATTTTGAACAATTCATCAGTGCACTAGTAGTTTTTCTGACATTATTCCCACTCTTTCCATTTTACAGACAACTAGCTTTACGCAGATCTTTTCAGAGACTCTTTGTCGTTCTGATTTTTTCTCTTAGGGTATTAAGGGCTAAGTAATTATTCTTTAAAAGTATACAGGCAGGCCAGCTTTCTAAGACTAATGTGCAGAATACTAAAGAGGCATTGTCTTCATGTATTTCAACTATATATCAAATGCAAAGACTATACCAATTTCCATAACCAAGTTCTTACTTCTGTTACAAATTATGAATGATAAAATATTATTTTGTACTGAATAAAGATTATAAATGTTGTTTTATTTTTATTTGATTTTTATTGTTTATTTGCATAATTAAATTTTTTAGTATTTACTTTTTAAAAGTCAGTATTAAATCCATATATAAATTATATCAAAGTTCATTAAAATAGCTGATATGCACAAACTAAGAAATATAATTAATAAATTAATTTTAAAATTTTAGAGAATTACTTGCAATAGAACTTGTAGAGATTGGATTTCGTAATTGGAAAATAAATCCCAGAATATATCCCAAACCTTCACAAATTAGGTTAGATTAGATTAGATTAGATTAGATTAGATTAGATTACATTACATTACATTAGATCAGAAAAAAATCCAGAACTCCAAGTACCATTCCCAATTCTAAGGCATAAGATGTCTGATTAGATAAAGTAGTTAAACCTTCTATTAGCAAAGGAAACTACTACTCTTAAAAAAGGAAAATCAGATAAACCTTTTGCATTTAAAGTTGTTTTGAAGAAAACACTGTTAATATAGTTAATATACACTGTATTGTATATTATGCAATTGATAATGCAAATTATCAGGAAATTTATATATTTAGAATGTTTAATTATATTCTTAGTTTTTATAATTACTGAAATACAGCATACTGCTTTCTGTTTTATTATAGATTTTGTTTAATTCTACTGGTTATTTAATCCTAAATAAAACAAAATCGAAATGAAATAGGATTCTGTAAAATAGCAGATATATTCAGGATTTCATACTGTTAAGATAAATATTATTATTTTGTATTTCATTTTTCCATTTACTTACTCAGCTTGAAAAAGAAGAATGGAAACCATTCTATTCATATAAGAAAAAAAAAATTCAAGTGTTTGACTTTTATGCTTAACTTGAGATATGAATTTGTTATAAATTCTACATTTTCTCTGAAATTTATTAAATGTAATTCTGCAACTTAAACTCATTTAAGCACTATTTTAACGCTATTACAGGATCTGATACCACATTGATTTAAAAATACAGGCTTTTTCATCATATCATGATACACCATTTACACCAGGTAATTTAAAATGTAGTTTATTTTTTCAAAGGAAAGAAAAAAAGACCATATTTGTACCTAAAGTGTTTATACAAGTTTTCTTTTTCAGCACATATTGTTGTAAAGGAAATGGTTATCCTTTTCATAGTATTTCTACATGGTGACATATTTCTTGTTGAAAGCACGAGCATGGAAATTAATTTTCTGCAATGTGCTAGCTTGGCTATGTGCCTAAAGGACTTTTCCTTGTCTTTACAAGTATTTTGTATTTAGGGTACCCCATTTTTCTTAGAAGTGTTATAAGATCTTCAAATTACTACTGCAATTATTTCCAGATTCTTGGATTGTAAGGTCAGAGGGGACCATTAGGCTTCTAGACTGATCCTGTATAACAACTGCATTCAGATTTACTCAGTTATCTCTGACATGAAGCCGATGATTAACAAGTATCATCTACTTCGAAGGCATTCGCACCTGGAAAGGACAAGTGGAAGCTTTTGAGCCCACAGTTACAGTTTTAAATATTTGGATGAACATACAGAGAGCAGAAGGGGAGGGGACAGAGAAGAAAGGGAATTTTGGGATGTTGAAAGCAAGTTTTACAAGATAATTTCCAGATTGTAGTTCACCACATCTCGGGACCATCCATAGTCAGTATGACCCTTGTCAGTCCTCTAAAATGTAAAACAATATACAAGCAGGCCCTGGCCTCAGAAAGCCCTTGAATTTCAGCTTCCTGAAACTGTCAGATCATGCAGTTTCCCTTTGTGACAACACTTGTACACTCGTACCCAAGTGGGACTCTATTGCCTTCCAAGAGCTGATGGAGAAGCAGTGCTGTGCCACGGCGCTCTGCTAGCGCTTGTGCCGCTCCTTCTCTGCTGCTCAACAGCACGCTAGTTTGATTTGAAATGGTTTAAACTGGTAAGCACAGTTGGCAATTTTCTCACTACCAAAGAGCTTTTTAGCTTGCGGTATTCTGTTAGTACTAAACCCTAGGAATATGCATTGCTGTATCTACCAAACAAGAACCAAAGAATTCAGTGATAGATATGTGGAAAACCAAAAGCGTCATAGCAAGACAACATTTCAAATTCCACGTAGTCTGATGACATCATGTCAGCCATTTAATTTTTACACAGCGCAAGCAAGACAAGCAAAAGCACAATACATAGACCACTTTCTTGCAGGATTAATACTCTCTTCCTTATGCAATGTTTTATTTGATTTCACATTTATTTCATTGTCACATGAAAGATCCAGCTTAATGAATACCAGAATATTTTTTCTGTTTCTTCACTTCCTGTAAGATTATTTATTTGATTATTCATTATTGTTTATTGCTGATTATTTATTAGTGATTTTGTATATATTATTCATCAGGTGCTCTGTGATTTAAAGCTCCATTTGAGGGAACATCGTACAGTTAATAATAAATTCTTCACAGTGGAAGTTTGGACCTGTTTTGCAAATAGCTATTTATAGAAACTGTCTAATTTCTAGTTCATTCAGGAATTGAATTCATAGGTTGCTTATGCTTTCTTCTATTAAATAAGTGAAAACATTCCTTATTTAATCTGATTTGTTTTTCAAAATCCTAAATATTAATTTATATTTTCATCAATTATCTTTTCTAAAATCAATAAATAGGTATTGTTCACATATGGAAAAAAAATGAAGTATGAAGTAGATTTTGACAGTGACCTAGAAGAGATGGATTCCCAGCATTCATTATTATATACCATTATATAAAATAATAAAAATAACATGAATTATAATTCAAAATCTTTCTCTGAAGGTCTATATTTACATGAGGTATTAAAGTCTATTATGCAGAGACGCTGTGTCTGGACTCACACAATTTTTGCAAATGAAAAGTGAGAAAGGTATCGTGTGAATTGTGTGGATCCTGCAAGATTAACAGAAGATTTAAATTCAGGCAGAATAATATCCTTACTTTAATCATGGAATTAAATAGCTGAGATTAGATGGCCGTATCAGCACTCCACATAAGAACTGCATCGGGGATGAAAGAAAAGTTTGGTGGCTTCTTCTCAAGTTCACAGCAATAGTTTTGTTTATGAGCATTACAAGTGGCAGAGAGCAGCTCCTTAAGAATACAAATGAAGGCATCAGCATTTGACTTAGACACACAGAAAAGTATCGAGTTTATATCCAAACCTACAAACAATTATTCACCTGCCTGATTTTACGCAGGTCATGCTGAAGCACCCAGCTCTTCGTCACCTTTGACCAGGAACCACTTGCTACTGCTGCCCTGAAGACTATTTATTGCAGTGACCGTCCTCTGACCGTGACAGCCGTCCAGCTGTATAACACCACACCGTTTCTTATCAGTATTTAAAGGAGGTGACTTTCCTTCTTCATGCAAATCTTTAAAAAAAAAAATAAAAAATCTGTCTTTCAGTGCAAGTTCTTGAGACTTGACAGGGTGTAGCAGATGCTAAGGACATTATGTGCTAACCACTGCCTGAGACTTACTTCTGTGGAGACCTACAAAGCATGGCTGTTCAGTCTAATACAGTCCCACAGGATTAACAAAGTGAAACTGGACTTGTTTAGAGAGCAACTGTTTCTAAACTGACTTCTACCACTTTGCAACTTATTTTCCAATCCCTGATTCACGAAGTTAATCTTGTAAAATCCTTAGTGATCTGCTGGAAAGCACTAAAAACCCATAAAGTTCTTTTGATTTTCTTTTTTCCCCTTTCAAATGTAACAATTAACTCACAATAAGGACCTTGACTCTACACTATCCGTTTTAAAATACAAAGCCATTACCAGCCGAAAGCAGAAGCTCAAAGTAAATAGAAGCACCTGAAATCATTTATTTCTCTCGTGTTTCTGGTGCTCGCACACAAAGCCTTTAACACTGGAACAGTGTGTGTCATTTCAGCCAATTGTGGATTTTGCTATGATTAAGCTGTAAACCCTTGAAAGTAAGGATTTGTCATGGAAATGCTGACACAGCCTTAACTGAAGCAGGGTGAATGGCATGGCATGGCTCTCCGTACCAAAGCAGCACAGCCTCAATTGGCACCAATCTCCGTATACACAGCCATGACAAAAGGGAAGCCGGGAGCCGGAATATTCTCCCAAAGCACTTAAAAGGGCAGCATGAATCGCGAGGGTCTTGCATGTTTTTTGTTTGTGTGCAGCTAGCAGAGTGTGCTGTGCTATTCATTCTAGGTTAAGCTTTCGGTGCTGTCTAATAAGTGGCCCTTGTACAAAAACGTGATCTGTGCTTTTCCAGATATTTGTATGTCAGGCAGCTACACAGCAGCAACTTCTGTAATCCCTTCTCCTGCAGTTAGAGCTACTAGAAAGGCTTAATAATATCCCAGAGGCAAAGATGAAACGGTATCTCCACAGCTACTGTTTGCTGTAGAGAGCTTTTGAAGTCGAGCTTAAGATGTCTTTATTTCCCTACCAGAAAGATTTTTTTTTTTTTTTTTTTTTGTCCTTCTTTCTCCGGTGCTGTCATGATGATGGCTTTCTGCTTGAAAAATATTCCAAGAGGCTGCAGTGTTCCCATAAAGCATTCGGGAATGAGAACAGCTTTTCATCAGGGGCTCCTGGAATTCTGTAAGTACAGTTTGTCACTACAGAAACCCACAGCCACCCTACCAGCAATCTCAATTTAAAACCCCACACTTTCTTCCTTATCAGGTTTATAGCAGCCTCAACCTTCACTGGCAGCTTACTCCTGCCTGGCTCTTGGCTTTTAACTTCCGTTTCTAATTAAATCTAAACTGAGTTCATCATACAGCTCCCATTTATAGCTCATTTTTCTTTGATGTAAGAAAGTGAAATACGATAAAGCTGCTAAATCTGCATACAACCTCATCAAATGATGGTTCAGCTTGATAAATGAAAGGGTATAGCATCACATTCTTGCAAATACTTATTGATTATAATTATCATAATTATATTTAGCACTCAGGAGCCCTAAGTGTTTCGCATGCCCTCTTGTGTCAGGTGCTGTGTACTCATAGAACAAAAAGAAAGTCAGTTTATGATTTAACCATAAGACAAAGGAGAGCAGTTTCCAACAGAGGGGGCTTACAATAAAACAATGGAACAACACTGACCATCACAACTTTTGTCAGTGGATTGCCTCTGCTGAGTCTCTTGTTGGTATCCAAGCAAGCAAAAATTCTTAGAAAGGTAAAAAATGGTAGTCATGTAGTTTAGCAGAAGTTTCCTGAGGATCCCTTCCCTGATGGGATTAAAAAGGAGAAAGTAAGTGTCATTGTGTTTGCTTTGAAAATGTAACAGCTGAGGCTGGGCATAGCATTGTGGATTCAAGGTAAATTTCAATTTCTCAATGGCAAATAACAGATGAAAGGTAGAGCCAGGACATTCTTAAAAACAAAGCTAACGAGGTTGTTACAGAGTATGCTGTAGAAAGAAAGGGGGTTGTGGAGCAATATTAAAAAAAAAAGGAGTAAGAAAACAGATTTGCAGCATCATTCTGAATAAATGTCAATGAGGAAATTGAATTGCTAGGAAAAAGGGTATAAAAATTATCCAGACTGAAACCAGTGAGCTTTAGCAGTATTAGTTACTTAGAAAAGTGTAAAAAAAAAAAAAAAAAAAAAAAAAAAATTTTTTTAAAAAAAAAAAAAAAAAAAAAAAAGTCTTTGTATATACAAAAATATGCATACACAAAAATATGTAGGAAAAACTCCATAAGACCAAGATAGAATGAGCATAAGGACCTCAAGATACCTATACTGAAGTTGCCTTTTAGGTTCCAAGAAAGACAATATTGTCAATAGTAATGCAGGAAGGAGGATTCAAACAAGTTCTGTTTTAATGAGGCTGAACTATGTCACTAAGAGAGCAATCATACCAAGAAGAGGCATCTATAAACCAAAAAAAAACACAAAAAAACCCCCAAAAAAACCAAAACAAAAAAGAGTAAGGTCACCAGAGGATCAGGAAAGAATGATGTCTAAAGGAGTCTTAGGAGGTGGAGTAAAAAAATGGATATTGCAGAACATTTTGCCATTTTCTCTGATATTTCAGCACCATCTCCACTCACACTGGACTACATATTCAGTAATTTTATGGAAGGGTGAGATTCAGCCACGGAAAAAGTTGGAAATATATCTGAATACGTAGACAGTGATATTTTCAGGGGCTCACCTGAATTCCTTAGAATAAGTTACTATTTATTTGCAAGTAGCAAAATGTGGGAAAGAATATCTAGGTATTTTTAGGTTTATAAGATGCAAGAGTTCACTAGCATAGCTCAACTCTGATGAAAAGATCCAAGCTACAGGTCCACACCAACAAAGTTTACATATAGTTATAGAAGTCCTCAATCACTATTCAGAGCAAATGGAAAGGCAGGAGGTAAAATGAATACTTCTCTGAACACGCATGGGGTTTTATTCATTTACTTCTGAGCTGCTCTGTTATTATATGAGCCGAGTCATAAGCCAAAGCCAGACAATACAGTCCATATGCCTCAGGAAATAAAATCAATATAAATATTATTGTTATTATCTTGATACAAACAATTGTGTAACTAGCTGTGACAGTTTATCTGGGTGAGACCTGTGATAAAAATAAATAAGTAAAATAAATAAAGTTGCTTTATACCAGTTTGATTTAGATTTGATACGTACATTGAACTGAGTGTTTTGCCTGAGAGTTTAAACAGGATCACTGTGGACAATATAAGAGGTCCTGTTTTCTGACATTCCCCCTTTCTGTCCCTCAACACTGCAGGACAGCTCTTTCATTAGAGGTGTTTTCTTCCAGTTGTTCTCTCCATTTCCATATAGGGACAATAAAGACCAAAACAGAAAGGGAGAAGGATTATGCTGCAACGTGCAGCTTCACTGTGAAGGAAGTCAGACTCCTCGGTGAGTTAGTAGTGCAGAGGACCTGCCTGGCCCTCAAATCTGAAACCCCAGCAAGATGTTAACCAAACTGCAGAAAACTAGGAATTCCTGCAGCTTAAGTTGTCAGGGACAAGTAAGCTTCAAGTGTTAGAGAGTCTGTGCCAAAACATGAGCATGGGACTTTGATGCAATTTGTTGTGAATTCTCATCACACCCAAGAAGATCTCTAGGTTTACATGCTGGATTTCTAGTGTACCTATGAGAAACTAGTCAAAACCAGCATGTAGAGCACTCACCTCTGCATGCATAGAGTTTCCTGATTAAAGTATTTCCACAGAAGCTTAAATGGTGTTGGTGACTCCAAGATTTGTCTTGAACATAGAAGAGATATTACAGTTGGTGGAAGACAGACACCTGGAATTTTCTCTCCTTTTTCCACTACAGAGACAATGCTCTCAGTCCCCAGACCTGGGAACAGAACAGAGTAGAAAGTTTATTCCAGACGGATATATCCAAATGAAACTTTAAAACATTTGATTTCATGATGGTCTTTTTCACTGACAACAAGAAGGAAGAAAGCACAAAGGTAGATGCTAGTGGACTGCAGATTTTCAGTCTACTTTCCTGCTGTCTAAACTCTGCTTATGCTTATGCTGCTAATCCTTTTTCTGCAGGGCTCCTAATCTACTCCAACTGGATTCTTACAACCTTGCCAACTATGTGTAATATCCTGATGGCTTGTCCTGCTGCTTCGATCTGCAGCAGCATGTATGCACCTGCCAGCCTTGCTACAGGGCTTCAGGCTTTCATGATCCCATTCTGACAGCAGCTCTTCATTGTTCCCATCTTTTTGATGCTCTTTTTCTAGGCTTTGCTTCAATAACACTTTGCTTGTCTCTCTTTCTCTCATTCACAGTGGGCAGCATAGCAATATGCATAGTATGAATGTCCCTTTTATAAATACCGTGCCAGTTGGGCCACCCCATGCCTTCAAATTGGAAGGTTCTCAGCATTCTGGCTACTAATCTGCCAGTAGCTTTTACATAGCGTAGGATGCCACCACCCTGCCTTATCAGTACATAAACAATACAGCAATATTCAGCACTCACTGTCACGCCTTTGTCATAGCACATGGCAAAGAATTTTGGGGTTGCATGAGAAGGTAAAAGAGATAATGCTTTCATTTACAAGTATGTTGCTGGCTGACAATAGCAGATACTCATTTAGATATTCAAATACTCTTTCTTTCTTTCTTTCTTTCTTTCTTTCTTTCTTTCTTTCTTTCTTTCTTTCTCCTTTCTTTTCTCCCTCTCTCTTTCTCTCTTTCTCTCTTTCTTGTAGCTTCTTTAAAAGAATTGTCTAATTATCGTGTTCATAGAACATTGTTGGGGACTGAGGAAAAAGAGGAAAGAAACATAAGTGCAGAGTGAGAGTGCCACTGAAAAGTCATTACATTGCTGGCAGATACAGTGATTATTTTAACAGATGATACAAAACTCTTAAAGTGCAATAGCATTTGCATCTCTCTGAATGTGTCTTTCACTTAAACTTCAGGAAACCCAAAGGCCTCTTTCTTTTTGGTTTCATTCCCTGTGTTCCCACTTAAAAATTCTCACTGATTGAGATATTACATATCATTTTTAGTGGTGTTAACTTAATTATTTCTTATCTGTGGAGGATTTAAATGTGCTGGTGTAGCTGGCATTAATTATTAAATAAAAGAGAAATGATCTGTAGTTCAGGATGTTCTTTTAGCTTGAAGTCATCTTCTATTTTTTTATAATCTTGCCCAAAACTTCCTCTCTTTTTTTCCTGTAGTCTTTAAAAGCAAGTGCTTCTTACCTGAAAATTACCCTGGGATCAAAACAAAGGACACAAACTTTATAATTAATACCATGCTTCACTAACAAATGTTTTGCTTGTCAACACCTGTCAGGCTTGCAATATTTTCTTCTCAAGCATGGAAGGTACTATAGAAATGTCAAAACCTCATGGGAATTCAGAACAAATTGTCTGGGAATAAACATAAAACTTTATCTGGTGCTTTGAGACACCATGAAAACATCATGATCAAATATAGATACAGAAAATTTGTTTTTCTTTTTTATTTTAATAAGTATCAAAAATTTATACAATTTTAATGAATTATTCTTCTTATTTGCAAATGCTTAATTCACCTAAATATAAAGAAATATATATCTTCTTTGCATTCATGGTGAGGACTTTGCATTTTGTAGGTGTTTCTAATTTACTACTGAGTGACCTTCCTGCAGGTAGGGCTCCCAGAATGGCTACACAGTGCAATGTGCTATTACTCCCGGTAGATATGGTACTATCTGCAGCATCAATAAACTCTTGAGCAGATGTTCAATACCCAAACATAATGACCACTGGGGAGCCATGATAACTGCCTACAAATACATAAAGGAATGTTATAAGAGGATGGAGACCAATTATTCTCATTAGCCAACAAGGGCAGAATAAGAAGGAATGAGCATTCTCCCTAATCAGGAAATTTTAGCTAGATTTAAGAAAATCTTTAGCTGATAAAATAAGATTAAGATATTATGAAAAACAGCCAAAGAAATTTATAAAATTGTCATCGTTTAAGATATTTAATGTGGCCTTCTGGTATGCCTATTTCAGACAAGCAAACACATGGTATAGTACTTTTTAACTATTTTATATGTGTCTTAGAGGAATTGTGTGCCTTATTAATGAAATCTAATTTGAGAATGATCTTACTGTGGTTGACTAAAACAGCTACTTGTTTCAATTCCAAATGACCAGATACTAATAAAAAAAAAAGTCATTTATATAGTGACCGAAACAAAATTTTAAAAACTTGTCAAGGCATACATTTGTGTATCTGCGGAGATTTGCAGCACTCTGCTATGGGGTTTTTTACCTTTATACTACAAGTCAAAATGTATATTGAAGATGGCAATGCTTTTCCAATCTTCTATCTTTTTCTTTCAATATTTTTTCTCACCTAGTTAGAGTATTATGGAGAGAAAAAAATACTTAAGCAGATGAATAGTCATAAAATCATAGACTAGTTTGGATTGGAAGAGACCTCAAAGATCCTCTAGCTCCATATGCCCCTGCCATGGGAAGGGCACTCTCCACTAGAGGCCCAAAAAGCCCCATCCAACTTGGTCTTGAACACTGCCAGGGACAGAGCCTCCACAATTTCTTTGGGCAATCTGTTCCAGTGCCTCACCACCCTCACAGTAAAGAATTTCTTCCTAATATCTAATCTAAATCTACCCTCCTTCAGCTTAAGGCCATGACCCCTTGTCCTATCACTACGTGCCCTGGTAAACAGTCCCTCTCCAGATTTCCTGTAGGCCCCTTCAGGTACTGGAAGGCTGCTATAAGGTGTCCCTGGAGCCTTTTCTACTCCAGGCTGAACAACCCCAACTCTCTCAGCCTGTCCTCATAGGGGAAGTGCTCCAATCCTCTGATCAGCTTCATGGCCCTCCTCTGGACTCATTCCAATAGCTCCATGTCTTTCTTCTGTTGGGGGCTCCACAGCTGAACACAATACTCCAGCTGGGGTCTCAGGAGAGCAGAGTAGAGGAGGAGAATCACTTCCCTAGACCTGCTGCTCGTGCTGTTTTTGATGCAGCCCAGGGTACAGTTGGCTTTCTGGGCTGCAAGCATGCATTGATGCCTCATGTTAAGTTTTTCATCAACCAACACCCCAAAGTCCTTCTCCTCAAGGCTGCTCTCAATCTGTTCTCTGCTCAGCCTGTAGCTGTGTTTGAGATTGGCCCAACTCATGTGCAGGATCTTGCACTTTTCCTTGTTGAACTTCATGTGGTTCACATGGGCCCACCTCTCAAGCCTATTAAGGTCCCTCTGGATGGCATCCCTTCCCTCCAGTGTGTTGACTGCACCACACAGCTTGTTGTCGTTGACAAACTTGCTGAGGGTGCACTTGATCCCACTGTCTGTGTCACTGACAAAGATCTTAAGCAGTGCTGGTCCCAGTACTGATGCCCCTGAGGAACACCACTCATCACTCATCTGCACTTGGACATCGAGCCATTGACGGGAACTGTTTGAGTGTGACCATCCAGCCAATTCCTTATCCCCCAAGCGGTCCATCCATCCAGTCCATGTCTCGCCAATTTAGAGTCATGGATGTCGTGCGGGACAGTGTCAAATGCTTTGCACAAAAACAGGTAGATGATGTCAGTTGCTCTTCCCTTACTCACAAATGCTGTAACCCCATCATAGAATGCTACCAAATTTGTCAGGCACAATTTGCCCTGTCACCAATCACCTGGTTATGTTCCATGTACCTGAGCATAGTTTCCAGGAGGATCTGCTCCATGATCTTGCAGCATGAGGATGTAATATTACAGAAAGTGTATGATTTATATAATGCATATATTATTTTAAAATAGTATTTTAGGCATCATATTTCTAAAACTGAAATAGCTTCCTTTCAGTCCCCATTGAGTCTCAGAAGACTTGTCATCAGAATCTTCATCAAAAGTGGTAAATATCAACAATGTTTCAAGTTTAAGAAAACATCACAAGTTGACTAACTGCAGGAACTGACTTCAGGAATATTGTGAAAGAGAGAAAGCAATATCCTTTTCTTTAGACAGAAAATGTTTATTCTTTAATTAGGAATAGCTTTTATTAGTTACTAAAAAATGTACTATCTTTCTAGTCAATAGCGATAAAAGTAAAAAGTAGGTGACATCACTTTTATGAGTTGAATAGATGACAGAAGAAATGACTTTTACCTACTGATAATACTTCTAGCAGGCCTGACTATAGCTACACATTGAAATCTTGTATTATGTACTAGTTTCATTGCACTATTTATGAGTTAAGTATGCAGATTTCATGTTGTAATAAGGCCTATTCTTCTGTTCTCAAGGTAGGCATCTATGCTTTTTGCTTGAGCAGATTAAGTTAAAATAGTACCTGTACTTCTGTCCTTTGTAGCCATCATTGCACATGGTTAATTGACAAGTTTGTATGTAACTAGTGACACGCTGTGGAATAATTCCCTTCAAGAAACGTGATTAGCAACTGAGAAGATTCTGAAGCATATGGATCCAGCAGGATTTGAAATGGTTTTGCCAAATTATGCTTCCCTATGACTTGGTATTGTATCAGGACTACAGGTTAACTGTACAGGGCAATTGAAAACAAATATAATGATGAAATTCTTTCAGTCTAAAGATCTTAAGGATTGCAAAGAATAAAATAATTTCTAGAGTTTTGTGAAACATTATTTTATGGCCATTTTATTGCCTGGAAATTGAAATTCACAAAGATTATATGTTTCACCTACCACCATGTGGTAGACATCCAGAATTTCCAACCAAAAAAAAAAAATGTTCTCTGACTAACTACCAATGCTTTTCTGTGAAATATCATGCTCAATCAATATAACAAGATAGGTGTGCTAGATATGAAACCTTCACAGTAAAATTCGAAATATTCCTGATGTTTCAGTAAGACTTCCTTAGAATGAGATGGTATAAATGGATGTATTCCAATGCCTTCTTTTATTTTTTTGTCTGCATTCTGTAACCTATGTCTGTTCATAAGCTTATGGTCTGAAAGCAATGATATATTTCTTTGCAGAAGGAAACCATTGAAAATTTAGGTTATTTCTGTACCAGCAAATTAAACCTGCCCATGAATATATTGGAGCACTGAAGCTAGCTGGCATAGAAAAACTTCTGTGTATGCTTGTGTAGTTTCATTGCCTGCAAAACAAGTTATCTAAATGCAAATCTCCCATTGGTAATGGTTCCTGGAAGGTTCTTACTCCTAAACTGCAACTGGGAATTACTGGGGAAGTCCTAGTCAACATGCGCCAAAATTGTGCTTGAGTGGGTTCTAAGATTTACCAGTGTAGAAGATGCCATTAAAATGTTTGAGAACCTTCCCCTGGCACTATTTATTTTACTAATAAAACCATACTAATATGTATGCACCTAAAATTACTTACTCCAAAAAAAAAAGAAAATATATATAATGAGAAATCTGTAAATATACCTCAACATATGCAAGGAAGAGGACTATTATGTTATCAAAAAGATTTGTAGTTCAACTAATCCTGTAGATCTTATCCCCGCAGACAACTTCAGTCATATCTTCAAGGGACATCTTTGTATGCTGAATTTATACTGAGGAATGTCAGGTAAAAGTTTCTATTTGTAGTACATTAGGTAGACTTTTAACTGAAAGAAGTTTGTTCAGCAGTAACCTGTAAACTATTATTCAGGTATTTCCTGTGACATGGTGTTTATTCTTTGTGGGGAAAACATAGGAATAAAAATCAACATCAGTTGTTCTTGGCATTTCCCAGGAAGGCTAAACAGAATTAAAAAAA